>CM034303.1:25245579-25845579 GCA_019925795.1 Dendrobium chrysotoxum
GCACTGAATCAGATCCTCGACCTATTTTTTATAGTGTCTTATTATCTGACTCAGAGGCTCAAAAATACATCGAGCTACTCTCAGAGTTTAGAGATTGCTTTGCATGGAACTACACTGAGATGCCTGGTCAAAACCCAGATGTAGCAGTCCACAAACTAGCCATTGAGCCTGATGCAGTCCCTATTAAGCAAGCACCTCATAGGATGAGGTTGGAGATAGAACAACAGGTGATCGCTGAAACTAAGAAGCTTATAGAGGCCGGTTTCATTCGTGAAGAGAAGTACCCTACTTGGCTTGCCAACATTGTTCCAATCCGGAAGAAGAACGGGCAGATTCGTGTCTGTATTAATTTCCGTGATTTGAACAAAGCATGCCCTAAGGACGATTTTCCTCTTCCTATCCCCGAGCTTATGGTGGATATAGCATCATCCCATAGCATTTTCTCCTTCATGGATGGTTCATCTGGTTACAATCAGATAAAGATGGACCCCGAGGAGGAGAAGTTTACTGCGTTTTGCACGCCTATAAGTGTGTTCTGCTACAAGGTGATGCCCTTTGGTCTCAAGAATGCCGGGGCTACCTATCAACGTGCTATGACTGTTATCTTCGATGAGATGATACACGAGCAAGTTGAATGCTATATGGATGATCTGGTAGTCAAAAGCAATGTCCGTGGAGATCACCTTTGAGATCTACGAATCATTTTTGAACGCCTACGCAAATATGATTTGAAAATGAATCCTCTAAAATGTGCATTTGGAGTTAGTGCAGGAAAATTCCTAGGGTTTATAGTTCGCTACCGTGGCATTGAGATTGATCCTTTCATGATCAAAGCCATAGTAGATCTAAAACCCCCTAAAAGTCTTACCCAGCTAAGGTCTTTTCAAGGAAAGCTAGCCTTCCTGCGGAGATTTATCTCCAATTTGTCTGGTAGGTGTCACCCCTTCGCTACCCTAGCAAAGAAAGACGCCTGCTTTCACTGGGATGAGCATTGTCTGGAGGCCTTTGAGAGTATAAAGTGCTACCTGATAAACCCCCCTGTTTTAGCTGCACCCATCCCAGGGAGGCCGTTAATTCTCTACACTACGGCCCTGGATGAGTCCTTGGGTGCATTGTTGGCTCAGGAGAATGAGGAAGGCAAGGAGAATGCCTTGTACTACCTCAGTAGATGGTTGATACCCGCAGAGCTGAAGTACCCCGCGATGGAAAAGCAGTGTTTAGCTTTGATCTTCGCGGTACAGAAGCTTAGGCATTATATGCTTTTACATAAAATCAACCTAATCTCTCGAGTCAACCCCTTGCAGTATCTGATGACCCGTCCGACCCTCTCAGGTCGTCTGGCACGATGGTCTATGATCTTACTGCAGTTTGACATCACTTTTGTCCCTCAGCGGGCCGTCAAAGGACAGGCTCCAGCTGATTTTCTTGCTGCTCACCCGATCCCTGTAGATTCCCCACTCAACGATGAGCTACCTGACGAGCTAATCATGAGTGTGGAGGAGCAGGAGTCCCCTACTTGGGAGTTTTGCTTTGACAGTGCGTCATCCGTTAGAGCCTTGAGCCCGAACGAAACTCCTATAGTTAGGGTAGGTCTGGGCCTCATTTTCGTATCCCCTGAAGGTCACACTCTGAGATATTCCTACAGTCTTTCAGAACCTCGTACCAATAATGAAGCTGAGTACGAAGCCCTGATTTTAGGACTAGAGTTGGCCATTCAGATGAATGTCATGCGGGTGAAAATCTTTGGAGACTCACAACTGATTATAAATCAAGTAGCGGGAGTCTACAAAGTACTTAAGCCGGAGCTCTTGCCCTATCACAACAAAGCAATGGAGCTCTTGTGTTTGATTCCTGAAGTGACCTTAGCTAAAATCCCTAGATCGGCCAATGGCAAGGCAGATGCATTAGCTAAGTTAGCAAAGGAACTGGCTGACCCAACTGGCAACCCACTGTCTATTGTTGTCCAGTGCTGTCAAGCCCTATGCCCCGCAGACCTGTCTTCTCCCGATCAGACCCTCACAGTGTTCTTAGTTGAGGAAGAATCAGACTGGAGAATACCCTTTATAGAGTATTTGAAGCATGGCAGGCTTCTAGATGATAGATCTCTTGCTGCCCAGATCAGAAAGAGAGCCCTATCATTCACTTATATGAACGACACCTTGTATCGACGCTCTTTCGACCAAATGTGGTTGCGTTGCCTCAACAACGAAGAGGCTCGCAAGGTCATGGGCGAGATACATGAAGGTCTTTGCGGTGCTCATCAGTCCGGACCAAAAATGAAAGGCAGAATTAAATGCCTCGGTTACTATTGGCCGACTATGATCCGTGATTGTATGGAGCATGCTAGAAAGTGCCACCAGTGCCAAATTCATGGCACGGTGATTCACCAACCCCCTAATCCGCTGCACCCTACCGTATAATCTTGGCCATTTGAGGGCTGGGGCACGGATGTGGTGGGTCCTATCGACCCTCCTTCCTCTAAGGGTCATAGGTTCATTTTAGCTGCCACTGATTACTTCTCTAAGTGGGCAGAGGCTGTGCCACTTAAAGAAGTAAAATCAGAAGATGTGATGCATTTTTTTCGTGATCATATTATCTATCATTTTGGTGTCCCGCGCCGTATCATTTCAGATAACGGCCCGTTGTTTAGAAGCACCAAAATTGTCAGATTTGCCCGCCGCCATAACATCAATTGGCGATACTCTTCAATTTACTATCCCAAGGCCAATGGCTTGGCGGAGGCATTCAATAAAACTCTCGTGCAATTAATAAGAAAAATCTTGGTTGCAAACAAACGAGAGTGGCACGATAGACTTCCCGAAGCACTATGGGCCTATAGGACCACATATCATACTCCTACGCAGTCTACCCCATATGCTTTGGCTTTCGGGGTCGAGGCCGTCCTCCCACTTGAGGTCGAGCTCCCCTCGTTGCGTGTGGCAGTCAGCCACAATCTTTCCCACAAAGATAACGCCCGACTACGGATGGAAGAGCTTGATGGTTTAGAAGAGCTTCGCCTACAAGCTTATCAGAACCTCAAAATATACCAGGCCCGTATGGCTCGATCGCATGATCACCTTGTCCGACCCCGTGCTTTCCGGGTTGGCGAGTTAGTCCTTGTTTTATGCAGACCTATCATTTCGCGTCGTCGCCGAAGTGGTAAGTTTGAGCCTGTGTGGGAAGGCCCCTTTGCTGTAGAGCAAGTCTACGAAGGTGGTGCCTACCTACTCGTTGATGCCAATGGTGTTCACCCTATGCTTGTCATCAACGGGCAGTACTTGAAAAAGTACTATGCCTGAGTTCTCTCTTCGAGAGGGAGGGGGTCTCCTTACCGCCTACAAATACTCCCCTGTATATGTACCCCCTTTGGAGGGGCTTCTTCACTTTTCGACAGTCTATGTGGCCACGACGATTTGTCCTCTACCACACGATGTTTGTTACGAGAAGTATGAGGCTATCCTTAGGGGTGATGAGGTGAGATGATATGATTCGTACACTGACATAAACTCTAGTCTCTATCATCTCCCTTGTCTGAACTCTTCTAGGCCAGATTTTGACCCATATCAGTCCAAATACAAATTCAAGTTCTATTTTCAATAGTGGGATCTTTAAATTTAATGTGCAAAGTTTTTAAAAGAAAGATTAATCTGAGAAAAGTCTGAGAGCTTAAAACACGAAGTGGACTTTTTAGAGAATTTTTCCTTAGAAAGTACAGAATTTATTTTTCCTAATGAAAGATTTACCCCTGTCTTCTTTAGAAAATTAAGTAATTGGTGGTTGACTCCTCTAAACGCTTGAAGGACGATTATAATGATTCAAAAAATATATATATATATGCCTTCACTCTTATCCCTTTCTTGGAATGATTTCCTATTTTGAACTAAAATCTACATCAAATTGAAATTAGATTTAAAGACGCATATTTTCCCAATCATCTTGCAGTTTTCTATCTCATAGGCGTCTTTCGCAGGATGATGAATCTATCTCATAAATTTCTTATTCAAGTCGTTCATTCTTATCATAGGATTGGATTTGCTTTGTGGATTCTTCTTCCTTGCACGAGAGAGTGAGTTTTTCTTCTCTTATGTTTGGAAGGTAATCTTACAACTGAGAAAGTTTTCCTTCAGAGGTTTGGAAAGGGAGCCAGTTACAAAATGAAAGATACACAAAGTGTATAAAAAGTGAAAAGATACGCAGTGCGCCAAAAATTAAAGATACATAAAGTGTATCAAAAGTGGAAAGTTGCGCAAAATGCGCCATAAAGTCAAGGGTACAGAAAGTGTATCAAGTAATTAAAAGATGCGCAGTGCGCCAAATCAAGTTGAGGGGCTCAAAATGAGCCCAAAATGGATAAGTAAATAGCTTCCCTTTCTTGTAAATCTCTAAGTCTCAGAAAATCCATACCCCTTGATATTCGTGATACTTGAGTTTAAAAATCATGATTTTGGATTCATCATCGTGCAAGGATGTTCTATTAGATATAAAATATTTCCATGCAAGAAGATTGAGAAGATCCAGTTTCTCTCTCTAATTTACACCCTTTTGAATTAGATATTTATTCAGAATATGTAAGGGAGAAAGCCCAGCTTAGCTTGTAGGGAGCTTAAGCTGGGTTAGCAAAATTTAAATCCCTAACCTTCTCGGGTTTAGATGGAGTCAACCTATATTGCTGAACTTTCGGAACCTTTTTTTTAAGGTTCAAGATGATTAAGAGGTTAATTTTTCATTTCTAAAAATAATCCTTTCACTCTCCGATGAAATTTTCACTCTTTAGGAAATGTGTGAATCAGACTTCTCTCAAATTGATTGGTAAGGGCTTAAACATCTCTTAGTGGTCCAACTATTGAGTTCGTTTAAATGCTTACCATATTCTTTTAAAAATTCGTGCACGAAAATATTTTGACCCCATCATCTGGTTATAGACCATTCTTAAGGACTGATAAGAGTCTCGCATTTATTGTACCTTCCTCTTCTGAGTTCTGGTAATTTGGGAGTTTCCCCCTCTCTGTCCCCCAGTTTCACTTGGTGCTCCCAAGTGTGGTCTGGAATATCAAAACCAATTTAGACTTCTTTTATACTGGGTCCATACCAACCTATGCTAGCTAGGGATGGTAATATTGATCCACTATCCTAATCTAAATTTCACTCACATATCAATCGTGTTATGGTTGTGCCCCCAGTTCTATTCATGTGATGAATATGGCCTGGGTTATCAAAGCCAATCTTACCTCCCTCTTTGTGTTCTAATCATTAGAGGATATCTCATACTAGGAGTAACGCACGGATATGGTAAACGTTCCATCTGCCGGGTGTTGTCTTCGACAGTACGAGATATACTTAGTCTATGGTTGAGAACATATAAAAAATGCATCTATAAAATAAAAGAGGGAAGCTCTCAGTAGAGCAAAACCGGTTGCCCTTGTCACAGGTGGAACCCGGTAATACTCTCTAAGAGCTCAAATTCCCCAAAGTCTTTCTTTTCTTCTCCTACGAAGCGTCTGAGTGATCGCTTCAAGGATGAGTTTACACTTGTGATTATTATGATCTTTTACAATCATGATAGTCCTCGTTAGTGGTGTGATACATCTTGCTCAAGATGTTAACATCCCACCTTCGCGAGCTCTAATTTCCTAGCAGGGAATCAACTCTCTAGTGTCTTTTAGTAACCTATTTTTCACCCTTGCCCTGCTCTCAGCTACTAGAGAGCAGTCCTATGGGTCTGGTAGTATGGCTCCCACCTCTCACAGGGTCCCCCCGGTCAGGGTGAGTGTTACCGCTGTGATGTTTGATGTTTATTGATTTTACTCATAAATCATTTCCCTCAATGGCGAGTGTGTCTCCTCGCCATCTTGAGTTGTTTCCCCAGTAGTGTTGCAGTACGCCTGGTTACCGGCGTTAGCATCACTGACTTGAGAGCTCTGATTTTCTAGTAGAAAATCAACTCATTTTCTACTTTACTCTCTCTCATTCGTACTCTACTCTCAGCTGCTGGGGTAGCTCTACGGATGCACTGATATTATTCCACTTCCCACAGGGTCCCACCAGTTTGTGTGGGTGCCACCACTGTGAGCCTTTCATAAATATCATTCCTACGCAATATTACTTCCCTTAGTGGTGAGTATGTCCCCTCACTACTCTTGTGTGCTTTCCTGGTTGTGATGCAGTACATCAAGTCTCAGATGTTAGCGTCGCTTCTTAGTGAACTTTGATTTTCTAGCAGAAAATCATTTCACTTGTCTTAGAGTGACATACTTTCCCACCGTGACCCGACTCTTGGCTGTGGAGCGGTCCCTTGGATGTGTTTATGTTTCTTTCCACCCCTACAGGGTTCCACTAGCTTATGTGGATGTACCACTGTAGTCTTTTATAATTGTTTCTCATTGATATAGTTCTTTTCTTTGTAGTAAGTGTGTCTTCCTTAGCTACTCATTGGGAATGAGATTACCCCTCTCACACTTTGTTGAGGGCGTACCTTTCCCTATGGTCTCTCGAGGCATCATTCAGGTGCTTCCAAGTTTGTATGATTTTGGTTTCGCCTAGGCAATTTCACTGGCATTTGGATACTCATGGCCACGACGACTTATCCTCTACCACGTGGTACCTAAAACACTAGTTTGAAACTTCTTAGACGACCCTTCTCTCTTTGAAAATTTCTATTTTCTACTCCTCTTCCCATCCCTACACATATGCGTGTTAAGGTATGGTTGAGATGACTTTCCCCTGATCGCTCTGCTGCAGGCATATGCACCGAGTAGACATCATGCTTTACTTGGTTGGGAGCACCCCGCAGAGCCCCTATGAGGCATAGCTCACCACACCTTTACCCTGATTGTCCTGCCGCTCTGGTAGACATCAGACCTTTACCCTAATCGTCTTGCTCTGATCAAGCAGACATCAGACTTTACCCGGTTGAGTGGGAGCCCGACAGAGTCCCTGGGAGGCATTCCCCACCACCACTTTTACTACGGATGTTCTGTAAAAGACTACGCAGACTCCAATTTTGTGGCTTATTTACTTTTGTTGAGGTCAGGCAGAAGTATTGAGTCACCCCTATCTGCTGTTCTGAAAGGAGCAGGAGGAGACGGGATCCTTTCACCTTCTATTCTGCTGTTTGAAATGATCAGTCAGGTAGTTGGTTTTACTTACCGGTCAAGAGAGCCCGACAGAGTCCCTGGGAGGCATTCCTCACCACCCCTTTACTCTGGATGTTCTGTAAAAGACTACGCAGACTCCAATTTCGTGGCTTATTTACTTTTGTTGAGGTCAGGCATAAGTATTGAGTCACCCCTATTCGTTGTTCCGAAAGGAGCAGTAGGAGACGGGATCCTTTCACCTTCTATTCTACTGTTTGAAATAAACAGTCAGGTAGTTGGTTTTACTTACCGGTTGAGAGAGCCTGATAGAGTCCCTGGGAGGCATTCCTCACCACCCCTTTACTCTGGATGTTCTGTAAAAGACTACGCAGACTCTAATTTCGTGGCTTATTTACTTTTGTTGAGGTCAGACAGAAGTATTGAGTCACCCCTATCCACTGTTCCGAAAGGAGCAGGAGGAGACGGGATCCTTTCACCTTCTATCCTACTGTTTGAAATGAACAGTCAGGTAGTTGGTTTTACTTACCTGGTTGAGTGAGCCCGACAGTGTCCCTGGGAGGCATTCCTCACCACTACTTCCTCCCTGATTATTTTGCTCTGATCAAGCAGACATCAGACTTTACTCGGTCGAGTGAGCCTGACAGTGTCCCTGGAAGGCATACCTCATCGCTCTTTCACCTTCTACCCTGTTGTTTCGACACGGTCAAGCACGTAGTTGGTTTACTCTACCACTTTATTCTTTGCTCTCTCCTTGGCTCTGCCCTTGCTACAGGGTAAGGTCAGGAGATGATCACCTTTTCACCGTCTATCCTACTATTTCGATACGGCCAGACAGATAGTCGGTTTGCTTTACTACCTTACTTTTTTCTGGCGCTTTCTCTCTTCAGCTCTGCCCTCACTATAGGGTAAGGCAAAGAGAAGATCTCCCCCACTCTCTCGCCTTTTGGTGGCCTGTTACTACTTTACCCTTTGTTCTCTCCTCGGCTCTGCCCTTGCTATAAGGCAAGGCCAGGAGAAGATCCCCCTTCGCTCTCTTTCACATCTTTTGGCGCTACTTTACTTAAGTCTTTACTTCACCCATTTTGTTACATCCGGTCAACGCCAACACGAGCGGTTCTCTAGTTTGTTCACCGCACCTGTTGGGGGTCCGTTTGTTGACCTTTATTTTCATTCGAGTGCCCTTGAGGGCCTTTAATTAATTTAATCAACCCCCGTCGAGTCCAATTCGAGCTCGAATTAGCTTGAATTGAGTTAAAGTAGACTCGACCGTATCCGATTGAGCCCGATTAGTTTGCCTTAGGCCCGTCGAGGTTAATTTGATTCGAGTGTTCATTTTATTTAAATTTAACTGGGTTAATTTGAGTAAATCAAATTAAATCCCAAATTGACCCAAATCGGATCTGACTGTAGGCTTGATTTTAATCTAATATGCTTAATTTAATTTACTTATTTATTTATTTATTTATTTTTTCATTCTCATGAGCTTAAATTTATTCCTAAATCAAGAAATCAAACGGATGGCTAATTAAATCACCTTAATTCCCTCCTAATTAATCTTAGGATGAATCCTAGCCGTAGATCTAGGGCCTTAATCATTTAAATACTCTTTTAGGGCTTCATGAAGGGGGCTGGCTTCTTTTTCTTTTTCCTAGCCGTTCTCAACCCTAATTTTCTTAGTGTGAGAGCTCTTCCAACATCTCCACATCTTCCTCCACTCAAATTCGTTGGTAAAATCTTACCGGCCGCAAGATCTCCGGCGACCCGAGTCATTCCCCTTCCAAAGCTTCTACCGTCCGATCCAAGGTGAATTGGAGTTCAACTTCAACTAGAGGAATATACGAGGACAATCTACAAGCTCAGATATTTCAAAATCTAGAAGATCTAACATGAATAGGTCACCATACTTAGATCCATATATCTTTCTAATAAGCGCTTTTCAGAGCTTTTAAATACCTCCCCATGACTTTTATTCATGTTCTTAATCTACATTTAAAATTTCATCAAAATCAATAAAGCCATTCTTGAGAACAAAACCCTTTTTTTTTTTTAATTTTAGGGTTATAGAATTCGACGTACATGAATAGCATGAGTCGTTGATTTTCTCTTTCTTTTTTTTTTATAAATATTTTATTAAAATTAAATACATTTTTTTATAAAATATGTTTAAGTAATTTAATAATTATTTTAAATACATTAATTTAAAATTATATCTATTTTATGACGTATTTATTATTATTTAAAATAGTTTTAATTACTTAAAATCTAAACACTTAGTTAATACTAATAATTATTAAATACTTTTAAAATGATATTATTAAATATTTCTTTATCTATTTTATTTTAAAATAAATAAATAAATAAATAAAAAATAAGAAAAATTTTATTATTACTTTTCAATGATTTAATTTTTAAAATTATGTTAAAATATATTATTTTAAGTAATTCTTAATTAGTTAATTGTTTAAATATCTTAATATTTAATCAAAAATTAATTAATTACTTTTTAAAATTAAAAAAAATATTTTTTTTATTAATTATTTTGAAATATCAGAAAAATTATTATTATTTTTATTATTTAATTTCAATTAATAATTACTTTCCTTTTTTAAATTATTCTAATTGATTAATTACCTAAATTACTTAATTAGGTATTAATTAATTTAAACTTTAAATACTTTCTAAATTTATAAAAATTATTTTCTTATTGAATTATTTTTAAATCAGAAAAATTATTATTATTTTTATTATTTAGTTCGAATTAATAATTACTTTCTTTTTTTAAATTATTCTAATTGATTAATTACCTATATTACTTAATTAGTCATTAATTAATTCAAAATTTAAATACTTTCTAAATTTATAAAAATTATTTTCTTATTAAATTACTTTGAAATCAAAAAAATTATTTTTTTTTATTATTTAATTTGAATTAATAATTACTTTCCTTTTTGAAATTCTTCTAATTGATTAATTACCTATATTACTTAATTAGTCATTAATTAATTCAAAATTTAAATACTTTCTAAATTTATAAAAATTATTTTCTTATTAAATTATTTTAAAATCAGAAAAATTATTATTATTTTTATTATTTAATTCGAATTAATAATTACTTTCTTTTTTTAAATTATTCTAATTGATTAATTACATATATTACTTAATTAGTCATTAATTAATTTAAACTTTAAATACTTTCTAAATTTATAAAAATTATTTTTTTTATTGAATTATTCTAAATAAGAAAATTATTATTATTTTTTTTTATTTTATTTTTATTTAATTTCGAATTATTAATGATTTTTCCTATTTTTTTTAAATTATTTTAGTTTATTAATTACTTAAATTACTTAGTTAATAATTAATTGATTTAAAATTTAATTATTTCTAAATTTTAAATAATAATTTTACTAAATTATTTTCAAAATCAGATTAATTTTTTTTTATATAAATTTATTTACTTTTTTTATTTTTAATAAATATTTTCTATTTTAAATATTTTTCTTAATTATTAATTACTTAATTTACTTAATTAATAATTAATTAATTTAAACTTTAATTATTTTCTAAATTTGTAAAGAATCTCTTATTCCAATTATGTTAACATAGCAGAGATTTTATTTATTTATTTGTTTTTTTACTCTTTTAAATTTAATAAATATACCTTATTCTAAATACTTTCCTTAATTACTTAAACTATTTAATTAATAATAAATTAATTTAAAATTTAAATATTTTTCAAATTTATAATAAATAATTTTATTAAATAATTTTCAAAATTAGATAATTATTTTTGTTATTTATTTTTTTTTATTAATAAATATTTTTTCCATTTTAGATTATTATAATTAATTAAATACTTAGATTATTTAATTAATAATTAATTAATTTAAAATTCATTTATTTTTCAAAACTTATGAAAATTATTTTTATTAAATTACTTTAAATTCTAGAAACTTTAATACTTAATTTAATTTAATTTGATAATTATTTTTAAATATTAATTATTTTGAAATTATTTAAAAATCCTTTTTAATACATAAACTTCAAAAATTCATTTTAAATCGGATTTTTGTGTATAATACCTTAAATTTTTCAGAAAACTATGAAATTTTATTTAAAATTATTTTCTGGATTCAATTCTATATTGTTTGAATTATTTTCTGTGCTACCTAATTACTTAATTATTTGATTATTATTTAATTACTTTAAAATTAAAAATTAATTTTAAATATGAAAATATTTTGAAACCCCTTTGTGGTGGCCAGTGGATCTCCTAGGGATATAACATGAAATCATTTTCAAACTATCTTATTTTAAAAATTATATATTTGTGTACTTAATACGTATATGTATTTTAAATATTTTTAAAACTACATATATTATTAAATTCTTAATCTTGGGAGATCCACTTGGTGAAATCTTAAACCTAGGTTATGTATGTGAAGAGCAATTCATGTGGGAGAAGGATTAGTGGGTGATTGTGTCCCAATCATTCACTAATCACTTCATTAGGTTTCTTTACTTAGTGTTTTCGTAGTCCTTGCATGTGTAGGTTGCACAAGCACTTAGCCTAGGCTCTCTTAGATCTAAGGACTTGATTGGTGTGTTTATATTTGCTGCATTTACCCTCTTTATGTTATGCCTAAGGGTTAGCTAACTCACTTTATTCCTGCTTAGTGTAGTGACACACTAAGGACAATAATTAAGGATTGTCTAGCAAACTTAGAATATTTCTAAGAGCTAGGATAGATCTCGAATTGTTATGAAACTTTAAATACTAGGGCTTAGTGACATCTGAAACCCCCTAGAATTTTCTAAGAATTTTCTGGACTCTTTAAAACACTTAATTAGCAAACCCTAATTTACCCGTTAATTAAGCCTTAGAAACTTCAGAAAAATATAATAAATCCATTTTAAATCAGAAAAATATCCATATTACCTCAAACTCTCCAGAATTCAGTCCCCAACCTCAGATAATTAGGGTCCCCCTTAATTGGACCTTAATCTGGACTTTAATTCAACCTTAATCAAAAATCACCTTTTTGTCTTAATTAAATCATTAAAAATTATTTAAAATCCCAAATTTTCCCCAAACACTCGGGAACACCTTCTTAGGTCATTTCTGACCTTTGGGGGTGATTCCAATCAGTTTGGAGCTGATTTGGGCCAAAACTCCCAAAGTACCCCTAATTAGGCAATTCCGATAATTCATTTAATTACCCCAACTTCTAAAAATCATAACTAATTACAGAAAACTCCAAAATGGGCAAACTAAAAGGCACCTAACTCTAATTAAGGTCTAGTTTTTTTTTAAAATATTAGGTGTCCAGAAAGCAACCTAAAATAAAAAGTCAACTCTTTGGTCAACCGTAGCCTATAGTCTAGGGCCCGAAACTTCTAAAATTCATAACTTTGCGTAGGAAACTCCAAATCCAGCAAACTCAAAAGCACTCAACTCACATTAGGGTCTAGTATTTATTAAAAATATTAAAATTCCAGAAATCAACTTAAATAAAAAAGTCAACAATCCGGTCAAACTTAGTTCAAAACGAGACCAAAACTTCAGAAATTTATAACTTTGCATAGAAGAATCCAAATCGGACATACTAACTGTCTAACTGATCAGGTTAAGGCCTAGTATTTTATAGAAATATTAGCTGGTCATAAATATCCTTTAATCAAAAAGTCAATTTTGGAACCCCTTTTGCTTAGTGTATAGGTGGACCCCGAACCCCCTAAAACTCACTAATGCAATTTAAACTTTAAATATTATTACCCTAAGCATTAAAACTGGCCTACATACCAAATTAAATAAAATGGATCTTAATTCATTAATATTTATACTTTAATTAAAATTTCCTTTTAGACCTACAACCAACCTGGACAGTAGGCAATTGTAACTAACTACCCAGCTTAGGATCTACCTCAGCTACACAACTTTTCACACACATCTAGATGGTTTGTTAGGGCATGACTTCTAGACCTAGGCTAGGCCGGTGTTTACCTTTCTGTTATGTGCCGAGATTTCTGAGATTTCACTGTATGTTGTGATTGAGATGATGCTGGTGTGTTTGTTTACTTTTACTGCATTCAGGGAATTGATGTGATTGCACGATAGACTACCCATAGGTTAGGATCGATCTTGATACTAATGATACTTTCTGCAGGTGGCCATGCTCATGCCATGTTAAAATAAATGAGGGCTAATTAAAATCATCATTATAAATTGCTACAGGTGCTCCAGAGCTTGCTTAGCCCTCAAATAATTAAGAGCATGGCCAAGTGTGGCTGTGATGAGTACTTTTATTTTTATATAAATTGCTTGTGATAATATAAACTGCTTGGGATAATTTTCATTAGGATAACCTTGTAGGAGAGTCTAGATTTACTGCTTTCATTTAATGTAACTATTTATAATATTGGTTGAGAGTTGTGAAAGTCTATTTTGAGTGGGGATGCTGAAACCCAAAGGTTGGATGCCCAAAGAGAAAAGGACACCCAATATAAGGATAGTCCTTTTCTATTTGGGAATCCAAATTTGGATTATTCTACTACCCGAGGAGTCCAAGGAAGCTGAGGTCCAAGGAGTCCGAGGAAGCTCAGATCTAAGGAGTCTAAGAAAGAGAAGATCAAAAAGATGAAGACCAAGTGTATCCCACTCAAAATAACTTGCGTCAGTCTTAGGATTAGAAATCCAGGTTATTGGCAGTGATGCCCGGCCACTTTAATTTTCTGCAGATCCTGGGTTGTAATTAAGGGCAGTTGGCCTATGGACATTTAATTGATTTGTTTAATTATGTATTATGCTTGATTTGATGATGATTGCGTATAGGTTGTACGCTTTTCATAGTTTATTGGCGATCTGCATGCCGCTTTTGTTTTAGCCTGGATTTCGTTAGGCTCTCTAAGGACCAAAACCTTTTCTACTCGCAACTAATATTTAAAATTATAAGTTTTAAGCAATTTAGAAACTTAACGACCTAGGGAATTGCCGGAATCGTCCGGGGTCGCATGCATATTAATGCATTTCTCTTTCCTTCTATAAGACACTTCCCCGCCTGCGAGTAGAGTCCGGATAATCTGACCTATGAGGATGAGGTGTCGGACCTGGGGAAGCCCAGTCTAATTCTAAAAATTATTTTATAAGCTTTTTTAAAGTTCTGTGCATACCTGATTTGGATACTTTAACCAGCATGCATTACATTAGAAATCAACTAAATCAAAATTTTAATTGCATTAGTCATAGGAGCATTCACCCGACATCAGTCCGGGGCCAATTAGGAAATCCTCTAGATGTCGGCCCTATTTCCGAGAACTATAACCCACCTACCCATCTTTCATAAATGACTAGACAGCATGGTTTTAAAGCGATTAGGTGGTTAGCTGGCTCCCCCTTCCAGGCCGGGGTAAGTCCAGGTTTTGCATTGCATTAGTTAGGACACGGGTGTTAGTATTGCGTAGAACACTAAACCCATTAGATTTAGGATTCAAGGCTACTATTATTTCGTAGTACGCCTCATCAGTAGGTAGGTCTTCTGTCTTCCAGAGACCCTAAACCCTACATATTCACGTCACACGGATGACGCCACCTCCATCCTTCCCTCCTGCATGTTTCGAGTGCATGATTTATTTATTTTTCTCCAGTTTCTTCTCACTACCTTAGTCCCTCCGGATGCTGATGTGAGCCGTGCATGTTGACTAAGCCTAGTTGAACCTCTCTTTCCCTTCGAGTAGGACTTCCTAGTCTTCCCCCTATGTGCCAATCCTAATTCAGAAAGTATAATATAGAATCCTTAATCGAGAGTATTCTCAGGCTCCGGCTTGAGATGTAATTAACCACGGGGGCTTGCGCCCGTGGGAAACCGAATCCCACTCTCAAATAAACCCCATTCGAGCTAATGTATCGGGTGGGGGAAACCCGTCAGATCATATATATTATTACCCATCGGGGTGTGCTGGTGAGAGCCGCTATCCTCAATGGTTAATCATATGTGTGATCGAATCTGCCCTTCCATTGGCCAGATACTGTCTCCCCTCGCGGGGCGATGGTGTTTGTGTCCTTTCGGAGGTCCACACCGGCATGACTATTGGCTGAACCAGCACATCATTTGGTTGATTCAGCATGGCTCCATCTTTTGTTAATTGGTCCACCATAGCGCTCCAAAGTTGAGCATTGTGGTAGTTGAATGTGTAATATGGTGCTGGGACATTATGTAGTTCGGTGCTTGAGCACTTAAATTCCTGAGACTCCGGTGGTACAATGCTGGTTTTTAGCATTCTAGCATTGTTAAGCACGTTGGTGCTAACCTTGGCTCTGCTAGGGTGCTAAATTAATTCATATTTTTCTTAATGATTCAGCACTGCAATGTCCTAATCTAGTGCTCAGGTTTTCCAAACACTATGGTGATGGTAGTTAGAGAACTACGGTGCTGGTTCAGTACTTGTGAATTTTTCTCCTTCTCTTGAGAGATTCCTACACAACATAAATTAAAAATAACATTTTCACCAGAATTTAAGATAACTAAATGCTATGTAATTTTTACTTAACTTCCCCCTAGTTTAAGCCCTTGCTTGTCCTCAAGCAATGTTGTAATCACATATTGAATAACTTCATTAGCACAAGAAAATTTTGGTAATTTAAAATCACTAAATTTAAGAAAATATATTACCATTTAGAAGTGATTTGAAAAGATCAAAATGTGGCAATTCTAATTTGAAAAATCATAAGTAATCATTCTAATAAATCATCCTTGGTACTATTCAAATTGAACTCATCTACTATAAGTGTAAGTGGATTTCTAACTAAAATTTTAGAGTTGAATAATATTTCATTTAGAAATTATTTGTGCCCTTAGTTAAATTAAAAATTTGTTTGGAACCCCTCATATGTATTAATTTACCTACACTCCCCTATTTGATTTAAGTATTAAAGTTCTTTTAAGAATGTGGCAACATTAGATACAAATTTTCGATGAAGTACTCATTTTTCTTTTTCTTTCTTTATTTTGATTTTCTTTCTCTTTCAAAAGTTTCTTTTTTCAAACATAATTTAGTACTACAATAATGATTTTGAATAATTGAGTACTTTTTAAGGATTGTTATAAGCTCAATACTTCCATATTGAAGTTTATAATAATTTTCATAATTTAATCTACACTCTCTTTTTATAAACTTAATTATTCAATCTTGAAACCATTAGTCACTGCATCAGTATTTAGTATTTGAAGTTCAAGATGAGATATTTACTTAAATGATTGTTATAATTTTCAAATTAAAAATTGTTATCCTTTATTTATTCAATTTATCATGTAGGGTTTTATTCTTTTTAATTTTAAATAATTTTTATTACAATTTTTAATTTTCCAAGCTTAGTTATCCAAGTGCAAGCACTATGGAGTGGATAATTTCAACAATTAAGCAACATAGGAAATTTTTATCAAATGAAAATTTTAACAACACAACAATAATAATAATTATAATTATAAAATAACACATAATTAACAAAGAGA
This sequence comes from Dendrobium chrysotoxum, assembly GCA_019925795.1. NCBI lineage: Eukaryota > Viridiplantae > Streptophyta > Magnoliopsida > Asparagales > Orchidaceae > Dendrobium > Dendrobium chrysotoxum. The sequence continues at coordinate 25,262,183 of CM034303.1, forward strand.
ACATAACTAAATATTTTAAAGAAAGTAAACATGCCTATTCATTGAGAATGATACAATGTAAATAAGGCATCTCAAACTATAGTAATACATAATAAAAACATAGACTACATCATGCAATATCCATTTCCAACATGAAAATAATCATCTATCACCATAACCAAGCTACCTAGCCATCCCAAAGTATCATTAGGGATCACCCCAAGCAAAGAAAATGTAAAATAAAGAAAATAAAAAGAGCAACCAACCACAATCTCTCACCATCTCTCTCAATAACTACCAAAGCAACCAAGAAAAATAATGAAAAACATCATGGTTTGGAGTCTCTATCCTCCTCCTCATCATCATAATCATCACCACCAATAGATGGATGCCAACCAAAAGGATCATATGCAGCAGTAGTGGAAAATGAAGATGATCCAAATTTTTAACAAATAAGCTTCTCCTAAACATTCCCATTAATTCCTCATTAAACTTAGAAGTGTAGTGGTAATGTCTCTCATGCATATCAAAATAATGGGTATGTCGAACATCTCTAATTTTCCTAGCAGGAGGCCCCTAGTTCTTACATGGGAAATGACATTATTTCTCTTAATTTGGAAGTGGCTGTTAAGAACATTGAAAGGCTGGATAAAGCTTTAGTTGGTCGGCTGCTAGACAGATAATTCTAATTCTGGGTCATGCAAAATGATTTGTAAAGACATTAGGGGTAGTTTGGTTAGTTTCAAATCACTTCTTTGGGCAATGACTATTTTATTTATCTCTTTGAGATAATGGAGGCAAAAATAACAACTTGATCATAGGACTTGGTATATCGTAGGATAAATTATTGGGATTAATAAGTGGTCACCAGCCTTTTCCCTAATATCGCTCAAAGGATTTACTTCCCCAATTGGAATCCGATTTAACAGTCTCCCTTTGGAATATTGGGATGAACACAATTTGGCAAGGTTAGTATCAGCAACCGATAAACCATGCTTATGGATGCTTTTATGAATGCCTGGAGCAAGTATACTTTAGCACAGGTGTGTGTTCGGCTTGATTTTTCAGAATGTTGCCAAAAAGGGGTTTTGGGCACAAGGAATGGGAGGTAAATTCTTTTAACCCATCGAATATGATGGGATTCTGGTGCTATGACTTTGGTGTACGAAAATTGGTCATAAGATGGGATCATGTTCGATCCCTAAATGCCTTTTGGTTATGTCAGTAATTCCAAATGGAGAAGTGGTTGAAAGTTCAAAAAGGGATGTTAAGCCCTAGTGAACTAGTCCCGAGGCTAACCAAGAGGGGGGGTGAATTGGATATTTGAAACAAAACAAAAATCTTTTTATAACATGCAGCGGAAACAAATTAAAACAACGATAAAAAGATCAATCACAGATATCACCCAAGCAGATAATCGCAACAAAATAAAGTGCAAAAAAATAATAAGAAAGAACACACCAGATTTATAGTGGTTCGGTCCAACCTGACCTACGTCCACTCCTCGGAGGCACCCTCCAAGTATTGCACTAAACCAAAAGTGTCTCCTTCAATGCCCACAGCTAGGCGGAGAAGCCCTTACAAAATCACTTCCACCTTCCCCGGTGCGGCGGAGTAGCCGGGTCCTTTGACACCAAAGAGCACTTCTTCTTCCCAAAACTTCCTTCGAGACAAGCCTTGAATCTGACGGTACTTAGGTGCAAGCCTGCCGGAGCAACCGTGTGAACCCCCTCACACTCCCTCGAGAAACCCCCTTCCCAGGCTCTTCTCCCTCTCAAACTCCACCCTTTCCTCTCTCCCTTTCAAGCTCTCTCTTCAAGTTTTCTCCAAAAGAACGAAGCCTTAATGGCTGCCAAAGACACTTATCAAGTGCCTTGAGAAAGCTTAAATAAAGAGCTCCAAAAACCCTTCCAAATTAGTTCTGGCGGCAAATATCGTCCGGGACGATCGCCGAATCGTCCAGGACGATGTGCTCCAAAAGACAACTTCAGAAAACCCTAAAAACTCAATTCTGCCGCCAAAAATCGTCCAGGACGATGTGCTCCAAAAGGCGGCTTTAGAAAACCCTTAAAACTCAATTCTACCACCAAAAATCATCCAGGACGATCGCATAATCATCCAGAATGATTTGCAGAATTTGACCTGATAGTCCCGTACGATCCTGGGATAGTCCAGGACGATCAGAACAAATTTTGCACAAATCGTCCAGTACGATATATAGATCATCCAGGACGATTAGAACAAATTTTAACTCTTAAATCCTTGCCTAAATTATCGTGGCGGCTAGGGTTTTGAGATCATATTGGATCGTCCAGGATGATATAAATATCGTCCAGGACGATTAGTTCAATGAATAGATCGTCTTGGACAATCATAAATCGTCCAGTACGATTTGTTCAAAAGTTGAACTTCTGGTTTTGACAGGATCTCACTCCCCCTAAGTATGTGTACACATGGTCATAAATAAACATATACCATTACAGGACTTGACTCAAGGAATTAAAAAGTACATCAATGAGAAATACAATAAGGCCTATTCTACTCATTCTTGAGTCTTGAATCTTTCTTGTATTGATGCATGCTGTTCCTGAAATGTTAGTACACACACAAATAAATATACATTCCAAATATTAGAAGATGTGAGCCATAATGTTTGTTATCATCAAAATAGAAACTTGTGAGCCCGAGTCGTAACAATCTCCCCCTTTTTGATGATGGCAAATATTACTGGTTGAATTTATAAAAAATATATTTTCTCCTAATCTCCCCCTCACTAAGAAAAAGTCTTTTAAAAACAGGGAGAAATACTTTCTTCTTTTTTTAATTTTTAAAAAATAACTACAACAACAATATGATGTAAAATAAATAACACAAAAATAAATATCACAAATACAACAGTACGTAAAAAACATCACAAATACAACAGTACGTTCTCCCCCTTTTACATTATCAAAAAGAGGAGGAGTAAAAATTTGAAAAGTCACCTCTTAAGGTTCTCCAAAACTTAGTAAGACATGAATTGACTTCTTTGAACCCAGAAAGGTTAGAGAATCAGAAAATGTAAATCCAAACTCAGGTTTTTTTTTAAGGCGAAAAAACTTTTTAAGTCAATATCTAAATCAAGGAACAAATTAGATAAGTAAACAAAAATCTTTCAAAACCCCTTTCATGAAATACATCTAATAGAAGATTGATGCAAAGTAATGAATCAAAAAATCTTAATTTTCAAACTCAAGTAATGAATCTATTAAAAAGTCATAAGAGTTTTCTAAACTTTAGAGATTTATTAGAATGGAAGCAGCTTTTATGGGCTAATTTTGTGCCTCTTTTTTAATTTGTTTGGCGCTTTGCACATCTTTTAATTTTTGATACACTTTATGTATTCAATTTGGCAATTTCATATCTTTTTAATTTTGGGCTCATTTTGTGCCTCTTTTCAATTTATTTGGCGCACTGCGCATCTTTTGATTGCCTCCTTTCTAAATCTTTAAAATCAACAAACCTTATTCTTATGATAAAGACGAACAACCTGAATAAGATAATCTTGAAGTTGGTTCAATAATTTGCAAAAGATTCCTATGAGATAGAAAAAATGTTGGGAGATGAAAAAAGTTTTAATTTCAAAAACTAATTTATAATCTGAAACAGATTTTGACTCAAATGTAAGATAGCCTTATTCAAAGAAAAGAGATAGAGAGACAAAATCATGAGTTTCCTTCCTTTACTTGATTTTAGAGAAATCAACCACAACTAACAAAGTATTTTGAAAATACATGAGGTAAATTTTCCATTTTTAGAAAATAAGATCTTAAAAAAATGATTTAAAACAAGAGGTGTTATGTGTGTGCTTGATTAGAGGAATAATAAAAAACATCAAAAAAATTTTAAAAGGAAAAACAAAAATACTAAAACACAGAAAACACAATGAATAAAACAATAGTAACAGAAAAACAAAACAAAAAAAATAAACACACAAAAAGAACATTAATTTACATCAGCTTGCTCCTGATCTGATGATTCAGAAGCTAGATCTGCCCAGGACATTTTTCGTTTTGCATTATCAGCCCTTATTATAATTTGCTTAGCTTTACCCTTTTCCTTTTCAAGAAGGGTTCTTAAGTTCGGGCACTGATTTTTCATATGTCCAGGCTTCCTACATCCAAAATAAATAACATCAGAAGAAAACTTTATATTCTTACCATTTTTACCTTTGTTCCACTTTTGATGTTGATGTTTGTGCCTTAGTAGATTTTTTAATTTGTTTGTTGCTGATACTAACTCTTCACTTTCATCACTTTCTGAGTTATTTTTTCCAATGTCTTCAGTTTTCAGCACTATCGTTTTATCTGCATCCAAAAGCTTTTGACCCAAACCTTGCTCGTAGGCAATGAGTGAGCCAATCAAATTATCAATAGAATATTCATTCAAATTTTTTGATTCAGAAATTGCAATGACTTTGGCATCAAATTTAGCAAGTAGAGAACGTAGGATTTTATTAACTTTTTCAAAATTTGAAAGTTCTTTTCCTAAAGCATATAATGATGTCACAATTTGAGAAAACCTAGTAAACATGTCCAAGATCGTTTCATAAGGTTTCATGCTAAAAAGTTCATAATCATGCATTAACATATTTAGCCTAGATTGCTTGATTTCACAAGTACCTTCATATCTAGTGCATAATTTATCCCAGATTTCTTTGCCAGAAGTGCATGCAGATATTAACATACAATCATCAGAATTCAAAGCACAGAAAAAACAATTTAAATATTTAGCATTTAATTGAGCATTGATCTGATCTGTTCTACTCCATTTAGAAAAGGGAATATCAATTTTAATTTCATTTACAACATGTGACGGTGCAGAATAACCAATTTGAATCATATGCCACATGCGATAATCAATAGATTTCAAGAAAGTAGACATACGGATTTTCCAAAAATCAAAAGTAATATTTTCAAATAAAGGTGGCCGGGTGATTGAATATCCTTCCGCAATATTACGATTATAAAAATTAGCCATGGATCGATTTCAAAAGTTTTTAAACTTAAATTTTGAATCCCGCTTTGATACCACTTGAAAGTTTGAAAAGGGATGTTAAGCCCTAGTGAACTAATCCCGAGGCTAACCAAGAGGGGGGGGTGAATTGGATATTTGAAACAAAATAAAAATCTCTTTATAACGTGCAGCGGAAATGAATTAAAACAACGATAAAAAGATCAATCACAGATATCACCCAAGCAGATAATATCAACAAAATAAAGTGCGGAAAAAGAATAAGAAAGAACACACCGGATTTATAGTGGTTCGGTCCAACCTGACATACGTCCACTCCTCGGAGGCACCCTCCAAGTATTACACTAAACCAAAAGTGTCTCTCCTTCAGCCCCCATAGCTAGGCGGAGAAGCCCTTACAAAATCACTTCCACCTTCCCCGGTGCGGCGGAGTAGCCGGGTCCTTTGACACCAAAGAGCACTTCTTCTTCCCAAAACTTCCTTCGAGATAAGCCTTGAATCCGACGGTACTTAGGTGCAAGCCTGCCAGAGCAACCGTGTGAACCCCCTCACACTCCCTCGAGAAACCCCCTTCCCAGGCTCTTCTCCCTCTCAAACTCCACCCTTTCCTCTCTCCCTTTCAAGCTCTCTCTTCAAATTTTCTCCAAAAGAACGAAGCCTTAATGGCTGCCAAAGACACTTATCAAGTGCCTTGAGAAAGCTTAAATAAAGAGCTCCAAAAACACTTCCAAATTAGTTCTGGCGGCAAATATCATCCGGGACGATCGCCGGATCGTCCAGGACGATGTGCTCCAAAAGACGGCTTCAGAAAACCCTAAAAACTCAATTCTGCCGCCAAAGATCGTCCAGGACGATGTGCTCCAAAAGGCGGCTTCAGAAAACCCTAAAAACTCAATTCTGTCGCCAAAAATTATCTAGGACAATCGCATGATCGTCCAGGATGATGTGCAGAATTTGACCTGATAGTCCCGTATGATCCTGGGATAGTCCAGGACGATCAGAACCAATTTTGCACAAATCATCCAGTACGATATATAGATCATCCAGGACGATTAGAACAAATTTTGACTCTTAAATCCTTGCCTAAATTGTCGTAGCGGCTAGGGTTTTGAGATCATATTGGATCGTCCAGGATGATATAAATATCGTCCATGACAATTAGTTCAATGAACAGATCGTCCTGGATGATCATAAATCGTCCAGTATGATTTGTTCAAAAGTTGAACTTCTGGTTTTGACAGGATCTCACTCCCCCTAAGTATGTGTACACATGGTCATAAATAAACATATACCATTACAGGACTTGACTCAAGGAATTAAAAAGTACAACAATGAGAAATACAATAAAGCCTATTCTACTCATTCTTGAGTCTTGAATCTTTCTTGTATTGATGCATGCTGTTCCTGAAATGTTAGTACACACACAAATAAATATATATTCCAAATATTAGAAGATGTGAGCCATAATGTTTGTTATCATCAAAACAGAAACTTGTGAGCCCGAGTCGTAACAGTGATAGCTAAGGGAGCAGGGCAACCTATAAGGGGAAACACTCTTAGCCCATCATGTGTAAAGTCCAAAGTTACTACAAATGGTGGTCTGGTTGATGTCCTTATGGGCAGTGCAAATGATCAGGCAATTTTGCTGCAGAGGATGGATTATTTTGGACCTGAGGAAGATTGTAGCAGCTAGACTGTAGTGACTAGAAGAAAGGGAAAAAGTCAAACACTTGGAAATAAGGGCCCGAGTGACCATTTGAAGAACCATGTTGTAGGTCAAGGGGTCTAAGTGGGTGTAGAAATGAGTTCAATTGCTGATGTTAGAATAGTGAATACGAATATTGAAACCACATGGGAACTAATTGAGGACACTCTAAATAATGAGGTACAGTATAAGAGTATGCCTATAGGTAAAGATGCTTCAACCATGCAAAGTGTTGATGTGCATTTGGTTAAGCATCCTTCTCCTCTTTATGTAAATAAAAAACTTATCTTGAGTGGTGGAAATTGAAAATTTGATAGGGATGTTAAGCCCTAGTGAACTAGTCCCGAGGCTAACCAAGAGGGGGGGTGAATTGGTTATTTAAAAATTTCATGAGGAACAGAAAAATCTTTTTGATACTTTGCAGCAGAAATAAGTAAATAAGAACAAAAAGATCAATCACAGATATTCACCCAAAAAGTTAATATCAGAAAAGTAAAGTGCAGAATAGAATCAGAAAAGCAAACCATATTTTATAGTGGTTCGGTCAACTTGACCAACATCCACTCCCCGAAGCCTCCACTCTGGGTATTGCACTAAAAAAAAAGTGTCTCTCCTTTTGCTCCCACAGCAAGGTGGAGAATCCTGCAGCCTGTACAAAACCTCCTTTTCATCACACGGTGAGGCAGAGAACCCGACCTCCTTTTGCTTCCACCTGAAGCGAACAGAGAACCCCGGATCTTCTTCCGAACGATCCTCAACGAACACCGACTAGACGAAAGATGACGAGCGGAGAAGATGACTCTGATCCGTGCTTAGAGCAACCTTAGTGAATCCCTCACTAACTCCCCCTCACAAGATCCTCTCTCTCTCTCCCAAACTCTCTCTCTCTCTAGGGTTTCTTTGGGAAGGAAAGTGGCAAAAGATTTTTCTTGTTGGAAGAAAAATATCTTTTATAGGAGGGCCTAAAATTTGCCCTAAATCTCAACTGGTCGGCCAAGATCGTCCAGGATGATCTCTAGATCGTCCTGTACAATCAGTCTAAAATCAGCTATTTCAGCCTGGACGATCTGGTTCTTCTAGACGATCAGTAAAAAAAATTGTTCATATCATCCCGTACGATCCTGCGATCGTTCGGGACGATTAGTGCAAATCGAGGAATATCGTCCAGACGACAGTTCGGGTCGTCTAGAGAAACGTGTGTTGGACGACCAAAAAATGACTTGATCGTCCAGGACGATCGGGATATCGTCTTGTACGATTAGTTCAAAAAGTGCCCAAATCTTCATATACACAGTTTGGGTCGTACAACTGAAATGTACTATACGATCATGATCGTCCAGGACAATCCTGCGATCGTCCAGGACGATATGATCGTATCAATTAAATATTAATTGCTTTTCTTAATTACCAGACTAATTTAGGCATGATTGTACTGAATCATCCAGGACGATACACGTATCATCCTGGACAATCAGACCAAATAACTTAAAATAAAAACTTGCCTAACTTGATCTGGCGGTTGAGAATTTCTGATTTGAGCATATCGTCCCGTACGATCCAAAGATCATCCAGGACGATCTGCTTAATCAGACCCTCTTAACTTGGTCGCCCTAATTAGGGTTTCTATTTTTACTGGATCGTCCCGAACGATGTGAATATCGTCCATGACGATCTGAACAAAAAATGAGCAGAAACTCTAACTCACTCAAGCTCTCTCCCTGAGTGTGTGTGTGCAAGGATACTTAGCTAGGGGATCAGTTACATTACAATTGACTCAATAAAAAGAAAAACAATACATTGGACACACTTGGACCCGATCTTGAGTTGGCTTGAGTTGCTCGTGATCTTTTGTGCCTGAAATGGGTTAGCCAAGCAAAACACACTGGAAACATGTTTGTCATCATCAAAACTACATTTGCAACAATCTCCCCCATTTTGATGATGGCAAACATTTTTACAGTAGTTTGAAAATAAAGATAACTCGGAGATCAAAAAATAAATATTTTTTCCAAAATTTCATTTAACAACTAAATCAATACAGGAAACATAACACATAATAAAAAAACTGAAACGACAACAACTGACTCCCCCTTTTAGCATCACAAAACGGAGAAGGGTCAAACAGAACACTGAAAGATAAATACAAAATATAAAAGAAAATAACTACAAAACAGAAAACTAGAACAGAGGCGGATCCTGATCGGAAGCAGGAGGTGGCGGTGGTGGGTTGAAGTAGTTTTTCCCAAAAACACAACCATGAAAACTAAAACAAAAACAAAAACAAACAAAACTCGAAGCGAGAACACATAAAAGCAATTTTTTTATCAAGCTGCTCGAGTAAATCAGAATTTTTCTTGATTTTAGATCCAAAACCCAATAAGAAGACGATTGACACCACTGAAATCCAGAAAAGTTGAAAAAATTGACTTTCGTAACTCCCACCTCGGGCACCTTACCGATGCAAATCTCTTTCAAACCAAACATCCAATTCAGAAGAAAAGAAATTAGATTCGAAAAGAGATCCTTTCAAGCCTCGTTCCAGAAAAATATCTGATATAATAGTGTTACAAAGTAAAAAATCAGAAATCAGGATTTTCAAACACAAGCTTTTGAAAGTATTAAGTGGCGCACGGATTTTTCTAAGACCTTTAACGATCTGCAAGGAAAAAAAGCTTGGTTGGGCTCATTTTATGCCACTTTTTCAATTTATTTGGCACTTTGCGCATCTTTTCATTTTTGATACACTTTGTGTATCTTTTAGTTGGCGACATTTCGCATCTTTTCAGCTTTGGGCTCATTTTGTGCCTCTTTTTCAATTGATTTGGCACACTGCGCATCTTTTGTAAGCTTTCTTCCTCTCAAAATCATTAAAAGATCTCAGCTGTATAATTAACTTCCAGATATAGGAGATGCTCTCCACGATAAGGAAAAGTAATTCACAAAGTAAAAGACAAACGTCATATGATAAGTGCAATCACTTGGTTTAGAAAATCAAAATAATGGCTCAAGTCTTTGAAAACACTAATGATATGAGGTAGATTACTGTAGGAGGATAAGATCAATCTCTATTTCAAAAACTAAAATTTTAATTTTGAAAAGGATATTTATCCAAAAGAAATAATACACCAGCAAAAGAGTTAGAGGAAGAGAAACAATCATCAATGTTTCTTCCCTTTAACAGATACAGTGGAATCAATCACAGCCTAACAGTTTCCAAAAAAACAAAGTAAAACTCTTAGTCAGAAATTCAGTTTAGCAGAAGTAGTGAGCAGTGATTAGATTTTGAAAAACATAAAATAGTAAGTGTAAGAGATAAACCAGTGAATAAAAATAGATAGAAAATCATATTGAAGTAAACACTCAAATCAAACTAACAATAAGGCTAACACAGAAATCAGCAAAAGAAATAAAACCAACTGAAAGCAAATAATCAAATCAAAACCAAAAACTAACTAACCGAAAATAGAATAATAATCAGAATAATTAAAAATCAGCAGTCATCAGAATCAAGCATTTATCTCTATCACTCCTAATCTGGTTCTCAAAATGCTGAATGAGTCAAAGGCCAGTGGTTTAGTGAATATGTCTGCCAGCTGATTTTCAGTTGCTATATGATGTAGCTCAATGTCCCCTTTTGTAATATGGTCCCTAATGAAGTGATGCCTTATATCAATGTGTTTGGTCATAGAATGTTGGATTGGATTCTTAGAGATGCAGATTGCACTAGTATTATCACACAGAATAGAAATTATGCCAACAGGTAAACCTAAATCCAAAACTTATTGCTTTAACCAAAGAACTTGGGCCACACAACTCCCTAAGGTAATGTACTCAGCTTCAGCAGTGGAAAGTGCAACTGAGTTTTTTTTTCTACTGGACTAGGAGAATAGAGACTGTCCTATGAATTGACAAGTTCCAGAAGTGCTGTTTCTATCCACCCTACACCCCGCAAAGTCAAAATCAGAATATCCAATGATCTCAAAAGAGGTGCTGTGCCTAGGGTACCAGATTCCTAGGTTTGGGGTCCCTAAAAGATACCTAAGAATTCTCTTAACAGCAATCAGGTGGGACTCTTTAGGATCAGCCTGAAACCTAGCACAAAGACAGACACTAAACATGATATCAGGTCAGCTAGCAGTCAGGTAAAGCAGTGATCCTATTATTCATCTATACTTCTTCTGATCAACAGATTTTCCACTTGAATCCTTATCTAACTGACCATAGGAGCTCATGGGAGTATTGATTGGCTTGGCTTTGTCCATTTCATATTTCTTCAAAATGTCCTTAGTGTATTTAGATTGATTGAGAAAGGTTCCATCATCTGTTTGCCTTATGCTAAACCCTAAAAAGTAGGACAATTCTCCCATCATACTCATCTCAAACTCCTTACTCATTATTTTAGAAAACTCATCACATAAATATTTATCAGAAGATCCAAAAATGATATCATCAAAATAAATTTGGATAATGAGTAAGTCATCCCCTATTCTCCTCAGAAAAAGGGTGGTGTCTACGCTCCCCTTAACAAATTCTCTTTCTAACAGGAATGTGCTAAGCCTCTCATACCAAGCTCTGGGTGCCTGTTTCAATCCATACAAGGCCTTTTTTAATTTATAAACATGATTCGGATATTGGAAACTCTCAAAACCTGGGGGTTGTTCTACAAAAATATCTTCTTTTATTACCCCATTTAAAAAGGCACTCTTGACATCCATTTGAAACAGCTTGAATCCCTTATAACAGGCAAAGGCTAGTAGCACTCTAATGGCTTCCAATCTAGCTACAGGGGCAAAAGTCTCCTCAAAATCAATCACTTCTATCTGATTATACCCCTTAGCTACCAATCTTGCCTTATCCAAACCACCACACCTGAATCATTCATCTTATTTTTAAAGACCCACTTGGTTCCCACAATACTTTAATTTCTAGGACTTTCTACTAACTCCCAAACATCATTCCTTACAAATTGATTCAATTCTTCCTGCATAGCTAAAATCCAAAATTCATTCGAGAGGGCTTGATTGATGTTGGTGGGTTCAGTCATCGAGATAAAGGCAGAATGGTTTACTTCCTTCCTAAGTCCATGCCTAGTCCTAACACCTTCAGAAAGGTCTCCTAAGATCAATTCTTTAGGATGACTCGAAGAATATCTCCAATCTCTAGGCAATGTGGTTTGAGGTTCTACCCTTTCCTCCAAATTTATATTTCTAACCCCTTGGGTAACCTCAACAATCTCTTCATCTTCTACTTCAGATCTAGACTCCTTAGGATCAGATTCATCAAACACTACATGGGTTGTTTCTTCCACCACCAAAGTCCTCTTATTGAACACCCTAAAGGATTTTTTCACACTTGAATATCCTAAGAACACTCCTTCATCATATTTGGGGTCAAATTTTCCTAAGGGTGACTTCTTGTTGTTCAGAATGAAAACCTTACAGCCAAAGACATGGAGGTGGGATAGATTTGGAGTTCTACCCTTAATGATCTCATAAGGTGTCTTGTTTAGTTTGACTCTCACATTCACCCTATTCAGCACATAACAGGCAGTGTTCGCCGCTTTAGCCCAAAAGTATTTTGGAAGTGAATACTCGACAAGCATGGCTCTAGCGGCTTCCACTAAGGTCCTGTTCTTCCTTTCAGCTACCCTGTTCTACTGAGGGGTCCTAGGAGCTGAGAGATTGTGACTAATCCCTTGCTCCTCACAAAAACTTTCAAATCTTTCATTTTCAAACTCCCCTCCGTGATCACTATGGATGGTAATAATCTCACATCCTAACTTCTTCTGAATCCAAGTAGAGAAAGATCTAAACTCATCAAATGTGACTCAGATTTATATGACAAAAATTTCACCCAAGTGAACCTCGAATAATCATCTACAATCACAAACCCATAGATTCTCCCCCCTAAGCTGGCAGTGCTAATGGGTCCAAAGAGGTCCATGTGAAGAATTCTAAAGGTCTAGAGGTGCTAATGTTCTTAATAGAGTGAAAAGAGGACTGGACTTGCTTCCCCAACTGACAGGCATCACACAGGTGATCCTTAGTGAACTTAAGCTTGGGCACACCTCTAACTAAGTTCTTTTGGGTGACTCTCCTAAGAGTTTTCATACTGGCATGACATAATCTCCAATGCCACAACCAAGACTCATCAGCAGAAATTTTTAAGCAAATTGAATTATCAGATTTAATGTAACTCTAATCCAGCTTGTAGACATTGTTGATTCTTTGCCCCTACAAAATAACTTTATCATTTAAGCTTAAAATGCAGCCAGTAGGCAGAAATTTGATGCTGTATCCTTTGTCAGAAAGTTGGCTGATGCTCAGCAAGCTCTGTTTCAGTCCATCTACAAGCAAAACATTGTCAATCATAAAATTTTTTGAATCACCAATTATACCTGAGCCTACCACCTTCCTTGTGGTGTTATCTCCAAGTGTAACCTTGCCTCCAGCCCTGGCCTCCAGCGAAATGAACTGATTTGTATCTCCAATCATGTGTCTAGAACATCCGCTGTCCAGGTACCACATGCTCTCATGAGGTCTTGTGTGAGAGCACACCTACAAAAATATCAAACGTCAGTCTAAGGAACCCAAACAGGTTTGGGTTCCTTCTTATGAAAAGAAGAATGCAATGCATGCGTGCTGTGCTGTGAAACAGGCAGTTTGGGTCTCCACAGCCAATGTGTACTATGGTGAACAGTGCAGGTGTGGAAAATGTGTCCTAACATGCCACATGAAAAATATCTAACACCAGGAAATGGATTAACTAAATGTCGTGAGTGATAGTGCCTCTTCCTAGAAGTGTATGAAACATAATTTGATGAACTTGCAACAGATTTTTCAAAAGGTGGCGATGCATAAAACTGTTCAAAAGTAGGTGATTTTTTGTTCTCTTCAAAAGCAACAATTTTCACTCTCAAAAATTTGTTCTCCTTGTTAAGACTAGCAATCTCAAAAGTTCTTGCACTTTCATTACTTTCTAAATCACATGCCATATCATTCAATTTCTTAAAAGTAGCTTCTAATTCAACATGCGATATTTTTAATGCATCGTGCTCAACAATTAAATCAGAATGCTTTCTATTCAGTTCATCAAACTCATCTAGTAAAGACATGTGATTGCTATCAATAGTGGAATGATCTTAATCAACACATCATGCTCTTTTTGCAAAGTCAAATAATCCAGTTTCAAACTAGCATGGGTTTTCTTAAGCTTCCTATACGATGCATGAATTTTTTCAGATACTTCAAATAATTGATCGTAAGTAAGCTCACATACCTCTTCCTGGTCTGACTAACCAGGGTGATCATCAGCCATCAGACACATGTTTGTTTCCTCCTCTTCAGCTTCAGTCTCGGAGGAGTCGGATGCAGAGTCTACCCAGAATGACTTTTGTATCCGCTTCTTGTCCTTTCTGAACTTTGGTTTCTCCTCACCCTTCTCCTTGCTTGGGTGAGCCTTGAGTATAGGACAATCCGCCTTTATATGTCCAGGCTTCCTACATTCAAAATAAATAGATTCAGATGAACCTTTAAAGTTTCTACTGGTCTTACCTTTGTTCCACTTTTGAAAATTCTTATTCTTCTTCCTTAGAAAGCTCTTGAATTGCCTTGTAATTAAGGTAACATCATCGCTATCAGACTCGGAAGTGCTAGCATCTGAATCTTTGGCCTTTAGCGCCACTGTCTTCTCCTTCTTTCGTTCACCTGCATCAAGTTGTCTTTGGTTCACCCCTTGCTCGTAAGAAATGAGTGATCCAAGTAAGCTGTCAATAGAGTAAGTATTTAAATTTTTAGATTCCGTGATCGTAGTAATCTTAGCATCGTAAGAAGAGGCAAACATTTAAGAATTTTATTCACTCTTTCGTAATTAGTTAATTCTCTTCCTAGAGAATGCAAAGAGGTAACGATTTGAGTGAACCTTGTGTACATTTCTGAAATCGTCTCACTAGGTTTCATGCAAAAAAGTTTGTAATCATGCAACAAGATGTTTAACCTAGACTGTTTGACTTTAGTTGTACCTTCATATATTATACACAATCTATCCCAGATTTCTTTACCCGTTGTACAAGCAGAAACACGCATATAGTCTTCAAATTTTAAAGCACAAAAGAAACAGTTCAAACATTTTGAATTTAACTGTGCTAAATCACGATCATCAAAAGTCCAATCTACAAATGGGAGTTCAATTTTCACATTGTTAACCAATCTAAAAGGTGGTTCGTATACATCCTTAACTAACATCCACATGCGATAGTCAATCGATTGAAGAAAAGTAGATATGCGTGTTTTCCAAAAATCAAAAGGAATATTATCAAATAATGGTAGTCTTATAATAGAATAACCTTCAGTAGTATTATGATTGTTATAGTTAGCCATGGATCAAATTCAAAAGTTTTTTAAACTTAAATTTTGAATCCCGCTCTGATACCACTTGAAAGTTTGATAGGGATGTTAAGCCCTAGTGAACTAGTCCCGAGGCTAACCAAGAGGGGGGATAATTGGTTATTTAAAAATTTTACGAGGAACAGAAAAATCTTTTCGATACTTTGCAGCGGAAATAAGTAAACAAGAACAAAAAGATCAATCACAGATATTCACCCAAGCAGTTAATATCAGAAAAGTAAAGTGCAGAATAAAATCAGAAAAGCAAACCAGATTTTATAGTGGTTAAGTCAACTTGACCTACGTTCACACCCCGGAGCCTCCCCTCCGGGTATTACACTAAACAAAAAGTGTCTCTCCTTTTGCTCCCACAGCAAGGTGGAGAAGCCTGTATAAAATCTCCTTTTCACCACACAGTGAGGCAGAGAACCCGACCTCCTTTTACTTCCACCTGAAGCGGGCAGAGAACCCCAGATCTTCTTGGGAATGATCCTCCCACAACAAACACCGACTAGACGAAAGACGACGAGCAGAGAAGACGACTCTGATCCGTGCTTGGAGCAACCTTAGTGAATCCCTCACTAACTCCCCCTTACAAGATCCTCTCTCTCTCTCCCAAACTCTCTCTCTCTAGGGTTTCTCTGGGAAGGAAAGTGGCAAAAGATTTTTCTTGTTAGAAGAAAAATATCTTTTATAGGAGGGCTTAAAATTTGCCCTAAATCTCAACTAGTCAGCCAAGATCGTCCAGGATGATCTCTAGATCGTCCTGTACGATCAGTTCAAAATAAGCTGTTTCAGCCTGGACGATCTGGCTCTTCTGGACGATCAGTAGAAAAAATTATTCATATCGTCCCGTATAATCCTGCGATCGTCCGAGATGATTAGTGCAAATCGAGGAATATCGTCCAGAAGATAGTTCGGGTCGTCCAGAGAAACTTGTGCTGGACGACCAAAAAATGACTTGATCGTCCAGAACGATCGGGATATCGTCCTGTACGATTAGTTCAAAAAATGCCCAAATCATCCTATACATAGTTCGGGTCGTACAGCTGAAATGCACTAGACGATCATGATCGTCCAGGATGATATGATCGTATCAATTAAATATTAATTGCTTTCCTTAATTACCAGACTAATTTAGGCATGATTATACTGAATTGTCCAGGACGATACACGTATCGTCCGGGACGATCAGACCAAATAACTTAAAATAAAAACTTGCCTAACTTGATCTGGCGGCTTAGAATTTTTGATTTGAACATATTGTCCCGTACGATCCAAAGATTGTCCAGGATGATCTGCTTAATCAGACCCTCTTAACTTGGTCGCCCTAATTAGGGTTTCTATTTTTACTGGATCATCCAGGACGATGTGAATATCGTCCAGGACGATCTGAATAAAAAATGAGCAGAAACTCTAACTCACTCAAGCTCTCCCCCTGAGTGTGTGTGTGCAAGGTTACTTAGATAGGGGATCAGTTACATTACAGTTGACTCAGTAAAAAGAAAAACCATACATTAGACACACTTGGACCCGATCTTGAGTTGGCTTGAGTTGCTCGTGATCTTTTGTGCCTGAAACGGGTTAGCCAAGCAAAACACACTGGAAACATATTTATCATCATCAAAACTAGATTTGCAACAGAAAAATTAGAAAATCTAGAATTTTAAAGCTAAAGAGGAAAAAGGATAGAATTTCAAAAGATAATTTCACTAAAGAATTGGCCAATTCAACACTATTAAATATGGTACGTAGAAAGAGGAAGGTTGAAAGATCAAGGGCTAAGTCGATCAGTCCTATAGAAGAGTCAGCTCATGTGGGCCAACGGGGATGCATCCCCTTTGGTTGAATAATGTCGACCATCCTCTATTGGAATTATATGGGGGGCCACAAAACGGCTATGGGTCACTACCTTTGCCCCAAGATTGGCAAACATGAGTTAGGCTTCATTGGGCTTGTTGAGATAATGGTTGAGAATATAAGCTAAAAAGAGATATATATGGTTATTGGGCATAATTAGGAGTATATCCATCAGTTAGCAGAGGGAAAATTTAGTGGTATTTTAGCAATTTGGAGGAGAGACATTGCTTCTTTTTAGGTAACTGGTATATATTCCAAAGGTACCATTGGTAAACTTCAATTATTAAATTGTATAGATATGACCATTATTGTGGTCTATGCCAATAAGGATCGATATGTTCGAAGAAAGTTGTGAGATTACATATTGCATATTGATAATGGGCGGTCTCCCCTATTCATTTTTAGAGACTTTAATCATATTTTGTCTTAGGAAGAAAACAAAGGGGGTAAAGGTTTGGTTAGTTGTGGCTAAAATGGAAGATTTTATGATTTGCAATGATCTTCATGACTATGAGTTTTCTATACCCAGTTATACCTAGAGTAAGGGTAGAGTAAAGTCTTGGCTCATCTATATCGGTATTTAGTCAGCTCCAATATTCTTGATAAATTGTAAGGCCTAGAAGTGAAACATCTTATGCGATTACCATCAGATCAATGTCCTATCAAATGCACTTTTTTGTAGAGCTAGTAGCAGAACTATGTCGTTTTGAATTAAATTTATAGATGTGAGGCTTTCATATCCCATGGCATGGAAGATAGTTTGGGAGAAGTGGATGAAGGAGGATGGAGGTTATGAGGTAGCCAAATTAAATAGAAAATTCAAATGAACGTTGAGGGCCTTATTTTTTTGGAGTGGAAAAAATGAATGGAGTTACATGGGACCAAAGAAAAGCTAGATATGGAAACTTTGGATCTTCAGTAGCTAGATTGTTCAGCCACCGTGTTGACGGATGAACCACAAAGAGTGCTTCAAGAGAAAGTTCAATTTTGAATGCTACTCTAGGTAGAATCCATGCCTGGTGGAGACAAAGGGCCAAGGTTAGATGGCTTAATGAGGGTGATGAAAATACACATTTTTTTCATTTAATTCCTCTGGCAAGTAGCGAGCTAATAAGATTACTAAGAAGAGAATGGAAGTTGGGGAAATCAGTAATGATAGCCATATTATTTTGAGGCTAACTTTTTATTTCTTTGGGAAGAAGTGGTGGGAGCAACCAATTCAGTTTGAGGGCTAGCCTTTGCTAAAAGAAAAGAAAGTTGTGGTTGCTCATCATCAGGCCAAGCTTCAACAGAATTTCACGCGTAAGGAAATTTAGGATGTGGTTATAATAATGGTCCTGAATAGGTCATCGGGTCATGATGGGATTACTATTTCATTTTAAAGCAATTTTAGAGCATTGTAGGCGAGAAAGTGGTGATGTCCTGCTGGGATTTTTTTAATTTGGTCAACATGTTTGATGATTGGAAAGACACATTAGTAGTGCTTCTTCCTATGGTGGATAGGCATGATTCTCCCTCCAAGATTTGGCTCATTAGTTTGTGTCAAACTATTTATAAAGTGATTGTTAAGGTGCTTACAAATAAGTTCAAAGGGATCTTTTCACTCATCATCACTAAAGAGTAAGCAGCATTTGTACCAGGCCACTCCATCTCTAGTCACTATCGATTAGGGAGGAAATGATAAATAAGTTCAAAGTTATACCTCTCAAAGTGGTTTTATGGCTATGAAAGTTGATTTGGAGCAGGCTTATGACAAAAAGAGTTGGAAAACTCTTGAAGTTGTCCTTCACCTTATGGGCTTTCCAAATCAATTTGTGCGGTGGGTTATGGGCTGCATTACCTCCCCTAGGTTCTCCATTCTAGTAAATGGTGAAAGGCTAAGTAGATTAGAGCTTAATCTAGTTTTCGACAAGAATTCCCTTTGTCACTATATCTTTTTCTTCTATGTTTGAAGTTGCTTTTGTTGGCCTTTAAACAACATGAAGAAGATATTGGAGTGGCCATTGCTAATGGGGGATCTTGTGTCTAACATCTCCTTTCCACTAACAACATTCCTATTTTTTCAAGTTCTTCAATCTCAAATGCTAAAACAAGGTCTCCCGCTGCTTCAAGAATATTGCTCCTGGATCGATCAAAAGATTAATCAAGCTAAGTGAGTTATGCTTTTTAATAGAAATCCTTCCCAATGAAAGAAGTATAAACTAGCTAAGGAAGTTGGATTTAGAATGGAAGATAGCATAGATTATTTGGGGATCAAATTATCCATGAAGAGGCTTATTCGTGGTGACTTCATGAATCTGCTTTAAAAGGCCAAGGCCAAGGTTAATGTGTGGGGAAACCATCATTTCTCACTTATTGGACATGTGACACTTATTAATGCTACATTACTTGCAATGGCCACATATTTATTCACTCACACAAAAGTCCCTAGAAGTATTATAATAGATATTAAAAAAAATGGGAAGAAGTTTTTTGTGTGATAGAGGCAAGAATTTGAAGGGGCTGCACTATCTAGCATGGGATCACCTTTACACTCCTAGGAGATGTGGCAGATTCGGTTTTCATGCCTTGAAACACTGGATTGACCCTCTACGAGCTAGAAGCTTTTGGGAATTCACTTACGATCAAGCCTCTCTTTTAAACTAGTGGCAAAATTAGAAGTATAGTGATACAACCTAGGGCTAGGCACCCAGGTGGGGGGACGATATTGCCTGCAAGATTATTTATAAGGGAACCGTCTGCCTTAGAAATTATATTAGATGGCGTATTGGTAATGGAGCAAGGATCCGTATTCTTGAGTGTGTGTGGATACTTGATCATGCTTTTCAAAATTAGCCCAACAACATTAACATTAAGGTTGTTGAAAATTTGGTGGTACAAGATTTAATTGTTGAACAAGATTTAATTGTTGAAGATAGCACCTGCGATATACAAATGTTACATGAAGGCTTCAGTCCTAATTTAATCGGCAATATCATTTCAATTTGCATCGATCATGGTGGCGGTAGGGATACTTCCAATCTTATTAAAGTTCCATTAGGGTCTACTGTGACTGCAGCAGCATATAAATTTTAATTTCAGGTTTTCAAAGATATTGTGAATGTAATTAATAAGTTACGGTTGCATCTATGCAACAAGTTTTTCTGGTGGCGAGTGTATAAAGATATTCTGCTGCTAATTGTTGGTATCATGTGCATAGGTTGCATGACCAACTGAATTGTCCTTGGGGATGTACGCAAGTTGAAGATCTTAACAACATTATGGTTGGATGCAATCAGCTTATAAAAATCCTGAATGTGCTGGGTGAATGGGGTTTTAGTACTCCTCACTTTAGTTCTTTTTCTAACTTACAGGTGGCTATATCTACAGCTAGTGATTTGTTCAACTAATGGGTGCAATTCTACTGTCATTCGATCTATCAGTGTTTAAGGGGCAGAAATACCAAGAAACATGGATGAGCCATTGGCACCCTGGTTACCATGGCTACAAGAATTTTAGAAGCTCTCACACGCAATGGTACCTTCATTCATCTAGGAAAATGGGACACCACGCATCCTTCTGGGCTGGTTTTGACTTCCTTGTGCTGTCCTCCCCCTCCTTGTTGGTTGAAAGCTAATGTTGATGGAGCGCTTCATCCATCCTATTGTGGTGGGATTAGGATTGTCATTTGAGATGAGTTTGGTGAACCTATGGTGGCGCCCGGGTGGAGTATTGAACACTAGGATATCACTCAAGTGTTATAGGCTATGTGTTACTTCAACCACATTATTCAATAATTGATGTTTGAGAAGAATGGCATTATCAATTTTATGCAGGAATGTCAAACTTATAGTGATTGGAGCTCTCGGCCTCAACTTGGATTGGACCTTAATTGGCTCCACCTCTTCAGCAAAATAATTTTTCAGCATGTTCCTAGAAGATTTAATGAAGCTATAAAATTTGAAAGTTTGATGTAGGATGTTAATCCTCGATGAAATACCCCTAGACACACCAAGAGGGTAGGTAAATTGGTAGATTTAAAAAAAAACTTACTTTAAATAAAAAAACTATATATATTTTTTGGAATTTAAATAACTTAAAAACCAACAAAATTTTTACCCGATTCGGAAACAAAATTTTTAATTATAATGATGATGAATAGCTCAAATCAATATATCATCAAGTAGATAAATTTTTACCATGTAATTTTTAGAAAATCAAAGTGCAGAAAAGTAAATTACAGAAAAATAAAATTAAGAAAGAACACACTAGAATTTTATAGTGGTTCAGTTAAATAGTGACCTATGTCCATTCCTCGGAGTCCTCCTCTTTGAGTATTACACTAAAACCTTAGTGTCTATCTTTTATCCCCAAAACTAGGTGGAGAAGCCCTTAAAATCGTTTTACCAACCTGGTGTAGCAGAGAACCTTGACCACTTTTTCCCCTCCTAGTGAAGATAGAGAACCTCCCACTCCTTTTTCACCCTCTTGGTAAAGGCAAACAACCTCGATAGTATTTGAGCTAATGATCTTCTTCCCAGAGCCACCCAAGAAACCAAGCAAGACACTTGGAGGAAAAAAGGTAGAAGCATGCTCAAAGAAACTATGTGAAAACCCCTCACACTCCTTCTCCCTCTTGCACAAACTTAATTTTCTCATTCCCAAAGCTCACCAAGATCTCTTCTCCAAGCTCTCTCCCTAAAAAACCCAACAGCCAAAGACTTGGAACAAATATATTAAGAGAACTTAAATATAAGGCTTTATAAAAACCCTAATAATTCAAATTTTTTGACATTAATTGTATAGTATGATCCTAGATCATACAGTATAATTAATTCAAATAGCCCCGTTAGCACTGTATGAAGAATAAGGCATTGTTTGATCAGTTCAAGTATTTGAGCTAATCGTCTAGTATAATATAAAGCATTGTCTAGTATGATTAGTTCAATCGTATTGGATTATCATGTCGTACGATTGGTGGTGAATAAAAATCAGGTTGTTTAGTATGATTGGTCCAATCATACAGTATGATCTAATTTAAAAATTAATCCAAATTTGATCCCTTAATTACAGGATTTATTTAGGCAATATTTGATTATATCATACAAAATAATGACTATCGTATGGTATGATTAGTAAAAATTTTAAATTTTTAAAAATTGCCTAAATTTTGATTGGTGATTGAGATCTTAATTTTGACTAATCATCCTGTTCAATCTTAATCGTATGGTACGATACATTCAAATAGCTTTGATTATGCCAATTAGTCGTTATAATGATTTTTTAAATAGCTGATTGTATAGTACAATATGGATTGTACAGTATGATTAGTTCAAAAAATTGCACACCTAATTTTCTCTCTATCTCACTCCCCTGAGTGTGTGTGTGCATGATCACCAAGTTTATCATCCACCAAATATATGACTTTGACTCAATAATATAGAAATAAATAAAAGTAGAAATACAGACTCTCAAGGACACTTGCCCTATTCTACCCAATCTTGAGTTGATCACTTTGCACGGTGTACAGTGGACCTAAAATGTTAGTGCACAAGAGTAAATATGTAATAATAATAATAATAATAATAATAATAGGAGATATCAAAGTAAGGAGTCCAATAATATTCATTATCATTAAAATCACAAGACTCGGGTTCAGATTTATAATAAATTTTTGTGCACATAATGCTATTCATTATAATTTTTTTTAGGATTTTAGTAGTTGTGATAAGGCTAGCCTTCCTAATGATTTTTTTTGTTATCATTAAGAAGTATATGTGTATACATGTACATACATAGATTTCTCTTAGCATCACTACTACTCCTTAAGTGATCTAAATTCTGATCTTTCACTGTCTCCTTTAAATTAATCTTAGTATTACTCAGTAATGTTTAAATAGATCTACTACTAAAGGAGATTACAAGCTATCCTAGTTGATTTTCTAAGTTTTTAATCGAAGCAGGTTGAATTTGTAATTAAGTTCTCAATTGAATCAATATCTCTTCCAAAAGTGTCTTCCTATCTCTGAATTGAGTATTTTGATTAAATCCCATGGGATAAGAAGGTTTAGAGTTAACTATAGGTTGCTGAGAATTATTCCAATATCCTCAAAGGTTATATTGATCAGTATTCCAATGATTATTTTGATAATTATTATTATTCCAACTAAAATTAGGGTGGTTCCTCCAACCTTAGTTATATGTATTAAAATTGGGATTATTTTGTCTTCCAATGGCAATAACATTCTTAACCCCTTGAGCTCTATTCTCACCTATAGAATTCAAATCTTACTCTTTCAAAAGCATATGTGATCCAGATCCTAAATTAATTCTAAAATTATCCAACTTCCTAGACATGGAAACTACTTGAGCAGTCAAAATTAACAAAGCATGTGACTCATATTTACTTGCTACTCTCTTAGGATTCACATTATCATAAGGTCACTGAAAATTATTGTTGCAATTTTCTCTATCAATTCATAGGCCTCATCAAAAGGTTTAGACATTAATGGTCCTTCAACTACAATATCAATATTTAATCTAAATGATCCTACCAGCCCATTATAGAAAGCCTGAATCATTAACCAATTAAATAATGTATAATGAGGGCACTTTCTAAGAACCTCCTTAATTCTTTCCCAGCTTTCATAATCAACTCTCCTTTTAATTGGGGAAAAAATGTTATGTTATTCCTAAGCTTAGTAGTTTTAGAAGGTGGGAAATACTTAGCTAAGAATTTATGTGTCAACCCATTCCAAATTATTATAGAGCCTGGGGGCAAGGAATTCAACCACATCTTAGCTTTGTCCCTTAGCAAAAATAAAAATAAATAAATCCTAACAATGTCATAATTGACACCACTATACTGGAATATTACACAAATTTCAAAGAAGCTAGCTTAGTATAGACTGGGATCCTATACAAGAGTTCCCCTAAACTGGAAATTTTTGAACCATATGAATTATGATAGATTACCACTAAAAATTATTTTCTTAGATAGTAAGTTTATTGATACTTGTTAAGTATAAATTGTATACTATTTATTATATTTAATTTTAGTAAGCATGTGTTATTTTAGTTGTGTTTGTATAGAAAATGCTCAAAAATGGTAGAAATTATAAGTATGAAATAGCGCTGCAGTGCCTGAATATATTACACCACAGCATAGAAACTAAATCGGCTGAGGTGCCTAATTTTGACATTGGAGCACCATACATCACTATTTGTAAATGTCATTATGACAAGAAAGTCAGTGCCATGCTATCACACAAAATTGCTACACCAAAATTAAGCGTTGCAGTGCTAGGGGTCTTAAGAATATGAATGTCGCAGTGTCATACCATTAAACACCTAAACACCATATCTCCATTCGAGCACAGCTACACTCAAAATTTTTTAGCACCATGGTGGAGAAATTATGAATATAAGGAGACATGCCGACTCAATGAAAAGATAATACATTTTGATTAGTAACCATGCCATATAAGAAAGCACCGCAGTGGAGCAAACTTTGCAGCATCGAGGCATTAGTTCCTTTTGACCATTTAGGAGCCACCTTATTGAACACTGTGTTGCTTGAGGTCATTTCTATACTTATTATAAATAGTTTTTCAGTGTGTTCTTTTAGTACATCCTTAGAGTAAAACATTAGGGAGGTTAAAAGAGTGAAAGATACTTTTTTAGAAGAGATCTTGGTCTATTTGTGTAAGAAACTCTATGACTGGTGGAAGGAGTGTAGAAAAGATCATTTGATCCTTCTGGGTGACAAAATACTTATTACTTCTCATGTATCTTTTCTTTCAATGAATAAAATGAAAAAGAGTTTGCTTGTTATTTCCTCCAAATCTGGCTAAATATCTAGTTTTAGACTAATAATATAGAAAGCATAGTAGGTACTAATATAAACTCTTATGCTTTAATGATTGTATGGATGTATTTAATATCTATCAAACTTCATTTGATACATATAATGGCTTTGTGTGTAGTTAAAATATAGTGTGATGTATAGCCTCGACAGAGGAATAATGGAATAATTAAGAATATTGAAATAGAATATTGGCATGCCTAGATATAGGATATTTGAATATTCTAGGTTCTATGGAGTTAATAAAATTATAGGAAGGCCATAAACCATTATTTTTACCCCTAAAAACTTGATAGAGATCTAGGGCTATATATGCTCTGATCCACATCTATAATTAAGAGTCTCATTAGAAAAACTATATTATTTATATTCATTAGTCTAAAATATTTTATTCTCATAAGTATCAAATAATATTTTTATAAGTTTTTATTTTCTTTTAGTGACAAAAACTCCAAACATTATTTTCATTTTTTAGTAGGATAAGTGGTGCATTTGAAATAAGCAATAGTAGTTAACTTCCAAATTAGCAAAATACTTTCTCATGGGTTCAACACTCTACTCTATAACTTTATTACTTGTGGGTTTAATACTTTATCACTTTATTATTTGATTTGGCACATATACTTGCGTATTATAGTGGGCTTACATTAATTTTTTATCAAAGAAAACCTAAGCATATTTTAACATTACAAGTCACATTCTAGCGCACACTATTTTTATATGCTAGTCATCATAAAGCCCCATCAATACTCTGATGAATCCATCTACTATAAGATTGGTAAATTCCCTAAAAGTTGTAGGATGGTCTTAATCAAGATTTTATTCAGCCATTCCTAGGATACATTCTTTTTGGATTTTGTAATTTTGTATGGGTCCTTTCAATCTCTAAATCAAACAATGAAGGCTCATATACATAGACCAACAATAAAAGAATTAAATTGTAGAAAATAATATTAACAAATAATGCAATTCTTTCTTTGTTATTCAAATTTTAACAAAAATAAGCAATAAGAAATAATCAATAAGATACATGATACGGGATATAAGTAGGATTAAATATGCAGCTCTTTTAATAATATAGAACAAATATACACAAAAGCATATCACTTCCTTAGCAACTACGTCAAAAAATTGATGGGGTGTGACCATGCATAAGTAGAGGTGATGGTGCGCAGGCAAATGTGCGTAGAATATGCTTAAGTTTTCTTTGATAAAAATGCCCACTAAATAATGCAAGTGCATATATCGATCAACTAATAGAAGTGATATGAGATAGCATTGATCCCTCAAGAAACTGTTATGCTATAATACAAATGTTCTAGTACTTTCTAATCTAGCTATAATATCTATCTGGCATAATGAAAATTAGGTATTGGATTCTATCTCTACTGAAAATTAAAAGAGAAAATATAAGATACCAGTTCATAAAATATTTTGGACTAATGACATGAAGTTTTAAAGCTTTTCTAAGTAGATTCTTCTATGTTGGTTGTGAATCCGAGCATATGCATCCTTAGATCTCCATCGAGGTTGTGAGAAAATGACGGAAGGTTAATGGCCCTCCTATTGATTTTATTTCTCCATAGACTCTAGAACATTAAACATCCTATATTTATGTATTTCCATTTCAATACTCCTAATTGTTCCAATATTCATCCATCAGAGAAATACATCACACTATTTTTAACTCTATAAATGGCCATTATGTAAATTAAATTAAGAAAGGGAGATATTGAAAACATCCATTAATTTATTAATGCACAAGAGTCTACATTAGTATTAACAAAGGCTTCATACCATTAGCCCAAAATTAGAGAATTAGCCTTGAAAGTTCGAAAGGGATGTTAAGCCCTAGTGAACTAGTCCCGAGGCTAACCAAGAGGGGGGGTGAATTGGTTATTTAAAAATTTCACGATAACAATGAAAATCTTTTCGATACTTAGCAGCGAAAATAAGTAAACAAGAACGAAAAGATCAATCACAGATATTCACCCAAGAAGTTAATATCGGAAAAGTAAAGTGCAAAACTAAATCAGAAAAGTAAACCAGATTTTATAGTGGTTCGGTCAACTTGACCTACGTCCACTCCCCGGAGCCTCCCCTCCGGGTATTGCACTAAATAAAAAGTGTCTCTCCTTTTGCTCCCACAGCAAGGCGGAGAAGCCTGTACAAACACCTCCTTTTCACCACACGGTGAGGCAGAGAACCCGACCTCCTTTTGCTTCCTCCTGAAGCAGGCAGAGAACCTTTAAACTCCTTTTGCTTCCACCTGAAGCGGGCAGAGAACCCCGAATCTTCTTGCGAACGATCCTCCCACGACGAACACCGACTAGACGAAAGACGACGAGCGGAGAAGACGACTCTGATCCGTGCTTGGAGCAACCTTAGTGAATCCCTCACTAACTCCCCCTCACAAGATCCTCTCTCTCTCTCCCAACTCTCTCTCTCTAGGGTTTCTCAGGGAAGAAAGGTGGCAAAAGATTTTTCTTGTTTCAAAAAAAAGTTCTTTTATAGGAGGGCTTAAAATTTGCCCTAAATCTCAACTGGTTGGCCAAGATCATCCAGGATGATGATAGATCGTCCTGTACGATCAGTTCAAATTCAGCTGTTTCAGCTTGGACGATCTGGCTCTTCTGGACGATCAGTAGAAAAAATTGTTCATATCGTCCCGTACGATCCTGTGATCGTCCGGGACGATTAGTGCAAATCGAGGAATATCGTCTAGAAGACAGTTCGGGTCATCCAAAGAAATCTGTGCTGGACGACCAAAAAATGACTTGATCGTCCAGGACGATAGGGATATCGTCCTGTACGATTAGTTCAAAAAGTGCCCAAATCGTCCTGAACACAGTTCGGGTCGTACAGCTGAAATGCACTAGACAATCATGATCGTCCAGGATGATCCTGCGATCGTCCAAGACGATATGATCGTATCAATCAAAAATAAATTATTTTCCTTAATTACTAGATTAAATTAGGCATGATTGTACTGAATCGTCCAGGACGATCAGACCAAATAACTAAAAATAAAAACTTGCCTAACTTGATCTGGCGGCTGAGAATTTCTAATTTGAGCATATCGTTCCGTACGATCCAAAGATCGTCCAGGACGATCTGCTTAATCAGACCCTCTTAACTTAGTCGCACTAATTAGGGTTTCTGTTTTTACCTGATCGTCCAGGACGATGTGAATATCGTCCAGGACGATCTGAATAAAAACTGAACAGAAACTCTAACTCACTCAAGCTCTCCCCATGAGTGTGTGTGTGCAAGGTTACTTAGCTAGGGGATCAGTTACATTACAATTGACTCAATAAAATGAAAAACAGTACATTGGACACACTTGGACCCGATCTTGAGTTGGCTTGAGTGGCTCGTGGTCTTTTGTGCCTGAAACAGATTAGCCAAGCAAAACACACTGGAAACATGTTTGTCATCATCAAAACCAAATTTGCAACATTACATGGACTTAAAAAAGAACAACACAAAATTCGTTAATTGCATAAAAGAGAAAGAAACATATTAAAAGTGAAAATAAATATCATCTGAATAGTATTAAGTTTACTATCCACACTCTTTCCCTACTCCAAAAGTATAATTACTCTCAAAAGGATAGGCCAATGATCTCCAATTGATGTATCTCTCTCCCTTGGTCTCCGTTAAATTTAAATTTAAGATATCACTACACTTAAGAACTCAAGACCCAATGAAATGACTGAATCTCTCTAAAAGGATAGTACCCTTTAATAAAAGGCTAAAAAAACTATTTATATTAAGTATATAAATGGACTCAAGAACTATAGCACTCGACATGGTGGCACCGTGATATTATAATATTAACTAATGTCTAGGCACTGCTCAGTAGGCTCCACTGTGATGCTGGACTAACTTGGCATAGTTATACACTGAATAACCATGTCGCTTGGCTGATTCAGCACAGCTCCATCTTTATTCAACTGCTCCACCATAGTGCTCCAAAAGTTGAGTGTTGTGGTGCTTGAATGTGTAATCTTGTACTGTGGTGTAGTATTATTCAATGCTCAAGTGCTCCAATTCCCATGACTCTGACAGTGCAATACTAATTTATGGTACTACGATGCTAACCTTGGCTTTATTGGGGTGTTGAATTAATTCATATTTTTTCCAAATCTCCAATGTTACGATGTCTTGATCTGGCACTAAGGTGTTGTGGATGTTGTGTTGCTAGTAGTTGGAGCATTGCGGTGTTTGTGCAACACTTGTAATTTTTTTTCCTTTTTTTTATACATTCCTGCATAACATTAACTAAAAAATATTTTTACTTAAATTTAAGATAATAAAATATGTACCGCCTTCCAAACACAGGGTGTGATAGCTATTTCACTGGCCTCTTATGGTTGAAGTAATAGTTACTTAATTTTTCTTTGTAGGTGAACACCATACCTATCTTATGTGATATTAAAGTGTCATTTGTATCATAAAGAATCCACTTTAGCAATCATGAACAAAACACATTAATATTCATCAATGCTTCTTCAAAAATGACATATCATAAGGTGAGTTTAACATTCACTTTATTAATACTAAAAATTGGCAAATATTATTATCTAAGTACATAGTTATGAATGGTTTAGTATACTTAAGACTAGACTATGAGTTCAAGATTTTGGTGGCAAGATCATATGGTGAGTTATTTATGCATGTTGGTTGTACCTATGTCATGAATGTATGCATTTGTGTTTAATGCTTTTTTTCTTAATTTTGTTTTATTATTTTGTTATATTTATGTCAATATTAGGAGGCCTTTAAACACCTAAAAATTAAAATATATAGAAGAAATAGACAAACCAACATCATAATATACAATCAACATTATAATGTATGATAAATATATCACTATATGATTTGATTGTTAATTTTCCATAAAAATAACTATTTGGAATGATCTATAAAAAGGTTAGTGTTATATGATCCATATTGTATTGTAAGATTTGATCGAATCAATTAGCTATTTAGAATAACCATTAGAAAAATCAAAGAGTAACATGTCATATTGTATCATACTTATAATACTGTATAACTCAGCCAAAAAATGTATTAGAGAGCCATTGGATGATCTAAAGTATAATAGATCATAATGTATGATCACTTTCATATGGTATAATTTAATAAAGCCCTAAAAATTTATAAATAGGAATGGGTTCTAACTAATATTGAAACCTTCTCATAAGCCCCCATTTTCCTTACATGAGTTTTCACTGTGCTTAAAACTCACTTTTCCATCTCATTTTAAAATGGAGAGAAAATGATATGATGTGTTCGATCTCTCCCTCAAGTAAATGAGAGATTTTGATCAAAAGGAAGATAAAGCATCATATGTAAGATATAGTGAAGCTTTTATTATTAACTCAAAGGTCATATTACAATAACATCTATCTTATCAAATCTATGATCTTTCATTGGTACTACTTTATAATTTCTCATTTCACTTGTATTCCATTTTAACTCTAAAATGCTCTATAGATGTTTTATAGATTTGAGAACAATGTCAATAAGAATGTAATGGAGTCATTAATATGTAGGATGTAAGTAGCAATGGGCAATCAAGACTTGTAATGAGCATTTATACATATCCCATGTACAAGTTGCAACCTATAACATAGCTACTAACCTCCACTAAAATTTGTTCTTAGTAAGCACAACCCATAACTTTTAGTGAGTGTCCTTGTGTTGAACGCTTGTGTTATCCAACACTTGCTTTGTCATAAAATCATCCCAAAAGCTAGTGATCAAATTAATATTAGGACATTGCTCATAATAGTTGCTTATTATTGCATTATCCAGGCATAATTTAATGCAGCAAATCTTTTTATCTGATAAATAAAAATCTTACTTCCATTAGGAACATTAGGTACAAAGAAAATAAAACCTAGCATTATGGCACATCATTGTCAATATCCTTTAGGCCAAATGCAATCTAACAAATCCTCAAACACCTAACCATCTACCTTATCACCTCATCAAATTAATATTAGGCCATTGCTCATAATAGTTACTTATTATTGCAATATCCGGGTACAATTTAATGCAGCAAACCTTTTTATCTGATAAATAAAAAAATCTTACTTCCATTAGGAACATAAGGGTATAAAGAAAATAAAACCTAGCATTATGGCACATCATTGTCAATATTCTTTAGGCCAAATACAATCTAACATATCCTCAAACACCTAACCATCAACTTTATCACCTCATCAACCATTCATTCAACATTCTTTATAGTGAAAGGTATTGACAAGCACAAGCAAGATGCTTTTATGATGAAGAAAAATAGAGAGCCCGCTCCTCTTATTCATCCTTTCCACGATTACCCTCAAGATAAGTACACTGAGCACTTTCATTGGCTAGAGCTCAAATTTGATGAGCACATCCAACAAGAAAATATATGGTGAGCTTAATTCAGTGTCAGCACAATGAGGAGCAAACCAAATTTTAAGATCAATTATCTAAAATACAATGATATTTTCAACCTCCTCACCACCACCAGACCAGGGCTTGGTCAATTCTCCTAAAGATACGAATATTTTCAACCTCCTCACCACCATTGGACCAAAGACTGACCAACTACTGAGTATTTTATATTTTGTGTGATTTAGATCATGTATTTTATTTTTTTGTGTTGTATACTGATATTTATGTTGAGTGCGTGTATTTATTATTTATTAGTTGTATTTGCATTTGTTATTTGTACTTATTTCCTTTCATTTCAAAATTATTTAAAACTTATTTCATCTATAACTTTTATTCAAATTTTCATCTCTATATTTTTAACATAATTAGTATTAATAATTTTCAAAAAAATTCTAACTTGTTTCATAAAATAATTTTTATTTGATAAATAACCCAAAAAAAATGTTTGTCATCGCCTATAAATAAGAGACTGTTAAACCCCATGAGTTTATAAGTTTATTGAGGTTTTAATGGTTATAAAACTTATTGGCTTTATTAATTTGGCTAATGAGTTTATGTATTCAAATTTTTCTATTTATATTAATATTTCATGTACATTGTAGATGAAAGCCAACATGAGTGGATATACAATAGGGCTGTCAAAATCAGGTCATGGGTCGGGTTTGGGTCCAACCCGAAACTAACTCAACACTAATTGACCTGACCCTAACCCATCCCATTTTTTAAAATGGGTCACTTCCTCGGACCCAAACCCGACCCGCTCTGGATCCAAGTCAACCCAACATGACTCGCCAACCCATTGTCGTCTTTATTTCCGGTCCAACAAAAAACGGCGAGCTGTCGCCTCCCTGACCAGAAGGAACGTCACCGAAGGACATTATAGACAATGAACGGAAAAAGGCCCTACCTGCAGCTGCAGATTTGGAAAAAAAGATGAGGGTTTCGGATCAGATTAGATCAAAGAGGCAAATACAGGCAAAAAAAGGTGAGCTGCGAAGAAGCTTCCCAGTAAGAGCAACTACTGGGGCAAATTAGATCAGATCAAAGAGGCAAACATAGGGAGAGAATGAAAGCATGT
Source organism: Dendrobium chrysotoxum (assembly GCA_019925795.1). Taxonomy (NCBI): domain Eukaryota; kingdom Viridiplantae; phylum Streptophyta; class Magnoliopsida; order Asparagales; family Orchidaceae; genus Dendrobium; species Dendrobium chrysotoxum. Next base: position 25,294,495 of record CM034303.1, read on the forward strand.
GAAGACTGAAGAGGTTAATTTGTTCCCCATAATTTTCTTCCATCTCCATCAATCGGCCCGAAGTCCAGATCGACTCTACATGACTATGCCCGAAGTACGTCCAGTCCAGACTACCTTCGTCAGTCCCCTGACTACGCACAATTGTACGAACTCATCTTCGAGCAAGGCATCCTGGTCAAAATTAGGTCAAAACTGGGTTTCCGGGTTGACCCAAACCCAACCCAAAATTTGAAACAGGTTGAAAATTGGGACCCGAACCCGACCCATCCTTAAAACAGGTTGACCCTAACCCGAACAATTCGCATTGGGTTCGAGTCTGGTTTACGGGTCAGTCAATTTTTGACACCCCTAATATACAACATGGATGGCAATCATAAGTTAATGAAGGTCACAGCCTAAACTTAGGTAGGAGGTATTCATGATCAGGAAGAGAAAATAAGTATGCTGAGAAAAAAAAAAAGGGATGTGTATTTTTATATTTTTTGAGCTTTCTTGTATGTATAAGACATATAATTTATGTGAAACAACCAAACATACACAATAGAATGAAATTTAAGTTAAAAGAATGTCTTAGAAGTTGTCTGAAAATGTTAGATTAAGATAACTTGGCCTATTGCAAATCGCATAGCACAATTTAGATCATATTTTGATAATTTTAAAAGATCATATAATCATACTAAGATAATAATCTGATAGTACAATCAATTACATTCAAAATTACATTGCAATCATTTGTTTCTTTCCTTGAATAGGTAAATTCAATTTTAAACTATTAATGCTATACTGTGCAAATCGTGCTATATGAATATCTAAATAATTACCTAATTAACTATGAATAAGGAGCAAATTAAAAAACAAATCTAGAAATTTTTTTGCACTATATGATACTTACGATACCAGCTAATCAAACAAAGCAATTTTTTCTAGAATTTGATAAATGTACTAATCATACTATACAATGCTAATCATATTATTCGAGCAAACAGAATTTTTTTTTATGGAATCAATTAATTGTACTAATTATATTGTATGATTTAGATTATACTATAAGATCCGATGAAAATTCATAATAAATAGCCTTTTGTTAGTACAAATCAAGTCACTCTATAAATATCATATTTTAAAAGCCCTAAAACGAGATTTTTTTAGAAAAAACTGTTAAATAATATTTGGAGTCATGCGTAAAAAATTTTCTTTTACCATTCTTTTCTTTTGAGATTTTCCACTTTGTTTAAGAGAGAACAACGAGAGAATTTGCACCAATGATTTTTTTCTCAAAATCTTATTCCAAAATCCTATAATTTGATAGTCTCGAGCTCATACTTTTTTTTTTTTTTTGCTTTGCTTGTAAATATCAGTTGATGTTGTAAAAATAATTATGTACCGTAGAATCTAACCAATGGGCTACGTAGCCGTGTTTTTAAAGGAGAAAAAGAGCTGTAACTTTCAATACTCATGAAAGAGAGACTTCACCAATTTGCTTGGAGCAGAAGATGAGAGGAAATGAAATTCTCAAGAAAACATGAAGAGTGGACATAAATCAATATAAGAAACAAGTATAAATTGAGTTTACACTCTTTTTCATATTTTATTACTCTTATTATTCCTACATGATCAATGATAACATTTATTGTTTGACATCTTAACAAATGTGATGAATGTGTTGAATTAATTTTAATCATTATTAAAATTAATAATGAGATTAAACAAAAAATTAAGATTTTAAAAAATAAAGTCATTTTGCTATAAAATTTTCTTTTATTAAAAAAATAATATCATATCTTATTTTGAACCATCTATAAATAAATGTTTTCATTTAAAAATTATTTACTAGCTCGCATCACAAATTAGCATCAAATTATCGTTTATTAATATTTCATATTTTTTTCTAAATTTTAAAAGACAATCAAATCAACCTCTGCCTGATGGGTGATTCTCCATCTGCAATTTTCAATAAATTTTGTGTTGGTTAAAATAATCAAAAAGAAATTAACCAAAAGTGACAATTCTGGTCAACGGAATCAGCCCCGAAGCTGCAAAAACAAAACTATTTTGTCCGAGACTAAATCCACGATTCATAGATATTATAACGGTTTATTTGGCAAGATGAATCTATGATTCTTCCTGGCTGATGCTAAAACAAATTTGTTGCAATTTACAAAATTTACATCGCATTGATACTGATTTGAATCTTAACAGTGTCAGGAAAGAGGCTTTGAGGCATCTGAAAGATCATCCAGAACGAAGGTTCCAAGTTTCCCTGCCCTGAATAATATTAACAGCTTCTTAGAGACCTTTATGAAAGCCTCATCAGAATCGAAGTGAGGAATCCTGAAGGTTTTTTGTAGTGCCATAAGCTGCTTATGTATGAGACTTTCTAATTCGTTCTCCTCTTCCAAGTTGCCCTCAAACTCTGAGAATGTAATATATAAAGTTTTTTGGACTGACTTAACAAGATCCTGTGATAAAACATGAAAAAAATCATAAAATAGTTTCTGATAAACTAAAGGGTATTGCAAAAGTTGATATTATAAAGTTATTAACTTTGCACATAATTTCTCTGCTACAAGACAAATGAGATAGATCATCAGGTTCCAAATTTCCTGCTACCTTCATATTTCTCGTAACTCAAATTTCTAGTTTTCATAAGAAACTTGACAGGATGTATGACAAATTTGACTTAATAGGCATGTAGGAATAAGCAAAAGCAGTACTTTTATTAATACAGCATTGGCAATCTTGATAGAGAGGTTCTTTAATTCATATAGAAAATAAATTAAATTGATTAAAATTAAGTAAAAGCATGACAAGAAAGGCCGTACAAGAATGTGCAATAGTCAATAAGCCAAATAGATTTATATATTTCCAAAAGAAAGCACACTGTTTATATGCATCACCTCAATATAAACGGCTTCATATGCAGTCTTGCGATTCCTCCGGTTCGGAATAGAATCTTTCAGTACATTTTCAACTGTTCTAACAGCTTCATTTGGAGATTCAATTGCACGTTCTTTTAAAAGGCGATCCCACTGCAGTGGAGTTCTGCGTAAATTTAGAACAGCCAACAAGTATTGAGCAAGACGGACTTCACCTGCAACAGAATCTTTCACAGCCCCTGCATTTAGGTAAATGCTTAAGAAAGCATTTAAAAAGCATTTACCTCTTTTTGTAAAGCTATTTTGCATTATTTTTCATTGGGGAATATGACTAGAGTTGCTAAGGCTATGGCGATTGTTCTAATTCCTAAATGCTCTCATGCTTTTCAAATTTTAGATTTTAGGCCTATCTCTCATTGCAATATTTTTTATAAAATTGTGGCTAAAATTATGGCCAATCGTATGCAGCATGTTATGCCTTTCATTATTCATCCTAGTCAGTCTGGGTTTATTAAGAAGAGAATTTCTACTAATAATATTCATCTTGCTTTTGAAATTTTGAGACTTCAATTTTAGCAAAATCAATTATTTTTGTGCTAAATTGGATATTCAAAAAGCCTTTGATACAATCTCTAGAGAATTACTTTTAATCAGAATGGCGCAAAAAGGTTTTCCGGATAAGTTTATTCATTTGATTAAAGGTTGTATAGAGGATACATTCTTCTCTATTATCCTAAATGATTCTATGGAAGGCTTCTTTAATTCCACTTCTGATCTTCGTCAAGGATGCCCCTTATCTCCATACTTATTCTGTATTGTTATGGATACTTTCTCTAATCTTTTAGATTCTAGATCTTTTTTTGAAGGATTTAAAGTGGGGGATATAAAGATTTCTCATCTTCTTTATGCGAATGATGTTCTTATTTTTGGCAAAGCTTCTATTAATAATGCTGATGGCCAAACTGAAGTGGTCAATAATAGTTTAGGAAACCTTTTGAGGACCCTAGTTGGTGAGCATGTTCGAGATTAGGATTTCAAACTTCCTATTGCTGAATTTGCCTATAATAACTCGATGAACCGCACCACTAACCTGAGTCCTGCTGAGATTGTTTATGGATACAAGCATAGGCAACCTTTAGATCTTATCCCTATGTGTCATAGGTATAGAGTATCTGAGCCTGCATCCACATTTGCATGACTTACATAAAAAAATTACAACCTGAATTGAACAAAATAATACAAACTACAAACTTCATGCGAATCTTATAAAAAAGATATAAAACATTTGAGGTGGGTGATTCTGTGATGGTTTGGATTCGTTCGGAGCGATTCCCAAAACGAACTGTTAAGAAACTATATGCCAAAAGTGCTGGACCTTTCAAGGTGATAAAGAAAATTAGTGATAATGCTTACGTGTTGGATCTGCCTACAAATTTTAGCATTAGTCCCTCCTTTAACATAGAGGATTTAGTAGCTTACGAGGGACCAGATTTTAACCCACCCAATCCACTATATTCTAAACCTTGTGTGATCCCATCTTGTGAGCACCCTAGCCTACCTCCACTTCCCAATTTTACCCAAATCACCCAATGCGGATAAAATTGACATGATCTTAAGTGATGAAATCATTTCCACAAAAGAAGGCGGACAGAAAAGATATCTAGTTAAGTGGAGAGGTAAGCCCGAGACTGAGAATACTTGGCTAGAATGTGAGAAGCTGCAGAAGATTGATCCAGATATGTTGGAGCTGTACGAGAGTTCACATGACGCCTACTCGACGGGGGTCGAGATCTCTCCCACCCGGGACAATGATGGTGACATCAATGCATGGAAGGTTTATTATAGAAGGGGCCGTAAAATGACGACCACGATTGGGTCATTATATTATTAGTTGTTGCGTGTGTTGTATGTGATTTAATTTAGTTTACGAACTTTGCCTTAATGTTATGTTGTAAGCCCAAGGGCATTTGTGAATTTTCCTTAACGTTATGTTGTAAGCCCAAGGGCATTTGCGTCTTTTTTGTCTTATCATATGGTGGAGCCTATATATATGGCTCTCTCCCCCCTTGTAAAGTGATGATGATTATTTTGAATGAATTCTGATTTCAGTCCTCTTCTCTTGTGTGAGAGTGAGTATGGTGGAGTGGTTAAGCCTTAGGAGAAGGCAAATGAAGTACCCAACAGCCCATTAAGGTGAGCTCTTGGTTTCCCCCTTATATCTCTTCCCCTTTCCCTCCTTCCTCCCTAGCCGCCGGTCAATCCCCCCCCCCACCCTCACTTGGCCAACCACCCCTTCCCCTATCACCGCCCACAGCAAGCCCACCACCACCACCACCATCACCTTCCCCATCCAAGTCCCCAATCCAAAATTTTCAAATCTGAAATTTTGACCTTTGGGATTCCAAATGGACCCCACTTGTCTCTTGGAATTCTAAATTCAGGAGTTACTCCTCTCCTTTTCATTTTTAAAAATTAGTTGGGAATTGGAAAATCCACAACCCCTTTCCTTTCCCCATGGTTGGCCCACTCTTCCAACTCTCCATGTTAATTAATGGGAAGTTAACCCATTTATGGCAAAGTTCACTTTAACCTTCCCCTTTTCAAAACTACTTTTCCATTTTCCAACCCTACTCTCCCATTCCCTTAAGCCCCACCACTCTAATTAACCTCACACCATTCCTAATCTTCCACAAATAACAAAAATCGTGGCCACCCTCCCATATTTCGGCTAGCATCTCTTTTCTCCACTGTGAAGCAAGACACAAGAAAGGCACTACGGAGCAACCCTTTGAAGATCAACCAACCGAGACTACACCACATCTAAAGGAAGCTTCCCTGCGACACAAATACCTAAGTCTTTCTACTCTTAATTCATATATTTAAGTAGATATCTTTGAAGTCCAATTCTCTGTGGCATCACTATTTTCATGTTAATTTAAATCCCCTAGCTTCTTAAATCATTGATTGCATGGTTCTTGTAGTGATTAATCTATGTTAAATGTTGGATCTTTTTTGCTAACCAATATTACCTAAGTTATTTATTTGATTTATCCTTCTTGAATTCTAGAACTTTGGTTGTAGTTAATTGCTATTTGTGGATTGCCTTTCTTACTTGTTTTGAAGCTTATTTTACGCATCCCCATGATTAATAGCTTGCTGATTTTAAATTCAACTTGTGATTAATTTCATAATGCAAGCCTTCACATGCTAGTCCTACATCAATATTTTATTTTTTTTATTTTTCAATTATTTATCTTAAAGTTCAAAACTAATAAAAAACTGAGTATATAAACTTTTACTTAGAATGATATTACAATCTTTGTAATCTAAATGATTTATTTTTCTGAACTAAGAATATAGCTTAATAAATCAGAAATAGATTTAAATTAGCACCTAAATACAACAAAATCTTATTAACACTCACCTTAGCCTTCTTTGATTGCGCCGTGATTGGCTCCCACAAGTGGCTCCATCACTCGCCTTCGCTACCTTGTACCAAGCCTGCACACGTGAGGCACTCTCCTTGCATCTAATGCGGCATCACACTTCATCCGCTCAATTTCATCATGTGATTCGTGCGGTCTCCACTTCAGTTCATGCCTCTAGGCTGGGCTTTCCAACGTTTGTGCCTGCCACTAATGGCTTCTATTAAATCATCTAGGGTTGTAGCCAATCTCTCTTTTTTATTCACTAATTATCACTCTCCCTTCTAGAAAATGTTCACTTTTTCTCATTTTAGGTTTACTCTGCTTGTATCCTTTTTTTTTTTGAAGAAGTGTGTTGATTCCTATTTTTAAGAATAAAGGTGATGCAAAAGTGTGCAAATTATAGATGAATTAAGTTAATTTATCACACTTTAAAACTATGGGAGAGAGTTATTGATCATAGGTTACGACGAGAAACTAATGATTCTCAAAATCAATTTGGATTCATGCCGGGTAGGTCTACTATGGAAGCTATACATTTATTGAGAGGTTCGATGAAAAAATATAGAGAGAATAAGAAGGATCTACATATGATATTTATTGATTTAGAGAAAACATATGATAAAGTTTAAAGAGAAGTGTTATGGAGAGTTCTAGAAAGGAAAGGGGGTAAATAATGCTTATATTCAATCCATTAAGGATATGTATGCAGGAGTTGTTACTTGTGTTCAACACAAGGCATTTTGACCAAATATTTTCCTATTTCAGTTGGATTACATCAAGGATCAACCTTACGCCATATCTTTTTGCTTTAGTCATGAATGTTCTTACTAGACATTTGCAAGAGGATGTACCCTAGTATATTTTTTTTGCTAATGATATTCTTATTTTCGATAGAATCGAGAGGGGGTTAAAGGTCAACTTGAATTATGGCAGTCAAATTTCCTGAGTGGTTGCTGCCATTTTGTCTTATGTTTTTAGTTTCAGATACTAGGGATGTTTGCTCAAGAAAAATGGCTTTAGACATGAATCCTCCCTTCTAGGTTTAGGATTCTATTTTTTCTTAAGGTAAATTGATTTTAATTAACCAACTTTCCCCCCGATGTCAATATCAGGGGTTTATTTAAGTCTGAGTCCTTACTTCCTATGAGCACAAGCCCTCATAGTTAATTATCACTCCTACTTATTGGGAAAGGACTCTCGTTTAAGGATGAGTCACTTTTAGCATAACTTTGTAATTTTATGTTTAATTGTCTCGTTTGTGGGGGATAGAGGTAGACCCGATCTAAAATCCATGGTTCTGTCATCCCGAGAATACCATAGATTTCAGTCCACCAATACTAATGAACCATTAATTGGAGGATCCAAGAAATCTAATTAGCAACCATGGGTTGCCTTCTCTTAGGAATTCTGAATAGATTGAGGTTGTTTATTATTGATTTATGGCATGTTGGAGTTTGAGTTTGGGGCTTATTACTCCCTGTAGGAGTAGTCCAGTGTTTTGGGTTTATTTAGTTTGGGGCTCATGACTCCTTTTAGGAGTTGCCCAATAGATTTAACTTAGAATAGAACTTATGACATCGCTTAGAAGTTGCCGGTAAATTTGATTTAGAATAGGGCTTATGGCTTCACTTAGAAGTTACCTATAGATTTGATTTAGAATAAGACTTATGGCTTCATTTAAAATTGGTATAGATTTAATTTAGGATAGATCTTATAGCTTCACGTAGAAGTTGCCTATATACTTGATTTAGAATAGGGCTTATGCTTTACTTAAAAGTTGTCTATTAATTTTGGTTTAGATAGGACTTATTGCTTCAATTAGAAGCTGCCTAAAAATTTATGTTGTTTGAACTTTGGAATAGTTACATAGTTTTGTACTTTTCTTCTACCCCAGCACCTTTCTTTTATTCTTTTCTACTGCAACACTAATGTTTTAATTACAATATTTTTTGCATTAGCATTGTTCTGCTACATCTAATTTGCAATTATTTATTTTCTTGCAAGTATTGTTGTCCACACTTGTTAGAATTTAGTTTTTCTTTTATTGTAGCTATTTGTATGTTATGTTTGGTGTTGTTGGACCATTATATTTAGTTTGAATTGTTATATTGAGCATTTAAGTGTAAACATTCTCCTCTTTTTACTTATTTTTATTTAGTTTATTATGTTTTATTTCATATCTATTAATTAAGTAATTAAATAATTAAAAGAAATAATAAATTTTTTTATTATTTTTATTAATAATTTAAATTAAGATATTTCACTATCACTCAATTGAATTAATTAATATAAATTAAATTAAAAATAAATTGAAATTATTTTAATTAATAAAATAAGATTATTTTAATTTTATATGCTCTCGAATTGCTCTCCAAAATAAGTTTAAAAAATTACTATTTTTTTAATAAAAAAACTTTTAAAATAAATATTTTTAGATTTACAACATATTTTATTTTATTCTTTATTTTTTTCTCGAAGATCTGTCAGCCTCTTCGACGTTCCGTCCCTACATAGGGAGGTTGAGAAGGCACATATCTTTCAATCTGCCCGACTGGATGAAAGATACGACTGCACGATGGCTTCAAGACGATTATTTTTGGCACAGGTTTTCGGGTCTTCAATTGTATGGTACATGCATTTTTTTCTCATTTTTTTTCCTCTCTCTCTCCTTTTCTTTTTTTCTATATAAAGAAACTCTTTAGCGAAATATGTACACTCACAGGAAAATTGCTCAGGATGGAGTTAAGACGATGGTTAGTTCAGCCAGTTGAGGATCGGACGGCGAAGTCAAAGCCAAACATAGGACAGACACTTTAAAGGTTAGTGGAAGTGCAGGCTAGGTGAGCCGGGCGATCGCAAAAGTAGGAGCGAAGGTAGTCAGCATTGCGGCTAGGTGCGGAAAACTGGCAGAAGGCAAATGAAGACTGAGCGAAGGAGCTTGCATGTAGGACGAAGACTGTGGGATGGAGGGAAACTAAAAAGTTTTTTTTTTCTTAGTTGGTCCTATTATTTTTGTATAAATGAACAATTGTGTTAATTCGTGAAGTGACGCACCTACACAATTTTTCTTTTTTTTTATTTTAATTAATTCAATAAATTACCTCCCAATGAATTTACTGTGCGATTTTTGCATAACGAATTCGTTGTAACGACCATACTTTTGCGTTCATCATTCCCTCCTGATAAGTGTAAATAATATATTATTTTGTGTTATATTTTTAGTGAAAATATGATGTTTTAGTAGTGTTGTGCAGGAAAAATATAAAAAATGCATCAAATTCTAAGTATCATCCAGCACCGCGACATCGGACAAATCAACACCGCAGTGCCATCAAAGGCACCGCCGAAGCGCTACAACATTGATATGGCAGTGCTGACTTCTTTGTTGGACAGAGCCGCACTATCAAAATGGTCAGCTTTGCAGCGTCAAGTTCACAATCTTCAAGCGCCTCAGCATCACAACATTTCACGCCTTGGCACCATAATTGTCATTTGGGTGCCGCAGCATTTAAAAGTCAGCAGCACCGCGGTGTAGCAATTGTAACACCCAAAAGACACGAAACAACACGATTGTTCACTAAGTAACTGATCCACATTAGCAGGCGTCGCGACAAAGCAAAAACATTAGTGCAGAGGCGTTAGTTCATTTTATGAGCGCTGCGGCGCCAATCTTTCAAGCGCTGCAGCACTAGTTGCCTAATTTGTATTTTTTTATAAATAGTCATTGTGTTATGTTTGTAAGATAGTTCAGTCATTTATATAATTTCAATACTTTTTAGAAAACTTCTTTAGATCTCTCTTAGGGTCCAATCTAAGAGAGACTACGTATCAGATACAATCATTTGAGTGTTTAGTCAGTGTTTGATATAGATTAAGGAAGAAGTGTAAAAGAGGCACATTGATCCTTCCTAGTGATATTATTCTCTTACATTTTCGTTCTTTTAAGATTTCAATGAAAATGAGTTTGCTTATCTTTTCTTCCATGTCTGGCTAATTCTCTAGTTTTGGATTGATGATGTAGAAAATATATTAAGCACTAATGAAGATTTTTGTGCTCTAAAAGTGAAATGATGTTTTCAATATTATCTGATTCTTTATTTAATGCACATAATGGTCATATGTGTAGTTAAAAACTACTGTGATGTATAGCATCGACAGAGGAATTAAGAACCAGAAATATTAAAATAGTATGTTTGCATATGTAGACATAGGATATAAAATATGGTGGATTCTTAAGAAGATGATATAATTGTAAGAGGGCAGTAAATATCTTTTTCACCCCTACAAATTCGATAGAGATTTAGAGATGCATATGCTCTGAATCACATTAAAAATAAGAATTTTATTAGAAAAAATATACTATTTACATTCATCAAATCAAAATATTTTATTTAAATATTGTATCCATTATTTTATAAATTATATTCAGTAATTATATCTCCACAACTAATAAATTTATTTCAATGGGACAATTTTGCAATTAGAGAAAATAATAATAGTTGATTGCTAAAAAGCATACTTCCTCGTGCGTTCAATACTCTACTCTATCATTTTATTACTTGATTTGACACATATATTTGCTTATAATAAGTAGGGTTTGTTATTTTTAAACATCAAAGAAAATTTAAGTATTGTTTAGGGGAGATAGAGCCTTAAACACTTTTATAATTCAAAATTGCACCCCATCAAGTTTTTGGCGCCATTACTGGGAAGGTATTTTGCTTTGAAATAGAAGAAAAAATAAATAAATACATTCAAATATTGATATCAGTTAAAAGCTCAGATTCTGATTATAATCTTATACTTAAAGTAATAAAAAATAAAATAAAATAACTAATACAACTGATGGTAAACTAATGAAGCTTCAATTTTAACTACTAATATATCTAATCATTAAGCTACATTATTCACTTTAAAATTTAAAAATTAATAATTAAATTTATAACTCATAAATTCAAATTAAGCAATAATAAGGATGTCTGATTGGTTTAATTATTAATTTTTTTTTCAAATTAGAATCATAAATTTATTTATTTTTACTACTTTTAGACCGTAATGTAGTATTCTATATATTAGTAATTTTAAATTGTCAGCTTTTATTTTGGTTAAACATTTAATCAAAAATAAAAATTTTTTATTTTCTTGAGGATAAACAAGAGTTTAAGCAGGGAAAAATTAGATAAGTGTAAATAATGTATTATTTCGTGATATATTTTCAGTAAAAATGCGTTGTTTTAAATATGTTGTGCAGAAAAAATATAAAAATGCATTAAATTCTAAGTATCACCCAGTGCTGCATCATCGGACAAATCAACGCTGCAGCACCATCAAAAGCACTACCGGAGAGCTACAACATTGATATGGCGGCGCTGACTTCTATGTTGGACAGTACCGCGATGTCAAAATGATCAGCTTCATAGCGTCATGTTCACTATCTTCAAGCGCCGCAGCATCACAATTTATCACGCCTCGACGCCAAAATTGCCACTCAGGCGGCGCAGCGTTTGAAAAGCAGCAGCGTCGCGGCATAGCAATTGAAACTCCCAAAGAACACAATCTGTCAACGGAACGACAAGATTGTCCACTAAGTAACTAATCCACGTTAGCAGGTGCCGCGACAAAGGAGCAAAAACATCAGCGCAGCAGCGTTAGTTCATTTTATGGGCGCTTCGGGGCCATTCTTTTAAGCGTCGCAGCGCCAGTTGCCTAATTTGTGTTTTCCTATAAATAGTTCGTGTGTTATGTTTGTAAGGGAGTTCAATCATTTGTCTAATTTCAGTGCTTCTCAGAGTACTTTTTGGTCTCTCTTAGAGTCCAATCTAAGAGAGACTAGGAAAGTACTAGATATAATCATTAGAATATTTAGTCAGTGTTTGTTAGAACTGCTCCTTACATTAAGAAAGAAATGTAAAAGAGACACATTGATCTTTTCTGGTGATATTACTCCCTTGTATTTTCGTTCTTTTATGATTTTAATGAAAAATGAGTTTGGTTATCTTTTCTTCTATGTCTGGCTAATTCTCTAATTTTGAATTGATGATATAGAAAATATATTAAGTACTAATAAAGATTCTTGTGCTCTAAAAGTGAAATGATATTTTTAATACTATCCCGTTCTTTATTTAATGCACATAGTAGTGATATATGTATTTAAAATCTAATGTAATGTATAGCCTCGATGGAAAAATGCAAGAACAATCATGAATATTGATATAGTATGTTTGCATACCTAAACATAGAATATAAAATATGCTAAGTTCTTAAGAAGATGATATAACTGTAGGATGTCGACGGATATCCTTTTAACCCCACAAGCTTGATAGAAATCTAGAGATGCATATGCTCTGAATCACATTAAAAATAAGAAATTCATTAGGAAAGATATACAATTTACATTCATCAATCCAAATATTATATCCATTATTTTACTGATTTTATTAAGTAATAAAATCTCCACAACCAACAATTTTATTTCAGTAGAATAATTTTGCAATTAGAGTAAACAGTAGTAACTGATTGCTGAAAAACATATCCTAATAAGTTTGACACTATATTCTATCACTTTATTACTTAATTTGGCACGTATACTTACGTATATTAAGTGGGATTTATTATTTTTATGTATCAAAGAAAACCTAAGCATTATTTTGATAAGATCGAGCCTTAAATACTTTCATAATTCAAAATTGCACTCCACAGTACCCCATCACCCACTCACCCCCCCTTATTTTTTCAAGCCGCGATGTTTAGCTGGAGCAAGCCTAGCTCAATACTCCGTACGGAACCCCTTAAATGAGTACATTCGGTGGGGAATTGACAGATATGATATCTTTCAATTGGCTCCTATTCAAGATTATCTGTCTTTGCATTAAAAGATGATGGTTGATAGGGACATTTATAACGGGCTTTTCATTTATTCCTCTCGTATGGCTACTTTTGATATGGACCTTCCAGTAGGACACGATCCTTCAGACTGGGTTATTATCCTCAGACTACGTCATAGTGACGGTGGCTCTATGAAGCGGATTATTGAGAACTTATGTTATGGCGATCGAGATGTTCTTCAGCTAGCAACAAATTATATAGATAGTACGGGTGTCATTCAACTGCTGAGTTACTGTTTGCTGCATCATGAAGTTTAGGAGCAAAATTGTGATAATGTATTTGGCGGTCCCTTCCGGGCACTAAGTGGTTATGTTTTTTAGGCCCATTATGTGCTTAGAGTGCATCAGAGGATATTCACGCAAGTAAGAGTCTATCATGCTATTTACGTTTCCATGTTTGATTACAATTGTCTGTCATTTTCCTAGCTTTAAGGGATAGCCGAGCATTCAGATAGTGTTACCAACAAATGTTGAATTGGTCTGAAATAGATGACTATTACCCTTTAGGATTTACAGTTCATACTTAGGAAAGCGATGCATGCTATATAATGTAAAACGTACGCGTCATCACTCAAGTTGTGATCAAATGGCGACGCCTAACCTAATGTTTAATTGTAGGCGAAGGTTTGTTATGCAATATGAATGCTAATTTATGCATTTGGGGGTCATTGAACACAAGCTTATCAACCTTTCGTGCATCGACATCCTCTTTAAGTTCTTACATGAAAACTATTCAATGGAAATCACTGGATTTCCACGAATTTGCAAAGAGGGCAGTGGGTATCATGGGTTTTAGAAAATAAAAAGCTGTGGTTTCTATGAATCTAGAGGTTTGGAGAGCATCAACCACACATCCATTGGCCGATGGCCCGATAGACTTAGGTTTTGCTAAGTTTGGGAGATATACCTCGCCAAAGCAATTGCCTGATCGTTCCAGCCATAGCATCTTTATCTAGAAGAGATACTAAAAATGTAAGCTTGTCACTATCCAAGCCGCTAGGAATGTCATCTCATTGCTACCAACTCGTCGAAGTTAGTGTATAAGGAAGAAAAGACTCTTTCCTTCACTTGACCTCTATTGAACTTTGAGAAAAGGAAGCAAATAAAAAACTCTCCTCTATCTAACCAGTTCAAATAATTAGCAGGACTCCCTTACTTGGTCAAGATCAAGCACACAAAGGGATCCTCAGCCACAGCTGCTGAAGTTCACAGCCAAACTATTGCTCGACTTCCTCTAGTCCCGTCTTGAGTACGCACGAACAAGAGGCTTCGATCACCTGTTGAGTTCGGCTCAAAAAACATATGCAAGAATTGTTGTTCAATCCTTCTCCTCGGTTCGAAACAAGGAGCTTTTGTCTCCTCCTGGTCGCTCGTGACACATGATTGTTAGACTCCTGCAGATCCCTCCTGCTCGATCTCTCCCAAACGCATGAAGAAAAGCTCTCCACTTCCTCTGGACTAGTCACACACAAGAAACGAACACGTTGGGCTCCTCTTGCTCGGTTTCGCATCTCAAAGACGAAGACTAGTCCCTCTTTTCTTCTCACTCACTCTCTGGTGGAAGTTGAAGGATAAGTTTTGTTCAAATGAAGAGAACACCCTCCCACAGGCTCTCGATCTCAATCCCCTCTAAGTGTCTGCTTCAAGCCACTGTAAATCCCATAAATCCTAGGATTCGACAAGGCAGCATATTGAAGCCTTTGAGGTAATTGGAGTCGTTGGATTCAATTGCTTGATTTGGAAAGTTGATTGGGTTTAAACTGAATCGATTAGGCTTGAATTGAGTTCAAATTGAGTTTGATTTGGATTAATTTGAGTCGATTTAATTAAATTTAGGTTTAATTAAACTCGATTTGGGTTCTATTTGAGTCGATTTGGGTTTGATTTGAGTTGATCGAACTCAATTGGTCCTAATTGGATCCGATTCGACTGGATTCGAGTCAGGTCGATACAAAAATTATGTCAACACAAAACCTGCTCCTTATTCTCCCACTGTCTCACGCAAATTAAGAGTTGTTGGTGCATTTGAAAAGAAAACAAAAACAGAAATGAGGGAGCATCATACTCGCCATGAGTAAATTTAAGAATCAAACCCAAGTTCATTTCCTAAAGAAAAATTAAAAGTTAGCAACCTATATGAGCTTCTCATCAACATTTCACTAGCAAGAAAAGAAATATAAATACGTATTTCCTTAAGAAAAAAAAAGTAAGATCAAGCATCAATCATTCTATGAATTAGTTTATTTCCTATACTAATCTTTCCCCTAGCTTTCATGCCTTTATTATCAATCGTAATCAAGTGGATGTTCCAAAATTTATGTACGAGTCTATAAATTCTTGTATAGAAAATGCTATCATGGAAGAAATGCAAGCAAGTTGAAAAGAATATACTTGGGGTATTACTGAATAACCTCTAGAAAAAAATAGCAAGATGCAAGTGCATCTTTACCATTAAATACAAGGTCAATTGAGCAATAAAAATAGTCAAAGCTATACAGGAAGCAAAAGGGTTCACTATATCTTGTGGAATTGACTCTCCTAAGACATTTGGCCCAGTACCTAAACTTAACACTATTCGGATTCTCCTCTCTATAGCAGCAACTTTAGATTGGCGTATTCACTAGTTTGATGTCAATAATACATTTCTCAATAATAATATGAAAGAATTCTACGTGGACATTCCTTATGGTTTTCACACTCCTACAATGCAAACACAAAAAAAATATATAAGGCTTGAAGAAATCATGATGATCAAGATTCAAATAAAAAAATAAAATGACGACTACCAAAATTATGTATCACAAAATGGGCTCTAAAATGAGTCTCGCATCATCCAAGCTTATGGATTTTTCATTCAAAGAACTTGGAGATATAAGGAGGCCAATTACATCCTTCCTGACAAGTGAACATTCAGACGTCTACTCCATGAGCATCAAACTTCCAAGAAAAGAGCTTCTACACGACAGCTCAGGAGAAGAGTCTAATCCAACCAATGAAATTAATGCAATAAGAGAAATTAGGATCATGTTATTTTAGTATGCTTCAACATCTATTTAAATTTCATTAGGATTTTTACATTAATTGAATTAAATTAAGATGAATTATCCATTTGATAATTTTATGTTCAAATTTAATTTAAGAGCAGACTTAGAGAGTAGACATAGGCTTCGTTTGGGACAGCTTTTTTACAGCTTTTTAAAATAACTTTTTAATACAAAAATTTTTTGAACTAAAAATTTTTTAACTAAAAAGCTGCTTCATAAAGCAGTAAAAAAGCTGTCCCAAATAAAGCATTAGTGTTGGAGAGGATTAGGCATGACATAAATTTATTTTCTTATTTTTGTATCCTTATTTTTATAAATAGAAGAAATTTATCGTTTCTATTCTGATTATTAACTGATCTAATAGATGAAATTTCTGTGGTCAAATATAATAGTTCCTTTTCCCCATTGATCCAATTTGTGTATGAGGATAGATCTAAATTATGTATACAAAGTTCATCTTCCACTTTTTCTTCTTTTAAAATCCCGTTTTCTAGTGAGAGAAAATCCCTTTTGTTTTTGAATTTTCGTTCTTCTCGGTTATGGCAGGGGATGATCGACGGTGTTCGCCGGCGATCCTTCCATCGTCTACGTAAAGTCCACTTCGCAAATCAATGATTGAATCACCTTGGATCACAAAGGATGTTCTTGAACAATCCGTTTCGTCTGCTGTTTGGAATTCAGAAGAGTATTCTGGTAAGGGCAAAGGTCTGTTGTCCATTGATAATGACTTTCCATCAAAGAAGGTCGTCCCTAAGGATTACAAAATTCATAATAATGATTATGAGGCATCTTCCTCTTCTGGTGCTAAATTGTTCGTTAACAGATTCTCTAAACCGGTTAATGGTTGCCTTAATGATAGTAAGAATTTTTCTTCTTATGCGCAAGCGGTTCGAAATTCTTGTTCTGATATTTCAAATGTTGTTGTGACGGATTCTTTAAGCAATAAAAATTCCAATCCTGTTTCTTCTTCGGGGGTTAATGCTCCTAAGAACAGTAATGAGGATAATGTTATTAAGGATTCAGAAGTGAATCCGAAAAGGGAGGCAAATGCTTGGAGGAGGCAACCTAATATCAAGATGGTTAACTTAGTAAATAATGTAGAAATGTCTGAGGATGGAGTTGCAGTCAAGTTGCACATTGAAAATGAAAAATCTAATATCCATAGACTCTGCAATTCTGTGGTTGTTAAAGTTTTTGGAAATTCTATTCCCTTCTCGGTTATCAGCACTGAACTGAGGAAGCAATGGAGCCATTTGGGTGCTTTCCATCTTACCAATTTAGGAACGGATTGGATGATGTGCTCATTTCATTCCTCTGTTGTCAAAGAAGCGGTGCTTAGTGGAGGACCTTGGTTTGTAGGCAGACATATTATCGGAATGGAGAATTTGAGTCCTGAATTCTCCCCATTAACTATGAAGAATTTATTTTCTCCCATATGGATTAGACTCCCACATCTTCTGTTATTCTGTTGGGATGAGATTAACATCACTAGAATAGCGTCTATGGTGGGTACACCGATGTATTTGGATGGCAACATGTTTAATTGGAATAGAAGAAAATTCGCAAGGATTTGTATTTGTATAAAGTTGGATGAGAAACTCCCTCAAGGCATTTGGGTGAAAGGCAGTTCTGGGAGATTTTTTCAAAAGATTCAGTATGAAAAAAATTGCCTTATTTTGATATAAATGTGGTAGGGTTGGTCATGATCAGCTTAGGTGTAATAAGATTGATAATTCCCAAAAGAATGTGTCTTCAGATCCTAGTGGGAAAGTGGTTAATGAAGTAACTACTGACCAAGGTTGTTTTGCAAATGTTGTAGAGGAAGCTGGGGTGATGAAATCTTGTTCTGTTAATGATAAAGATAATGGGAAGGATTCTTAAGAGTATGGTCCCTAGATTCATGTGAGCTATGGAAGGAAAAAATCCTATACAGGTTACAAACCAAGAAGTGTTGTTGACCCCAATGCTGGAAAGTTTGTAGGTAAGGCAAAAGCTAGTGTTTATAAGCCGGTTTCTATTAACCAGGTTGCTGATGTTGTAGCTATGTTTGGTGATAAGACACTAGCAATTTTGGAGAAACCTGCTATTCTTATTGCCCAAGCTGGGTCAGATGACATAAGTGTAGCGAATGTTGAGATGATTCAAGCTGTTTCTATTGAGGCTAATGCTAATATTGTTTCTGGTAGTTCTGTGAAAGTTGACAGTTTGGAATTTTCTGTAGAGGTAAATGCTTCTGATTCTGTTGTTCTTGTTGCTGCTAATTCTGTTGATCAAAAAATTGTTGAAGATAAGGTTGTGAAGGAAGGTTATTTCGATAAAAATATTAATGTAGTAGATATGTTGAAGGAGGCTAAAGAGGATGGTGAACTTGTTTCTGATGATGAAGATAAAAGTGTTGCTGTTAAGTGTTCTGCTGCTGTCAAGGAGAATTTCTCAGAATTTTTATCAGCTCAGCTTTTGGATGTTGGTGAAAATTGTCCGGGTAATATTCTTATCCAATCTAGTGCTAGTGTAGTAGATGTCGCTGAAGGTATTTATAGTAACGCGAAGATTTATCCGAAGAATTCTTCATCATCAAACTACGGTAATCAAAAGAAGAAAATAAAGAAGATGGTAGTATGTTTGGTCCTATAAAAGATAGCCTTAGAGGTAGAAGAGGTGATGGTAAGCTGTATAGTGTTGGGGGCTCATACCCATTGGTTTACTAATGTTTTCATTACTATTTAGGAATTGTAGGGGAGCTAAGAAAAAAGAAGTTTCCCATTACTTACGTAGTGTGGTAGTTGATTATGGGGTTTTTTTTATTGGTCTAATGGAAACTAAATTAGACTCAATGGATAGTAATGATGTGAAAAGAATTATTGGAAGTGAATGGGATTACTTTCATGTTGACGCAAACGAAACATCAAGTGGTATTCTTGTGTTTTGGAAGTAAGATTTCTTCTTTTACTATCTTAAATTCATCTAATCAATGTGTTATTGGTTGTCTAAAAGCTCCTAATGGTATTCTGTGGAATTTATCCATTGTCTATAGTAATAAGGATAAGTATGAGATGAGGAAGTTATGGGAGTTGATAGAAGTCTACACTTCTAATGATATGCCTTGTATTATTGGAGGAAATTTCAATTACATTCTTTCCAAAGTGGAAAAAAAAGAAGGTAAGAGGTTCATGTTCTCTCAAGGGCCTCAAGAGATAAAGGATTTTCTATCAAGAAATGATTATCATGATATTGGGTCCGTCGGTCCCAAATTCACTTGGTGCAATAATAAATAAGGTCTAGCTTGAATTTGGGAAAGATTAAACAAAATTTGTCTTAATTCCAAAGCTTTATGTCAGATTTCTTTTGCAGTTATAAAACATTTGCCTAGAGTTGCTTCGGACCATTGTCCTCTTCTCCTTAATCTCTTTAATTATATTGCTTTCAATCAAAAATCTATTAAATTTGAGAACGTTTGGTGTTCTTATGAAGCTTCAAGGGGTGTGATTACAAGTGCATGGAGGAAGGATGACTTTGGGAATGCCTCAGACATTCTCCAAAGGAAATTAAATAGGTTTCTTAAAAACCTATTTTTTTGGAGCAAGAATAAGCTTAAAGAATTGAATAAGTTGAAGGGTGAGTTGCAAAAAGATATTATGTCTTTACAAGAAGAAGAAAGCAATCTTGGTTTGAATCTGGTCCTTGAGTTGAGGAGGAAAATCAATAAGTTGAATGTTATGCTTGCTAGACTCTCTACGTGGTGGAAACAACGTTCTAAGTCTCATTGGTTGGAGGAAGGAGACCGGAATTATTGATTCTTTCATGCTTTTGCTTCAGCTAGGAGGAATGGTAATTTGATTAATCAAGTGGCTGATTCAGATGGAAGCTTTGTTACAAATCCAGATGATATTCAATCAATGTTTGAAAGTTTTTTTTATGAATAAATGGAGGAAGAGACATTGTTCCCTATTAAGTGGCCGGCTTTCTTTCCTGATTCTATGTTAAATGATGACCAAAAAGATATGTTATCCGCAAGTTTTTTGAAGCAGGAGCTGTTTTATATTGTTATGAAGATGAACAACAATAAATCAATGGGTAATGATGGTGTGAATGCATATTTTTTCAAGCACTTTTGGAGCATTTTAAATGTTGAATTGTGGAATGCAGTGGAAAACTTCTTTTTGATGGGTGTAATGCCAGACAGGTTGAAGGAAACGTTGGTGGTATTGATTCCCAAAGTTCCTAACGCTTCAAAATTGAATAAGTTTAGACCGATTAGCTTATGTCAAACTTTATACAAAATGGTGGCTGGTATGATGTTGAATAGATTGAAAATTTGTCTTCCTAGAATTATCTCTGAACATCAAGGAGCTTTTGTTCCAGGGAGGACGATTTCAGATAATTGCCTTTTGGCTCGTGAGATTGTAAATAAGTTGAAATTCTCTAAAGCTAAACCGGGTTTTATGCTACTTAAACTTGATATGGAGCAAGCGAATAATAGTATATGTTGGGAAACTTTATATAAGATTCTCAATGAAGTGGGGCTCCCGGAGATGTTCATAAATCTTATCATTCAATGTGTTAGCAACCCAAAATTTTCTATTATTATTAATGGGAGGAGAAGCAGATGGATAAATGTTGAATGTGGGTTCAGACAAGGATGTCCGCTATCTCCTAGCCTTTTCATTCTTTGTTCCGAACTACTTTCAAAAGCAATTGTGGAAAGAGGCAGTGAGCTTGGTATAAAATTGGCACCAAACACTCCTAAGGTAACGTATTTGTTATATGCTGATGATGTTATGATTGCAGCTCAAGCTTCAAATCGTAATGCTAAGATTATTTCCAGAATTCTTAATGATTATTGCCACTGGACTGGACAGAGGATTAATATAGATAAATCTACAGTAATGTATGGTAAAGCTATCACCCTAGGAGAAGGAAATTAAATAAATTGCTTTATTATAGAATGGTTGATGAATTCAATTATCTTGATGTAAAGATGGCTCTTAGAAGATTGAAAGATGTTGATTTTAATTGTATTCTGAAAAAGGCAATGGATAAACTCAATACTTGGGGTTCTTGTAATTTGTCTTTGGCAGGGAAACTTGTGTTGATTAAATCTGTTTACTGCATTCCATCGTTTAGTATGACTCACTCTTTGGTTCCAACGAGCATTCTTAAAGAATTGGACAAATTTGGTAGGAATTTTTTATGGCATAAAGAGCATGGAAGGAAGGGATTACATTATATCTCTTGGGATATGATGTGTACATCAGTTAATCAAGGAGGTCATAGCATTCAAGGTGCGGCTGACAGACAAGGGCCTTTAAGAGCACGTATTGCTTGGAATTTCATTAATAATCAGGATGTTCTTAATAAGATCTTGGCAACAAAATATGGTAATGATATTTAGAAAAATGAGGTGAGAAGATGTTCATCTTCAGATTGGCGTATTATTAAAGAAGGGGCTCGTTTCTTCAAGCATATTACTAGATGGAAGGTATCGAATGGGGTAAAAATCAATATCTTAAATGATAATTGGATTCTTGATAGAAATCTGAATAAGTGGTCAGCGATGTGAGATATTAAGGAGCTTGAGGATAAAACTGTTTCATTCTTGATGGATGGAGATGGGAATTGGAATAAATTGTTACTGCTTAATCTGTTTTCAGAAGATTTAGTGAAGATCATTTCGGATATCCCAATTTGCTCTACATCTGGAGAGGATACGGTCAATTTGTTGGAGAGTAATTCCGGAACTTCCATTACAGCATTGGCTTATCAAGCATCTTTTGAGCGGCATTCAATTGGTATACATGTAAATTGGATTAGGAAGTTAAAAGTAACTCCTAAGGAATCATTATTTTAGTGGAGATTGATTAATAATTCGTTACCAACCTACAGTTGGTTGAATAACAGAAAACTTTGTGACTCGTGTAGCTGTCTGTGGGGATGCTTGGAACCAGAAGATAGTAACCATATTGCTATACAGTGTAAAAAGCTGATTGAGATTTTTGGTATGTTGAAAAGTGGGGAATTTACCTTCCTAAGTTTAATAATCTATCTCACTGTTTGAATAAGTTGGAGAAGTTAGTTATGAATAATCCTGGAGCTGTTAGACTGTACATATCTTCGGTATACCAGAATTGGCAAGCGAGGAATCGCTTTACACATGGAATCAAGGGTTGTAGTCCTGTCACAATTGTTGCTCATGTTCTGTCTGAATCTCTACATCCGACTTTGCTTCTAATTTGCAAGAATTGGGAAACTAACCAGCATCCTGTGCTGTCAAAAAATTGGTTTCCCCCACCTACAAATTGGAATAAATTGAATGTTGATGTATCATTGTTGCAAAATAATGAAGCAAGTATTGCAGGAGTTTTAAGAGATCACAAAGGAAGATTTTTGCTTGTGTATGGAAGGAGATTATTGCATTGGGATATCTCAATGCTAGAGTTAACCTCTGTTTTCAACTTCAAAGAGATAATCAAATATTGGATGATAGAAAAAGAAAGGAATCATTATTGAAGGAGATAATATCAATGTGATCAAATTGTTGCACAAGTCGGCTTTGAAGAATAATCGGAATAAGAGTGTTTACAATATAGATTTTTCTTTTCTTAATGTTTTTAGAAATGTAAATTTTCATTTGGTATCTAGAGAGAGCAATAGTGTGGCGGATGCTTGTGCTCACTATGCCCTTTTGGGAGATTTATTTTGGGAAGATTTTCTTCTGGGTGAACTTCCATCAAGTGCTAGCGACTTGATCCGGAAGGATTGTGATAGAATAGCTATCACTTAGTTTTCTTTGTATCTTTCTTCTTTTTGCATTAATGCTATTTGCACATCTTCCAGAAAAAAAACAACTCAACTTTTATCACCCTTTGGTTTCCTTCTACGGTATTGTTCAATTGGATAAAATGATAGTAAAAGCAAGCTTTGCCAATAGCCAAAATAATAAAAAACATGACAGGACACACCTGTAACAGCAAGCTTTAAGCCTGTCTCAATGTCTGGAATGCTAGGCGCCAGCACGCCTGGGGTGTCCAGAACATAAATGCTAGGCTGATTGGCAATCTGCGAGTAAATTGAACCAAGTATCAGCATAACCAGTTATCATCATTAACTCAAATAAACCTAAGTGGTACAAATAAATTCGTTATGTGATACTTTTTGCTGCTGGATTTAGTATCCAAGACCAAGGCCCAAAAAAAGACAAGAAAGAAAATAATTGGGATAATTAAAAATAAAAGTATAAGCTTTTGAGTACTCAATTCCAACAGGTGTTTCTCACCTTTCTTTTGTTAAGAGTTCAAATAGACCAGTTTGTAGGAAAGGTACTTCTTTTGGTCACTCAAATTTAAGACAGAAGATGGTAGTGAAGCCAAACAAATATTATTTAGCAAATATTGTCTCAAGAGAACAACACTAAAAACTTGAAACCTTTTGTCCTTTAAGCACCATAAAGCACCTTCAACTGAAGTTAGTTTGAGTTTCAATCTCTTTATATAGAATATTTGTTATGATGCGGTCTTCACATAGCATTCGGGCTAGCTGCCAAATGAAGTGCCAAAGTATTTCTGCTCTTAAGTGTCGACCTCAACAAGTACTATGAGGTAAACCTGACCAAATACAACAAAAACAAGTACTTGCACGCATGAGTAGTCATTAAAAATAGGTACTTTAAAAAAACTCACATAGGTCATTAAAAATAGGTACTTTATTAACCATATAATTTTTCTTAGTACGGTGGGATAGAAAAACTTCAGCCACGATCTTATGACAGCGATCATGTACGTCTTTCTGAGTGGTGGGAAGACTTAAACTCTCACTAGATGCCCCTTATAGGAGAGTGACTATAATAACCCAAATTTCAAATAATATTACAAAATTTTTGCTTAATTAAATTAGCCCCGAATTATTAACTTCTATTAAAATTTCCAACAAATTTACTTTTCCTAAAAGTTTAATTTATAATTACTTGTAATTACTATTAGCAATAAATTTATGTTTTTTTTTTTTTTTGAAGGGATGCATATAGCATTAAAAAAAGGAAAAACAATTACAAGCTAGAAAGCAAAAGCAAACCAAGCCCTTTGAATCTATCATAATGGATATGTGATCTACTAATTCCTATTTTAAACCCATTGGGGTGATGGGGTCACCAAATATATAAACAACCTGAAAGGTTGGTAAGTGTCCCAGAGTTCCCAAAAAGTAAAAAATGCCAACAAGTAAGAATCCCATATGCCATTACTTTAAATCCAAAAAGGCCAAAAGAGCATACAAGAGAAACAAAATAACAAAAAACAACTACAAGAAAAAAACAAATAACATCAAGAACAAACAGATAAACTCCTAACGAGCCACCAACAACAACCATCATAGCCACAGAAAAGCCGTGTAGCCTCAGATCAGAGAAACCATCTTGAATCTCCATGTTCCTGCAATCAACAATCTACACACCCCGCACGACTTCCACCAACAAGCCTTGAACGTCAGAGAACAAGGCCTCCGTGCAGTAGGAAATCGAACTCGGAAGGCCCAAACGATCTTCCATATTCGCTCCCATCACATGCAGCCAATAAACAAAACCTCCACCAGTAGTAACATCACCAGCAAGATAAAGAATCCACATGACAAACGAACAAATTATCATAGCACAGGAATAATAACCACAATCATCCACTGCACCAATATTACTGAACTTGACAAAATAGCGATCTAACGTTATACCAACCGAGGATTCCAAAACTCGAAGAAGAGAACGAGCTTCAACTCTGACCCTTATCGGAAGGGTTAACACAATAGATCCTCCAATAGACATCAAGATTCCCAAAACAATGCTCCCAATTCCAAAATCAGCTTTCAAGAAGATGAAATGAAGGCTCGGAGAAGGAACCCAGCAAGACAAAATAATTCCCTCTCTCAAATGAAGAAACCCCATCAAAATCTTAACCGATCCATAAGCCAAAAACCGATCTGCAACTAAATCTGCTAAACCTCTGCCACACAAACCAACGCCAGCCACACTAGGCCAATAGACTAACACCACCAAAACAGTGGTCCGCTCAACACCGTAAGAAAGAATTCCAAAAAAATTCTGATAGCTCCAAATCCAGAACAAACGATAACCATACAAGAAGGGTTCAGAAATAACCCTAGATGAATATTCAAGCCAAGAACAAACGATAAATACACCAAGCCGACAGAGAATCTTCGAATTGCAAATCTCCATCCAAAACAACCTCAGAAAGAAGCCGAATTCACCATCATCCAAAAAGAAATCAGACCTAAACACAACAGAAAAACCATTCCAAGAAGATCCGATAGCCACTACATGCCAACACAGAACCTTCGAACACCAAAGCTCTACCAAAATCCCATTCAGACTATTTGATGTACAAAAAACACCACCATCCAAAAGTAAATCAAACCAAGAATCAGAAGAAGAGATTCTCCTAGGCCCTCCGTCGGCCACACCGGACCGACGGAGAACTTCCGACTGCCAATGCTCCGCCAAAATCGTCGAGATCCTGTTTCGCCCGATCCGCTCCGCACCGCCTGCTCCGCTCCGCCTATGCGCAATAAATTTATGTTAACAAAAAAATTATTGTTCTGTTATTTTCCATTAGCAGTTATTGTTAAATGATTAAGTAATTAATAATTACTGTTAATTCAGAATTTACGATTAATGATTAAACTAATGTTAATTAAACTATGTTAATTTGACTGTAATCCTAACATACTGTATTCCACTCAGCCACTCACATAATCGAACAAGCATCGGTTGATCATGATCAAAAGGATGGGAATGTATGAGCATTAGAATATTAGAGAAATCCCATGATCTACACTTCCATTCGTTCCTTCAAGCGTCAGCTAGCGGAGGAATTTTGGTTGCGTGTGAACTGAAGGTGGAGCAGAACACTGGAGCGGAAGTAGTGATCGGGTGATAGCGGTAGCCATGAGGAAACTAGATCGTGTGAGAGCAGTTGCTGTGGGAGAACCGTGGATGTGAGGGAACAGTGGCAGTAAGGAATTTTCAGTGGAGGA
The DNA here is from genome assembly GCA_019925795.1 of Dendrobium chrysotoxum. NCBI lineage: Eukaryota > Viridiplantae > Streptophyta > Magnoliopsida > Asparagales > Orchidaceae > Dendrobium > Dendrobium chrysotoxum. The sequence goes on from CM034303.1 coordinate 25,320,762, forward strand.
AAAAGAGGAAAGGAGAAGAAGGAAATTTTGAGGGAAGAAATTATTAAGGTAAGCAATTTGATTGTTTTAAAGTGGTCGTATATATTTTCAAAGGTAAGTGCAAGTTTCTAAGGAAATTATATTCAATTGTATTTTAGGATTCATCGGGTATATGCATAGAGGAGATTACGAGGTAAACTATTATGTTAGTATAAATTGATTTTATGCAATTTATTGAATAATAGATTGTAGAAATTATTGAAAATGGAGAGGTGAATCGTAGGTACAAAAGAAAAAGGGTACGAGGTGTTGGATTCAAGGAGACAATTTTTCAAAAAGGTAAGTAATGTAATTTTAATTTAAAAATCAAAAGCTATCATTTATAGGCTTGTACATTTGTATTTAACTGAATTAAAGGAAAACCTGCATTAAAGTTAATGATTTTGTTTAGGGTGTGTTCACAGCCAAGTGTTCAGGTATGAATAACCATATGTGAATTTAAATTGTTTAAGTTTAAAATTAGATATAGAATGATTAGATAAATATTTTCCTAATTGACAATATGTTGGAAAGAAAGCACTAAGTTATGTAATGCACACTTATTCTTTTAGTGCAAGTAGTGTAGATGATGTATCTTGTATAGTAAGCATGAAATATGACAAATCAAGTATGAGTGCATTAACTTTAAAGCCTGATAAATATCATATTAGAAAAAGGGTTGGTATTGAAATGAAATAAAACCTACGAAGCAGGTGGGGGCAAAGGAACCCCAAATGGAGGCAAAAGGGACCTCAATGTGGTTCAATGGAGATAATGTCAGGTTTTACCTAGACTCTATTGAATATTATGATGAAAGCTATAAAAGCTAATTATATGTAAAATGATAGCCAGAACTTGAGATAACTAACATTGACATTATGCACGGGCTTCAAATAAAATGAAAGATGATCATGAATATGTTTTAAGTTGTTTTATAATTATTTTAAGAGTTTAATTTAATTATGATTTCAATTATTTTATTAACTATCATGTCTCATTTTATTTCTTATTATAATTACATAATTTTATGAGCTTCATAGCTCACCAGTTTTTATACTGGTTATTATTCACATGAAAGGAGCGGAAAGAAAGTGGAAGCAGATTAGGATCAGGTTTATTTTGCTTTATATTCTATTGTGTAGTAGTGTTTGTAAGTCTACAGCAAAGTTATGAAGATTGTTTATCGGTGTATTGTTTTGGATTTCTTGTGGAACTGTAATGGTATTTATGATATAAGTGAGACTGTATAGATGCTTCAGTTTATTCAGAATATATGTTGTTTTGCGAATGGAATATTTTTATGGAAATGATTAAAGATTTTTTTAATGTGGAGTTCTAAGAATGTTTATGTTTTTCCCTGTTACTCCTTACGTTTGCTAGCGGGTGTTATCATGGGGTGTCATAGTGACGTCGAGATGCTGCTAAAATTTATAGTGAATCGAGTATACATAAAACTCAAAAAAAATAAAATAACAGAATATTCTAGACCATACAGGTGGTAAATATGATAAAATGAATGAGCACAAATTACAAAATAAAGATAAAATAAAAATGATAAAAAATGCGACAACAATTGAAAATAAACCGAACTTACAAGAGTCATGATAAACCTAAAAGCTCACTTTTGAGCACAAAACTTGACTACACTATTAAAAAAACTCTCTTGAACACTTAGAACCCTTAAAAATACACTCAATGAAACAAAATAAAAATAAAAATGAATCAAATTAGCTCCTATATATAGCCTAAAGGGCCCATCCGAGTAAAGTACAAACCACATAAAGATATATTGCTCTTAAAAAAGTATACAAAAGATTCCAACTTATGGCACTCGTAATCAAATCAAGGATACATGCACAAACAAACAAAATGTGAGCAATAATGAACTTAAAAGCAAGTCATGTGACCGTTAAAAAAATAATGCATTTATGTGAGTAACTGTATTTCAAACAAAGTAAAGTGGTCCAACATATTGTATGTCAAGAGTGTATAAGTGTCCCAAGTGATGCATATTAATAAACCTATACATGCCCCGTGAACAAATAAGACGTCCCGTAAACAAACCCCTCGTGAATGAAACTTTTCAAATGATATAAATCAATGCATTGTTGTGCATCACAGGTCGCATGACTATTTTTACAGGGCATGTATGACTCGTTAAATCATTAAAAGCAATTTTAACTATACGTTCTCCAAGTATACAATACAACTATTCCAATGCATAAATGCATCATGCAAATTCACTTTGCAAGTATGCTAAAAAGCATACAAACACATTAAAAAATGCGCAATGCATCAAAAATCATAGAAGTGTGCAAGTGCATCACACATGCATCAAGAAATGTGCTAGTGTGTTGTGTAAATGCATGCATGAGTGCCAAATCCAAAGTAGTCAGCATGTGCTCTGGCTAAAATAACAAATTTAACATTTGATAGTGCTAAGCGAAGTAAACATAATATGAATATGAACTTCATCATCTCAAAATGTATGCAATTATCACAAAAAGTATGTAATGATTTTGTAAACTCACCAACTCTATCTTTCAAAGTTAAATTCATCATCAAATAAGCATATTCTCAAGCAAGCCGCCCTTCCTATAGTGTAGGCTCCTAAGAGCCACATTTTAAGTCCGATACTCCTTGCAAAAAGTGGAGTTAACAAAACTTAAATCCTAAGAAGGAGATTCATACATCAAATATAAATTGCAAGAATATATTCTATTTTACGTTCGCATTTAGCCTATAATATATTTTAAGACGAAAATTCATTACAAAATACAAGCTCTTGATGTCACCACTTATATAATAGCTCGTAAAGTCAATCCTTGAACCTTATACCTTGTCAGTAAGCATGCATTTCACTATGCTCATTCTCAAATGATCTTTCACCAATAAAGATGTAAAAGTGTCATCTAACTGGTGGGTTGCCATCAAATGATAGCACTAAATAAAAATTATGGCTGAGGCATTTTAACCTTGTGGTTTTGTCATATAAGGACCTCATTAAATTATGGTCACGACAATAAACCAAATGTTTCTCAATGGCTTCAATTCTCCTGTGCAGTGAATCATATAATACACTTGTCATGACATCCTAGCCAGGCCAAATCAACCATTTGGCTAGGCGAAATTAGGGGAAGCATAAGGGGAAATTTTGGCCCCAGAGCGCTATTATTCATTATATAAGGAGGAGGAATCAAAGGGAGTTGTTTTTACTCTTTTGGTGTGAGTTTTCTTGCGGCAGCTAGGGTTTGTGGGAGAGCTGATCTAACTCTCGAATAGTAGATCAATTATATCTTTTGTTATTGTTAAAGGAGTAATCAATAATGTTGCCCACATATTTGTGTTACTGCATTTTCTTCTTATCTGTTTTGTTGTCTTTGTTTCTAGGTCGCATCAAAATGGCATCAAAGCAAGATTTTAGAGAGATGGCAACAAAGAAGGTGGATGCGTTGGAAGGCAAAGTGGAGCAAATCAAAACCCGGGATGTAGGAGAAATTCTCAACCATCGAATGAAAGTTTTCAGCCATAGAGAATCGGATGGAGAACCGAATTGGAGGGTTTGAGGAGATAATGAGGAAGCTCATGGGGATGAATCCATAACTCCATTGGCTGTTATGATTGCTAACCCAGATTTAATTGGGATTCCTTTGGTTGAATCTAAGAGTAAGGAGATCGAACGAGAGGAGTTTGACAAGGAGAGTTTCTTTCATCAAGAGTCATCTCCTAAGGCTCTGATAAGGGGCAGATCAGGGTTTTCGGGTGTGAGGATAGCAAGGAGGGAATTTTGTGATGGAGGTAATGGGGTGGACGACACCTATGGGAGATATTTCAGGTAAAGGGAGTTGGTGACCGAAGATGGAGGGGGGTCAAGCCGAGCCATGCGAAATATGTCATACAAGGAGGATGAAAGAAAGATGGGATTCCCACCCTCGATACACGAGAGGAACCGTTGGAGGTAGGGAAAGTTAGAGTGGAGATGCTAGGGTGATGAAGTTGAAGATGCTGATATTTGAAGGGGAGCCTGTCCATGGGTGGGTGTACTGGGTGGAGAGGTATTTCACGGAGAATGGGTTGAATGAGGAGCAGCTTACGGCCGCAGGGCTATGTTTGGAGGGGAAAGCCCAAGCTTGGTTCCAGCGAAGCGAGGCTAGATATTTGAACCACTCTTCGGAGGAGTTTAAGATTGTTTGCTGGAGCGTTTCCGAGCCATTCGGTAAGGAGACATACATGAGCAATTCTTTGCCTTGACTCAGGAGGGGACCATCATGACATATAGGGGGAGGGGGAGATTTGAGTTGTTATCGAGGCAGTTGAGGGGGATTTCAGAGGTGCTATTGGAGGAAAATTTCATGAAAGGCCTACAGCACGACAAGGACCAAACCTCCAATTGTTGAGGCCAAGGGGGCTGAGGGAGATGATGGAGCTAGCCCAAATGGTGGAGGATTGGAGACAAATGGAGAGGGCCAGTAGGAGCAGAGTCATGGGAGGCTTCTACAACAATGCCTTGACTTCACTGGCACCGAGGACCAAGACGATGTAATTTCAGCAGGAGACACCAAGGGAGAAGAGTGGGGGAGTTCGCCACAGGACCAACTTCAAGCGCCTTATAGAGGCAGAGGTGCAAGGACCGCACACTCTAGGTCCTTACGGTTTGTGATGAGAAGGAGACTGACAACAAGGAGTTGGTGCAAGAAGCAAAAGCAGGAGGAAATCACTTACACCTTGATGTAGCAGAAGTGTCCCTTAACTCAGTAGTGGGATTTACTCCAAATCACACCATCAAGGTAAGAGGACATATCAGGGAGCAGCCAATGGTGGTCTTGATGGATATCGGGGCTAACTTACAACTTCATCTCAAATCAAATCGTGGACTAGTTGGAACTGAAGTTGGTGGATACTGAGAGCTTTGAAGTCATGATGGGAATACAGAAGGTGGAGAAGAGTAGGAGGATTTGAAGGAGGTTGGTACTGACATCCAGGGCCTACTGATAGTGGAGGATTTTTTTTCCTTAGATTTGGGAAGCACTAATGTGATCCTAGGGATGAAGTGGTTACAGATAATTGGGGAGATGAAGGTGGACTAGAAATCTTTGATTATGGAGATTCAGGTGGAGGAGAAGAGGGTGGTGCTGCGAGGAGATGTCAACCTATGCAGAACCATGATTTCACTCAAAATTATGGTCAAGGCGATATAGGGAGCAGGGTTGAGCTACTTAGTGGAGCTAAAGAACCTAGAGGAGATCTAAGATGTAGAGCCGATCGAGGTCTCTAAGTGTGTACATCAACTTCTGTAGCAGTTTCCTGAGATTTTTCAGCAACCTAGCAGATTACCGCCATCTAGGGAGCACGAGCACACCATTACCTTGAACTAGGAGCTTCTCCTATCCGTGTCCGACCGTACCGATACCCGCAGATTCATAAGGATGAGATAAAAAGGCCCGTCAGAGAGATGGTTAAGGCAGGGATTATCAAGCCTAGTGTGAACCCCTTTTCCAGCCCAATTTAAATGGTGAAAAATGATGGCAGTTGGAGATTTTGCGTAGACTACAGGGCCCTAAACAAGGAAACTGTGCTAGACAAGTTTCCAATTCCCATGATTGATGAGTTGCTAGATGAATTGTTTGGGGTAGTCATCTCGAAGATTAACCTGAAGTCGGGGTACTACCAGATCAAAATGAAGTCGGGGAATGTGCACAAGATAGCTTTGAGAACTCATGAGGGTCACTACGAGTTTTTGGTAATATTTTTCGGCCTTACCAACACTCCAGCCACTTTCCAATCCCTCATGAAACGGGTTATTCAGCCCTACCTCAGAAAGTTCGTCTTGGTATTTTTTGATGATATCCTGATCTACAATCGTACGCAAGCAGAGCATGTTGGTCACCTAAGGACTTTACTGAAAACTTTGAGGGAGCACTAGCTCTATGCCAACCAGAAGAAATATTCCTTTGCACATCCATAGGTGGAGTACCTAGGACATGTGGTGAGAAGAGTAAGGGTAGTAGCAAATCAGTCCAAGATTTAGGCTATGTTAAATTGGCCTTTACCTAAGAACTTCAAGGAGTTGAGAGGGTTCTTAGGTCTCACCGGATACTACCAAAAGTTTGTGCGAGGGTATGGAACGGTAGCACGGCAACTGACTGAGTAGCTGAAGAACAGTTTCAATTAGGGGAAGCAACAACACAAGCCTTCGAGCAGCTGAAGAAAGCAATGACCAGCATACCAGTATTAGTACTTCCTGACTTTAGCAAATCATTTGTGCTGGAGACGGATGCATAAGGATATGGACTAGGAGCAGTACTCAAGCAGGATCATCGACCCATTGCTTATTTCAACCAGGTGCTAACGACTAAGGCGAGGCTCAAGTTCGTATGCAAGCAAGAGTTGATGAAGAATGTATTAGCCATCCAAAAGTGGCTAACCTATTTATTAGGGAGACACTTTATCGTTAGGACAGACCAGAGGAGTTTCAAGTTTATGCTGGAGCAGATGATGTGACTAAGGAGCATCAGAGATAGTTATCCAAGTTATTTGGATATTATTTTGAGATCTAATGTCTCGCTTAAGTTTGGAGAACAAGGCCGCTGATGTACTATCAAGAAATATGAATGAACCATAACAGACAACTCTATCAGTACTTATGGTCCTAGACTGGGAAAGCCTTGAGACGGGAGAGCGAACAGGATGAGGGTCTAAGGAAGATCAGAGCCGAATTGTTGCAGGACCCAGACAATCATCTGGGTTACATACTAAGAGGGTCCCAACTATTACATCAGGGGAGATTCATCTTACCGAGGATATCAGAGTACATTCCCAAGCTGTTACAAGAGTTTCATGGCAGCACAGTTGGAGGACAATCAGAGTTCACAAAACCTATAGTCAGCTGTCAGCAGAGTTATAATGAGTGGTGATACGTCGAGATGTAGAGCACTAGATGGAGAGATGTGATGTTTGTCAGCGGCACAAGTACTTGGTCATGACACCAAGAGGATTACTACAGCCTCTAACTCTATCGGAGAGCATGCGGGAGAAGGTGATTATAGACTTCATCGATATAACACCCAAAATTTTCAAAACGAATGTAAACATGAATTTTCTTCAAAATGGAAGCATATTATTTAAAATATAAGCCTATATATATATATATATATATATATATATATATATATATATATATATATATATTCAATTAATAGACAATTTAAAATCAATTATAATTAACTAAATGTTACTGTATCTGTAATTAATTATTAGTGTAGCATTCAGTTTAATTAACAGTAAACTAATTAACAATTAATTAGTTGAATCACTTGTAAAATTCCACTTAAAACGACATGCATAAGGCTGATAGAATCCTATGGCTGGGAACGACTGGAATGTTTAGTGGAGTTAGGAATGTTGTTATAATATTAATAGTGGAATTTTATTAATACATATATGATAAGATAAGTTATAATAAAGCACTAGCATTTCCTTCCCATTCCATTTTCCCCAATAGATTCTATCTGGATCTGAAGCAACAGCGTGCAAGCAATGAAGTAGGAGGCAATCAGGGATAGGGCTACTATGGCTGCTACGACAAAAAATTCAAAAAATATTAAGGAAAAAAAAAGGGGAAGGAAATGAAAGAAAAGAGAGAGAAAGAAATAGGAGGTGAGAAACTTTGGGTTAAATGAGTGAAATTGAGATAAACTTGTAAGGTTTTCATATAGCCTATCATATTTTATTTGAATGCATGTATGAAAGGCAATTATTTATGCTTTACGTTGTTTATCAGCCGAAAAGAGGGAGGGGTGCTTTGGGAGAACGAATTCATCCGACCACCCTAGAGAACGAGGTGAGTATTAAATCTGTGATATAGGAAAACAGCAAATTTTTTATATAATTGCAGCAGCATGTTTATCTAATTGTAGTAGCAATTATTTTCATATTGAGCAAGTTAGCAAATGTTTACTGGACATACAAAGGTGTATTATAAAAATATGAAGCCAATGAAAAGGTAAATAATAAAAATCATATTATGTGGAATAAACCGACACAAGTAAAGGCAAAAGACCTGACGATGTAAGCCTTAGGAACTGTGCAGGAGGTACCCAACTCTCTCACTTCTAAAAGTTTCGAAATTTGGATCCAACCATAAAAGAGAGAGCTGCACTCTCACTTCAAAAAGCTGATAATTCGGACCCAATCTTAAATGAGAGAGCTATAAAAGTGTAAAAGCCTATAGTTATCATATGATTTGACTAAAATTATGGAAAATAAACATAACAGGAAATACGGAAAGTTAAATATGCATTATTGAATTATGTGCCAGAAATTTGTACTAGGGCTAAATCAAATCAAATGGAAGCATAATTGAATTTAGAAATGAAGTAGGATGAGATAAATTAAATCTAATTTATATAGAGCTACATGTTAGATAGAATTGTGCATTTATTCTAGTAGAGAATTATGCATTCCTTTTAGTAGAGTTCAATGGAGTTGAATAAGCATACATATATAATATGATTTAATTCTTTAAAGTAATCACTTGTATTATATAAATTATCTATATATGTATAATTTTAGGTAAATATGTCTGAGGAATTGCTAGAAAGAATGATTGACCAATCATTTAGGTCAAATACAAAAACAAAAATGCAGGTTGAAAATGACTCTGAAAGAAGTAAAATAAATGAGGCGGCTAAATCTAAGGAACATCATAATATTGTAAATCTGATATCACTAGTCCTAGACAAAATAGAATCTATAGAGAAATCTTCTACCAACAGTGGACTAAGATCTGTATTTGGCAGTGAAGTGGATCAATATATGAGGCAATTCCAGACTTTCAAACCGCCAGCATTCAAAAGAGCAAGTAATCCAACAGTGGCTGAAGACTGGTTGTTGAAGATGAGGAAAATCCTAGATGGTATTATTTGTCTTGATAACAAGAAAGTAGTGTTGGTCACATTTGTTCAGGAAGGAGAGGCACAAAAATAGTGACAACCACAACATAGAAAGAAAGTTGGACTAATGCCTATCACCAATATACAGTGGGATCACTTTGTGAGAGTATTCATAGACTAGTTTATTCCTCCCTCAATCGACTAGCTATTCCAGACAAATTTTTCAATTTAACCCAAGGGTCAAAGACAGTTATGCAATATGAAGCAGAGTTCACTTTTCTCTCTCAATATACACCTCACTATGTCAGCACCCAGGAAAAAGAATACCACCGATTTTTTAGAGGACTCGGGGATTAGTTGAGATTAGCAATGACACCTTTTAATATAAGCAAATTCTCAGTCCTAGTGGAGAGAGCAAGAATGATTGAAAATGAGCTGAATTTTTCTAAACACAATTGGGAGCAGCAGCATCAGACAAGCAAAAAAAGAAAGTTTGAAAAAGATGATCAGTTTAGAAATAAGAAATTTAAATTTGATAATAAATAGAAGCCAATTCATCCTAAGAAATCTCTTTGTGATCAGTGTGAGAACAGGCATTTTGGTCAGTATTTAATGGGTTCCGAAAAGTATTTCAGGTGTGGTTAACTAGGTCATCACAAGATGGATTGCCCTCAAGAGAAAAGAAGTAATGTCAGGCTACAAGGGTATCAGGAGCAGGGACAACATAGAAGATACTTAAAAGGCACTCAGACAGGGAAAACTCGATTTCAAGGAAAGCTAGCAGTCTAATACAAGCCACCAGTGCAGTTGAAAGGAGAAACATCAGGTAATCCAGTGATGAAAACTAGAGTATTTTCCATCACCATAGCAAGCCAAAGATTCAGAGGAGGTAGTTACAGGTATACTTCTGATTTTCAATAAATTTGGTAGAGTTCTTATTGATTTGGTGCATCTCAGTAATTTATTTCTGAAGAATTTTATTATGCTTTATCTATTAAGATTGTATGCTTTACATCTGCCCTATGTGTTATGATGCCAATGGGGATAGTTTACAGGCTAATAGGAAGTGTTTATGAATCTTGATAGTTAAGGTCACAAATTTTCAGCAGCGTTTATTTTAGTGCCTATTAAAACTTTTGATATCATTCTGGGAATAGACTAGCTAGTTAAATCTATTGCCACGATTGAATACAACAACATCAAATCTTTATCCCACTATGTAGGAATTGCCACAATTGAATGTTGGAAGAAAAAGATAAAGTTTAGTTTGTCAAATGAGAAGACCTACTTTCTCGGTGAGAAGAATGCAACACCCTCTCTTCTTAGCATAGTAAATATGAGTAAGGAGGAGTGAGTAGGTGTTTTTAGCTAGGGCGTCCCCTGAAAGCAACGCACTGTATGGCCTGAATATAGCGACAAGTGTGCAAGGGTCGTTGCACCGATGCCCGGGTGCAGTGTTAAATAGGCAAGGGTTCCCACATCAAGGACGAATGTGGGCAAAGAAGCTAGTCCATGAAACTAAAATTAAGATAGAAACTTAGAATATAGATTCACTTATAGGAAAATTAATAGAATTAATAAATATTATGATTCATAGGAAGATAAATATTCTATGCATTCAGGAAACTAAATGGGTTGAAGAGAAGGCTAAGGAGATTGATAGTTTAGGATTTAAACTATGGTATTCAGGTAGGAGTCGTACTAGAAATAGTGTAGACGTGATTATAGATAAGAGTTTGAAGGATAATATTATAAAAATTAATAGAATTGAAGATAAAATTATAGCATTAAAGATTGTTGTTGATGCTAAGATTGTTAATATTATAAGTTCTTATGCTCCTCAAGTAGGTTTGGATATGGGTTCAAAATTAAAATTTTGGAATGACTTAGAAGAATTAATATAAAAGATACTTTTTGAAGAAAAAGATTTTATTGGAGGAGATTTAAATGGACATGTTGGTAGAGAGATAGATGATTTTAAAAACATTCATGGTGGCCATGGGTTTGGAATGACAAACAAATGTGGTAAGACCATATTAGATTTTTCTTTAGCTTATGACTTTTTAATTGCTAATACCTTATTTAAGAAAAGTAATGAGCATCTCATCACTTATAAAACTGGATATAGTACAACTCAGATTAATTATTTTCTTATAAAAAAATTAGATCGCTTAGATTGCAAATATTGTAAAGTTATTCTGAGTGAAAATTTATGTACCCAACATTGATTATTAATTTTGGACTTTAAGATTAACGGGTTGAAAATAAAAAATAAAGAAAAACGTTATTATAAGATTAGATGGAGACATTTAAAGAATATTAACAAAAATATTTTCGAGAGTAAGATTTTAGATCTTAAGATTTTGTCTGTGTATGAGGATGCTAATGTTATGTGGGAAAAAGTGGCTAGTGATATTAAGAATATTGCAAAAGATGTGCTTGGAGTATCAAAGGGAAAAACTCCTAATAATAAAAATAGTTTGTGGTGGAATCCAAATATGCATGAAAAGATAAAAAATAAGAAGATTTTTTATAAAAATTGGTTAAAATGAAAAATTCTGATAATTGAAAAAAATATAAAGAGGTACGTAAGGAATCTAAGAAAATAATATGCGATGCAAAGATCTTAGCATTTAATAATTTATATAATAGATTAGATACTGAGGAGGGAGAAAGATATATGTATAAGTTAGTCAAACAAAGAGATATGAGTAGTAAGGATTTAGTTCAAGTGAAGTGTATTAAGGATGAAGATCAAAAAGTATTTTTCTTAGAAGATGATATTCAACAAAGATGGATGAGATATTTTGCTAAACTTTTTAATGAAGAATGTGAAAATACGATGGAATTTAATGACCTTAGCACCCTAAATCAAAATAAATATGTATGTTTTTATCGGTGTATTAGTAAAACTGAAGTTAGAGAGGCTTTAAAGAAAACGAAGAGTGGAAAAGCTGCTGGACCTGATGATATTCCAATCGAGGTGTGGAAATGCTTAGGAGATGAAGGAATTTCTTGTCTTACTGAACTTTTTAATACTGTTTTGAAAACTAAAAAATTGTCAGATAAGTGGAGAATGAGTATGTTAATTCCTATTTTTAAGAATAAAGGTGATGCACAAAATTGTGCGAATTATAGAGGAATTAAGTTGATGTGTCATACTTTAAAACTATGGGAGTGAGTTATGGAGCATAGGTTGCAACGTGATACTAATATTTCTCAAAATCAATTTGGATTCATGCCAAGTAGGTCTACTATGGAAGCCATATATTTATTGAGAAGTTTGATGGAGAAATATAGAGGGAACAAGGAGGATCTATATATGATATTTATTAATTTAGAAAAAGCATATGATAAAGTTCCAAGAGAAGTGCTATGGAGAGTTCTTAAAAAGAAAGGAGTTAATAACGCTTATATTCAAATCATTAAAGATATGTATGCATGAGCTATTACTTGTGTTCAAACACAAGGTGGTTTGACCAAGTATTTTCCTATTTCGATTGGATTACATCAAGGATCTACCTTAAGCCCGTATCTTTTTGCTTTAGTCATGAATGTTCTCACTAGACATTTGCAAGAGGATGTACCTTAGTGTATTCTTTTTGCTGATGATATTCTTCTTGTTGATAAGACTAGAGAGGGAGTTGAAGGTAAACTTGAATTATGGAGATCAACCTTAGAGCTAAAGGTTTTTACTTGAGTAGATCTAAAAAGGAATATATGGAGTGTAATTTTAGTAGTAATAGACCTAGTGAGGGGATTGTGACTTTGGGTGATCAAGTCATTAATAAGAGTACACGTTTTAGATAACTTGGATCTATTATTCAGAGTGATGGTGAAATAGAAAGGAATATTATCAGCAGAATTCAAGTTGGATGGTTGAAGTGGAGGAATGCATCGGGCTTCTTGTGAGATAGAGAAGTCCCTCTCAAACTTCAGGAAAAATTCTATAAGATGGTGGTGAGACCTGCAATGCTTTATGGTGCCGAATGTTGGCCATTAAAAGAGTAGCATAATACTAAGTGTTGCAGAGATGAGGATGCTCAGGTAGATGAGTGGATTTACCCTTAGAGATAGGATATGAAATGAGCATATACGTGAAAAGGTTGGAGTAGCTCCAGTGGAAGATAAGATTAGAGAGAGTCGTCTTAGATGGTTTGGTCACATAAAACGGCGGCCTTCCGATGACACGGTTAGGAAAATAGAGGTATTAGATTTGACTTATATTAAGAAAGGTAGAGGTAGACCTAAAAAGACTTGGTTAGAAAATATTAGAAATGATCTTTCTTTATTAGATTTAAACGAGAATTTGATTTTTAGCAGAACACAATGGAGAAAAAGGATTCATGTAGCCAACCCCACGTAGTGTTTCATTTTTTAACTTTATCGGGGTTTAAGTATTGAAGCCACGTCGGCATTCCATGAGGGCAATCCACGTCGGCAATTGCCATATAGGCTATCCACGGGTCACAATTTTATTGGCGTCCGAACGCAGAGCAACGTCCGGATTCTGCACCAAATAATTTCTTGCATGCGTGACTGGGGTCGTGAGGGGTCGGTTAGGAGAAATGAGACACTTGATTAGGTTAGGTTTATTTTAGATTTAGGTTTTAGTTATTATTATTATTATTATTATTTAAACAAATTATAAATTTAAAAATTGCATATATTCAATCTAGTCACGTGACCCTTCTTTTTTTTTGAGTAGATCAAAAACTCTTGCCAATATAGGTGTCAATTTTAGTCGTTTCAGTTGTCCCGAATGTGTCAGTGTTGTCCGTTTCTCAATCGAATGTCATTTTGGGCAAATTTTGAATTTTGGTTAACACGTTTCAAATAGGTTCGCTATGACTTCACTATGTTCCCTCATCGTATCACCTTGCTTAGTTGTATTGATCTCCGGATTCACTATCAAAGTCGACATGTTCGGAGGCAGATTGAGGTAGTTTGGTGTTAATTTTATAAACACGCAAATTTTGGGAGCCACAAACCGAATTGCTCCTAATTAATATTAAGAATTAACATTCCTACAGTCAGAATATATATAACATGAAAAGAAAACATTGAAGGGAAGGAATTTGACCTTAAAACCCGCAATATCCTGAGTGACACCTGGAAAAGGGCCAACAGTAGCACGCTTGCTCTTCTCCTGTGCTAAGAAAAAGCAAACAAAACAAAAATGAGATGATATCATTAACGTATTAAAAAAAGCAATGCACTTCTTGCAAATTTTTAAGGACGTAAATTGTTACTTCAAAATTTACCAGGGAAACGAGAAGTTGCAATCTGACTGATGGAATTGATAAGAGCAGATTTTCCAACATTGGGAACTCCAACAACCATAACTAGAAGTGTAGGTTCTCGGGAGATAACTTCTCTTAGTTTCAGCTCCACTAGAGAAAGCAGCTATCCAGAAGCCATGTATTAGAACTAGAATATAAATGGTTGTTTTTAATGATGAAGTACCTGAAGCATTTATAAAACGTGAAATGGAACTTTGCTAGCATATTTGTCTATAACCAAAAAGCTCTCATAAGTGATCCTTTAGTTCATATTGAACTCAATACTTATCATTCATAAAGCAGACAAATCGTAGACTTAACAGACTTTAGTGCCACAATTAGCAAACTAACCTGGTTGACAGAACTTTTACTATGCGCATTGATGGAAAGGCAATCCTGCTTGAATGACTCAAAACGCCTGATCCAATGCTGCCAAATAAACACCAAAAGTGGCGTAAATGCATATGAGAAGAAAAGGACACTTAATAACAAGTTTCATGGAGAACTAAAAGACTATCCATGGCGCCACAAGATAAATTTATGCACTAGTGATGTGGGCCTAACTCTGAATTGCTCTTTTGTTCTCTTGTTATTTGAGCCATTTTATACATTTTGAATCTGATAGTTATTTCATTATTTTACTAAGGACATTTTTAAACATCTAAGTAGTTTATAAACACTTAATTATCAATATATTACAAATGTGTTAAGCAATTTTTTATTCTTTTCACATCTATAAATAGATTTATTATGGGGTATCTAAGATGGTTTTAAAGCATGGAAAAGTGCTTATTATACATGTTCAATAAATGCCCATGAAAGACCTTTTTTCTTTATCAAATTCGGGATTTATATCTTTAATAAAGTTTTAGACCGGAACCCTTTCTTAGAGGGATCTATCCTTCAATGTAGAGAAGTGTGTATCAGAATATTATTTCTTAAAATTCATACTTTTTCCTACTTTAATATCCTTGCAATTTTTTTTCAATTACTATCCTACATCAATTTGATATAAGAGCTACGATTTTGGATCATTCTATATGAAAGATCGTTTTGAAATCAAGTTCCACAATTGTTTTCTCTGTTTTACCCAAAACAGCAACGCATCCTATTGACGGAGATCTACCAGTCTACACCCATTAAAAATGCTGAGCAATTGAATGATAAATTCAAGTTTAATTAGTTTAAATTTTTTATTCTATTTTCTAATTTTTAAATCCAGTTATTTTGGCCATGCCTATGATGATGCCTAAGAGAACCAAATTTGTTCTCTGGTCAGGTAACCTCTACTAAGTTTGGTTCAAGTGATTGAACTATGATTGTGATGGATTATTTGCTATTGTTGGATGGTTGAAGTGTTGGCCTTATGTTACAATATGGAGTTCGTGTAGCATGGCTCCACTGTTATAAATGGGTCCTATGGTTCTTTTATTGTTGATGGTTGTTACATCCTAAAGCCGGAGTGGAATTCATGTTCCATTACCTACTCTGGGATTTCTATAATCCATGTTTATTAACCTTGCCATGTCTAATTGTGGGCATTCCAAGTTTGAAGCTTGCAATTACTTTGATGATATTTACATAATATGAATTTTGAAACGACCTAAAAGAGATTAGATAATTATTTCTTTCATACAATATTTAGAAAACTAGATTGGATTGGCCAGTCGACCATGAACCGATGACTTCTGTAGTCAAGGTAGCTTTAAAAACAAATGTTTTATCAATCAGTCAGAACTAGCTTGAACCGTCGGTTCGACCAGGGTACTAATGAATTGGCCTCGGTTATATAGAACCAACTCGTTCAAATGATGCCCTATTGAGCACCATTGATCGATGATCTAAGTGCTGAAATTTTTACTATAAAATTAAATATATAAAATTTATTTATTTATGATACTAATAATTTAAAACCAAAACTACACAACCCTAACACCCCAAATCACCAAAATCAAAACCAACTGCCCTCCCTCACGTGCGCTTTGTTCGTCCTTGCCCTTCCCTCTCACCAGCAATCCTCACCCTCTCTAGCTATCAAACATCTGCATTGAAACACAACAATTCTCTTCCATGATTCCTATTTTGTATATTTATTGATTTATAATTATTGTCCATATTATTTGTGTATGCGTTATGTTTATTTATTGTAGATATTATTTGTATATGAGTTATGTTTATTTTTAGCCACATATTTACATAATTATAATAGTATAGCATCATTATTATGTAACTTAGATCATATTCAAATAATTTTAATATTTATGACATCATCCGGCTCATTCCTAGCTAAGCCATTGAACCTTGAACATCTTCTTCCAATATCATGTTCGGTCCAGTTTTCACAACCTTGATTTTATCTGATCTACATTAATTACATCATTCTAGTTGCATCAGAAACTCGATGCCCTTAAGCACCATGTATCAACTCTCTTTCATGCTCCTATCTAGAACAGTAAATATCCATTCATAAAAAATGAAATCACTACTCACAAAGCTATGAAATTGAAGTTCACAAAACAATAAAATGAAATTCATGTGAATAGTATTTACACCAATGCTTTTTCCTCCTCCTCTAACCCTCTTCTTTCCCCTCCAAGAAACCTCCATAAAGCCTAATTAATTTCCATTTCATCTCCAAAACTTTCTCCATGAGTCCCACTTCAATTTTAAATCCAAAAGAAAATCAACACTCAAATTTCTCCATAACCCAAGCCAACAACCTTCCAATGCTCCTGAAAGCACCAACAAAATAAAAATAAAAGCCAAAATTGCAGGAAAACACAACAAGCTCTTTTCCATCCCCCATATGAAGACCTAAGAAGGCCTGATACGATTCATATCAACAGCAAATAGCAAATTTATTTGAAGAAACATAGAAAAGATTTTAAGGAATTTAGATCTTCTTCAAGGTCATCAGGGCAATAAAGATGCCTTCTGCAACTACTTCAAGATAAGCTTGTTGATATACTTTAACATATATTTCTCTAGTCCACAGAAGTGTCATCCATCATTCGACTAATTGTGCATAATGTTTACTTCGGGCATATTATCACCATCACTACAGAACTCTCAGAAGTACTGTATTTTTAGTTAGGGAAATTAATATGCATATAAATTATGAATTCAGATTTTGTTAGCTATTCAAGTCATTTTATATTTTTTAAGGCTAAATATCATTCATTATTTTGTTAAGAATTTTTTAGTCTCATTTTTTGCAGCTTGTAAATTGTTTGTTAGCACTTTAAAAAAATTTCTTGGCGGTATACTAATAATTTGCTAGCAATTTGTTATTCCTTCGACATTTATAAATGGATTTGTTTTAGGTTATGTAATATAGTTTGATGGCATGAATAAAATTATAATTGTGGATGTGAAAACCCTCCTTCATATAATCATGAATTTTGATCCTTACTCAAGTGAAATGCAAAACCCTTTCCACAAGGGAAAATCTCTTTCAAATATGAGGCTTGCATGTCAAGGTATTGTTTCTTAATTTTTTTCATATTTTTTCTTGTGTATTATCTTTTCTAATATTTTTCATGATTTCCCGTCATCATTATGCCGCTAAAAATATTTGATGTTGCATGAAACTAGTAGAAATCTCACAAAGAAAAAATGACCTCATTTATCATAGATTTATAATCTTATATGAACTACCTGCAATCCAAGAAATATGACTTACATGCATTACGTTGGGATTTGCCAAATCTTTCTTGTTTAGAGCAACAATTCTTCTCTTCCTGACAAGGAGATGCTGAAGATCCTCATTAGCAGATGATAGAGGAATCTGTGATAAACAGCACAACAAATATTCAAACAATTAAATTCATAACATATTACACAAAAACAATGCTACTACTACATAATGAAGAATTGTTAGTAATAGGATACACTCTATAGTACATGCTATATTAAGCATTTGACATCGTTTGGAGCAATTTGATTAAAAACATTGAAATAAGAATGAATGCAAATACATCCTGCAAAGATTATTGGAAAAAATATGTCTATTTCTCATAGTGATCGTTATTCCATATACTCTATATTGCCGACATACAAAGCAGCAAGTGGAAGATGACACCAAGGACAAAGGGCAAGATAGACTATCAAGATGATGTGATAGAAGTGAAAATTTTACTGAACTGCTAGTTTCCAGAACAAATCCATTCATTGGAAAAGTAAATAGAGTTCTAAATTCATGCCTGGCTGGAATAATTGAAGTTCAAATCTCAAGAAAAACAACCTTAAAGCTCTTGTAAAATTATTTTATCGGTAATAGATGATGCATAGAAAGATCATACCCTAAAAAGAAACATGGAGTGGTACATAGAATATTCACATGAAAAACTAAATAATAAAAATAGTGGGATTTACATGCATATTACAAAATTCTAATGTATTTACAAATCGAACACCTAAACCTTTATATTTATTTAAAAAACACTCAAATCTTTAACGCCTCAATAATATCAATAATACTAACTTATTTTAAGTAAAACACACTTTTTCATGCACAAGCTTTGATGCCATTTAGATATTAAAGTGGCATATAAGTAAATAAGATTTACGGGTTAGAGATACAAAAAATATAAAAATTTTATGGTATTTATGTAAATCTCCCTAAAAAATAATTATCAAATAATTAAACACAATACAACAACAACAAACCTTTATCGCACTGCATGGGGCCAGCTACATGAATCATTTTTTCTCCATTGTATCCTAATTAAGAGCCAATTTTCATCTAAATCTAATAAAAAATGTCATTTTTAATACTTTCTAACCAAGCCTTTTTAGGTCTACCTCTACCTTTCATAACATATGTTGTATCTAATAAATCTACACTCTTAACAGGGTCATCGAAGGGTCATCGAAAGGCCGATGTTTTATATGACCAAACAATCTAAGGAAACTCTTTCTAATCTTATCTTCCATTGGAGCTACTCCAACCTTTGCATTTCGCATTTTGACTTTAAGTGTAAAGCCTCTCATCACCTAAGCATCCTCATCTTTGTAATACTAAAACTTAATTTTATGTTTCTCTTTTATTGGCCAACATTTTGCACCATAAAGCATTGAAAGTCTCACCACCATCTAATAAAATTTTTCCTCAAGTTTGAGGGGTACTTTTCTATCACACAACAGGCCTGATGAATTCCTCAATTTAAACCATCTAACTTGGATTTTACTAATAATATCCCCATCTATTTCATCATCGCTTTGAACAATAGACCCGAGATATCTAAAAAGAACACTCTTTCTAATACCCAACATTACAATCCTACCATTAGATCTATTACTACTAATATTACTATCTATGTCAATTGAAAAAGGGAAAGATTCAAGGATATTTGTATTCATCCTAAAAATCTCCTCATATTTCTTCAAAGTCGATATGAATCCATTGCTTCATGTCACTTGGTCTTCCTAATCACAAAAGTTAGATATGATTCTTATAGACTTGGAAGATTATGTAGTATGCACTATTGCTTTCCTTTCTAGATATTCTCTTTAGGGTCCACATTGTATTGTTGTTGCTCATGTAATAGGTATTTAAGGACTTATTCATTTGGAAAGTTCTATGCTTTCATTTGTTGTAATAAACATTATAATACTTAAGGGTTTAATGAAGTAGACCAATTTATTGTAATATAAAGGATATTTGACTTTCCAAATGTGTATATGCTTATTGGGCAAATCCCTTAGTAAGTAGGAAAAAAGATTGAGAGGGTAAAGATTTTGTGATATTTATAGCACTTTATTCGCTCTTTCTCATATGTTTAATATTTACTACAATTCAAAAATCACATGAATATTACCTACATACCTTTATTATTACATGTCTGTGGTGTGCATATTATTTTATTTTCTTTCTAAACATATATGTTAGGCTCTTAAGGAAACATTTTAAAGCTAAAATTTGACAAAATATTTATGAATTTCTCAGGTGTTTTTGTCATTTTCTACTAAAAACTCTAAAAGAAATTTTTTTTACTGCAACATGAATCCATTTTGATATAATAGCATTTAGTTGTGTACCCTAGGTTATAAACATTGGACTTGTTCGACAAATGTCTGCCATAGCACATACATGTTGCCAGCCTTGAACCAAATCAGCACGTAGAATATCACGTTATTGCATCACATAGCCAACCCTCAAGTGCATTTAGGTCATCTTACCCACAAGACAATATTGGAAGACCCTCTCTATCAATCAATCCATGTTGCATTGCATTGATACTTGATAGCATGCTTTTAAAATTTGCTTAGGTTGAGGTAGAGGGGATCTCAAATCCAAAGGGTGTACGTCCTATAGTCAAGCTTTTTTATACCACTCCTTGCAATTAGTCACTAGGAGGAAGTTTACCTAGCACTAGGTTCCTTCTCTTTAGTCATTTTTCCTTTGGTAGCTCAAGTAAATATAAGTCCAATTTTTATTTTACCCCATATTTTTACATCACTATACTGATGTCATCTGCTGACCTCGCTATTTTATCCCATCATGAGGCCCCATATGCTTGACTACTCCTTGAGTTCATCTCCTTTGACTAGGATTATTTCGTAGATAACCTTTATGCTAAATTATGAATATTAAATAGCATCCTTAATCGAGAGTGTTCTCAGGTATCTCATATGAGATATAATAACCATGAAAGTTTGTGCCTATGAGAACTAGTATTATAATCCAAAAACTCACTTAGAATTTTCATGTCACTTCGATGAAATCTCTAGGAAACATTTCTCAATCTGTCTTCCATTGATTCTCATGTTGGAGAAAAGCCTATAACTATTTTTCATCCTCTGTGGTGGTACAATCCAACATATTCTCTCTAAATCACATGAGACTCTTTCAAAAACCACATATGATACACTTTCATTTTCTTTCTTTTTTCATCAAGAGATGTGAAATAATATAATTATATCAACTTTCTTCTATTTAGCCAATTGCCTCAATGTAGAGTTGTGAATTTAGTTCAAAGATTGAATGATGCTCGAAAATGGGTCAATTTTTTATTCAAACAAAGCTAATGACCCATGTCAAACTCAAATAGACCGTAAATTGAGATGAGCCTAAATTGGACTGAGATAGCTCCAAATCGAATCAGAAAGCATATTTCAATAAAGATGAATGCACATACAATATATTTATGAATGTATTTAGGTTTAACTGAAGATTTATACATTTATATTCATGAATATATTTACGCATAAGTGCATGTATGTACGTTCTACTACGAAGTTAGCTTAAGAGATCTAAAATAATGGAGATCTTATCAATTTTTTGAGCTCAAATCAAACTCAGATTGTAGTTAACTAGTTCTGTATGGCTCGAATTGAGCTCAGATAGATTCAATCCATAACAAAATTAGATTTGGCTAGAGATCAAATAGAATGGTTTCGAGCTGATCTTGAGCCAAGTTCGGGTGGACTCTAGTTTAAAATTCCAGCCTCAATAAGAAAAAAACAATTCCAAGCTGATTTAGGTTGCCGAACTCTATTTCAACCGGTTTAGCTGTCCCAATGATATCGCCAACAACTACTGAAGAAAAACAAACAGGTTATTTTTCGCTTGCTTATCGAATAACAGAGACTTAAGAGTAAGAACAGGAGAATAGCATAAGTAGTAAAAGGAGGAAGTGAGTTTACGCGGGCATCACGAACTTCGATGACGAGATCGGTGAGCTTGAGGCGATCACGAATGGCTCGAGCACCGGCGGCCATGTGGCCCGGAAACCAGTTGATGACGCCACCGCCGGCGACGAAACCCATATCCCCGACTCGCTTTCCGAGCGTCGATAACCGTCCCATCGCCGCGCCCTAAAGCACTACTTCCCTCTCTCTCTCTCTCTCTCTCTCTCTCTCCAGCAGCACCAATTGCAGACGGTCACTGTTCACTTTAGCACTTTCCTCGGCGGCGGAGAAATTATTTGGTGCGGTGCTCGGAGGTAGGTCTGCCTCTTGTATATTCGATTGGATTTGTATTTCGTTTCTTTATTTCTCTGATCCGATTCAAAGTTTTTTACTTTTTAAAAAAAGGGTATAAAATTTACGTTTCATTTAAAAAAAAATACAAAAGCTCCCAAATTTAAATATTTAAAATTTTTGCAAATTTTTTTATAAATGCTGAGAAAGAAAAAATGATGAACAGCATATGTCGCAAAGATGACATGCTCAGAGGATGCGGAGGTTGAAAGGAGGCATGCAGACGTCCAGGAAGTAGAAGTTAATTTAGTTGGAGCTACTGCAGATATCAACATTTCGATAAATTTCAAATTCATCAAAAGTTGTTATAAGGGTTTATCAAGTTTTATAACTTTTTACATGGGCTACGCTGTGTAGATATAATATCTTTGCCAAAACAAGGTGCAGTACTAGAGTTGGGCTTTCAAAAAAAGCGCATTAAAACTCAGTACAAATGCGGTAAATACGTAGTGATACGCAATTAAAGTACAGAGATAAGCAGTAAAAATTGCATATTTACTGTGCTTTTAGCTGCTGTATGGATAAAGTTGTGCGCATTTGCTGTGCTTTTACTATGTTTTAACTGCGCTTTTGTTGTGCTTTTACTTCACTTTTACTGTGCTTTTACTCCGTATTCAATGCACTTTTACTATGTTTTGGCACATATTGACAGAGTGTGTATAAGGATGAGAAAGATGCATACGAGATTTACTGTAGTTATGCCTATAATGATGGTTTTAGTGTGCGCAAGGATCATCACAGTTACTGGTCAAACTCTAGAAAGATAAAATACAAGGAATTTGTTTATTCAAAATTTAGTTTCAAGAAGAGAGTTGAGCTGAATTTCTAAACGAAATATAAAAATCAGACACCATAATGGGTTGTCCAGCAATGATTAGGTTTATAGTGGATGAAGCTGAAAATTCGAATGTGAAAAAATTTATTGAAACCCATAATCATGAATTTGCTAGCCCAACAAACCGATATCTATTGAGATCATATAGAAATATTTGTGGTGAGAAAGCTTTGGTTTTAAATCAATGACAAAAGTCGGGATAAGAACTGTTGATGCATTTTCCTACCTTGCAGATGAAGTTGGAGGTATAAAAAATGTTGGATTCTCTAAGAGGGATACATATATTTTTATTTAGAAAATATAAAAGAGAAAAGAATGAATTTGGGGATACTAATTCTTTGATTCAATTATTTAAATATCGTCAAGTTGATGACAACATGTTCGTATGGGACATCCAAATTGATGAATTTGATATATTTTTTAATTTTTTTTGAGTTGATGGGATGAGTATGATAGATTATGACTATTTTGGAGATGTGTTAATTTTTAATACTAGCTATAAGCTTAATAAATGTAATTTAGTTTGCGCGCCATTTGTTGGGGTTAATAATCCTTGGCAGAATATTTTGCTAGGGGTAGCCTTTTTGTGAGAAGAAACAATTGAATCATTTACATGATTGTTTATGACATTTGTATAAATAATGGGTAATAAATATCCAATAATAATATTTATTGATCAGGACCAGGCAATGGCTAAGGCCATAAAAGTTGCATTACCTCACACTCATCATAGACTATGCCAATGACACATCTCTAAAAGGTTCCATCAAAAGTCAGGTGTTTCAATAGCAACAACAAAGTTAGAGGACTCTTCTCTAAGTGTTTGAGCAAGTGTGAGTCTGGTGAGAAGTTTGAGAAAATATAGGTTGAAATGATCAAGAAAAGGAACTTCCATAACCATGATTAGTTGGAAGATCTTTATAGGATAAGGAGTAAATGGTCAACAACATTCAATAAGGACTATTTTAATATGGGCATTCCATCCACACAGCGTAGCGAGTCTACTAATAATGTATATCATGGCATTTGAAGCTCACAAGTTTTATAACTGATTGTTTTCTAGGCTTAGAGAGGGTACTAATGACTTGGCACCATGAATAGGATGTAGATTACAAATACAACTAGTCTAAAATAGTACTTCTAATAAAAAGTATCCCAATATTAAAGCAAGTTGCTCGATTTTACCCAAGAAAATTATTTTTATTTTTTAAAGAAGAATTTTTATAGGGTTTTGATGGAATGAATATAGACTTTGTCTCAAGTAATTCTTCAAAGTTTTTTGTCAATTGAACAGAGAATAATGACTATTCTAACCCTTAGGTTGTTCATTTTGATGCAACAGAGGGTAGCATTCAATATACCTATAAGAAGTTTGAGACAATGGGTTTGTTGTGTTCTCACTGTGTGAGAGTTTTGAGGCAGCTGAATATTGTAAAAATTCCTAAAAAGTACCCAATGATGTGATGGTTGGAAAGAGCTCAAAAATATATATACTCAAGCTGCATGGGCATAAGTACATGAAAGAATAATTCTGAAGCTAGTAGTTGATTCATATTAAAAAATTATCTCAGTATATTTGCATATCAAATTAGCACACAAACATAGGAGAATGAGGAGTCTAAGCAGTACATGGTGGCTGCAATTAAGAATATGGCTGAAAATATTGACTTAATTCTTGATGATAAGAGAAAAAATCATAAGTTTGTCGAAAATACACTAGGTGGCATTGCAAAATTAAAAGATCCACTAAAGTGTAGGCCTAAAGACATCTCTAATACAAGGCTAAAGGATTACTGGGAAAAGCAGAATAAGATTAAGAGTATGGTTTAACTTATGTACTAATTGTTTTCATTATATATTATAAGAATGTATATTTTGCTAAGATTAATTTTTCAATAGAGAAAACTAATGTGAAGGAAAATTTAACAGAACTCTCTTCACCTTCAAGTAAGATCAAGTTCTCAATCATACCATAATGCTTCAATGAGGAATTCATAACTAGGGCAGCAACCAGTCAGTTAGGGCCTGAGTATATGAGGATAATGATGGATATCATTGCTTCAAAGATGTAATTATATTAATTTTTAATTGTACTAATTCTTTGTTAAATTAAAAATAACTTTGTATTAAACTCAATATTTGTATTAAATTCATTATAATAAATAAGTTATTAATTCAGATCATGTTACTAATCGTGTTTTTACTATGTATTAAATGTTTAAGGAATAATTTCTTGTGTATCCGAATAATGTCACTACAAGAAAATAGGTAATTAGCGACCAGCAAAATTGGTCGCTAAAAATGATAATTTGGCCGCTAAAGCAAATAGCGACCAAAAATATTTGGGTCTCTGATTTGTCGCAGTAGCCTCGTCGCTGAGGCTTTTAGCGACCAAAATTTTTTTTGGTTACTAAATTAGTGACCACTAATTAGTATTGGTCGCTAAAATTAGACATATTAGACCATTTTTTGGATGCTAATGAATATTTATTTGGATGCTATTTAATAATTTTAATAATTAATTTTTTTATTACATTTTTCCTATAGCGACCAAAATAAAAATTGGTCGCAAAATGATCAACCAAATAAATCACATGCCCCTTTATTTTCATAAAGTGTTGATATATATTTATGGATATAAAATTTGTATTATTTAGTAAAAAACATTATTATCCAATTATTATGTCTTGGCTATGACAATTAAGATCAATCCATCACTCCTTTATATTACAATTAGTTAGATAAATTTCATAATAGAGAAATAACAAAAATTTTATTAGCTTGAGGTAACAATAATAAAAAACATAGAATCCAAAAAATTATATTCATTGATCAATATCATTGTCAAGAATTTGCTAGGAGAAAATGAAAATTATATTCATTCATATACTTTTACAAATACATCCATCAATTAACATAAAAAATAAGATCTTAGAAATCATTAATCATAAAATCTTGATGTTTACAAAATGAAAACATCTAGTTAACATAAAATCTTTTATTAACTTTTATGTAAATAAATATAAAATTACAAAATTATTACTTTTTCCCTCATATCAACTCTATCAAAGATAAATGACAACATCAATCTATAATCATGCTAACCCCAATCAATTGTACTTCTGCAGTGTGGGATCCAGCTCCATATCCATCAATACACATTTCGGATTCAAAGAACTTCAACCTGGAGTACAAGCAGGCAACCCCTACATAAAAATTTTATAAACAAGATTACCAGAATATTTCAGCAATTCCAAGATAATTTAAGGTAAAAATGCAGGGAACTTGCATACTGCTTGGCAGGATGTCTTCCTTAAAGCAAAGTTCATAAAATTCTAATAGAATTCTACTGATTGATCCGCTCCCTACAAAATTTTAAGTAAATTATTAAAAAACAACATTATCTGCTATCATTCTATGAATATGAAGAGTAAAAACTCAAGGAAACAAAATAATAATAATACTACTACAAGTCACACCAAAGATATGCAGGCTCTGTTTTGATGATTTTTCTCCTGTTGGTCACATTTAACAAAGCTTGTGCATTCGGAAGAGAAAAGCACTCCATCCTATTTATATAATCGAAAATCTTGGATAAGCTGCTACTAAAAGGAATGCTATCCACAATGTCTTCATTTACTTGGACCAGCTCACTAGAAGGATGCAACAAGCTTAGCTCTGGTTCCTCTTCAATGGCTTCCAAAATGTCAGCTTTCAGATTTGACTTGCAGAAAGGAATTATCAAGTTAGATGCATAAGTATTGTTGCTTTTCAAATAAGGAAACTTTATGGGCGAGACAAATCTGTCACAAAACATCATAGACAATATCAAATGAAATCATCATGAACAAATAAGTTTAAGAATCGCACAAAAAAAGCTATTTTTCTTCTTTTATAAAATTAAACTTTTCTTCCCAATTATTATATCAAACACTTTGAAATTCCTTATGCTATTCAATAAAGTAGAAGCAAATAGCAAGCAGTTCATTTACTCCCAAAAAAATGCCACAGAATCATGATCAAGACATAAATTACTAGTTTTCTTTAATTATCATGCGAGTTAATAATTACGGATCATTTTCTTTAATTTAAATTATTTTCTATTCGGGTCCCAGATTTAACGAAGAACCATGAAATCCCATTTAATTTCTCTGAATTAATCTAGTTCTCTATATAAGATAGGATTCTGTTTGCATTGCCACTAATGATAATAAATTTAAACCTATCTTTATGTGAGCTGCATGTTTTAACTTATTTCAGATATCCCAGCCGAGTGAATACAACCCACTAGAGAGCAAATAAACCAAGCCATTGCTGCACTATTTTCAACTCCTTATAATAAATTCTGATTTTTTTTTGAATGGAACCCTCATATTTATAAACTTGGATGGCGCAGATAGCAATAAAAAAACAGTATATTCTGCTAATCTGTCTAAGTAAAAAAGCAAAAGCTTATGAGCACTTTCAGGAAGCAAAGATACTGGTCCTTCACTTCAGCAATTTTAATTTGTCTGGCATGCTAAATATCTTTGATCGTTAAATATATTTGACTCTGGGAAAAATAAAGATTAACATTTGGTTCATTTGGTTAAATATTATAAACTTTATACTAGTTTTCTCTCACTAGAAGCGGACCAAAGGATGGGAACTTGGACCAATGTCTTATGTCATCATCTAGTCTGTCAGTATGAAAAGGTTGGTGTATTTAAACCTTAAATATGTAAATGAAGTATTCATGGCTCAAAATAAAAGTAGTACATGGTTAAAAAGTAGAAATAACCAGTCAAATTACTACAAGTTTATTCAACAGAAAATAAGTAGACAGATGGGAGTCTTACGTTGCTTCCCACTCGCCAGTGTAAAATGTGTATTTCTATGCATCAATTAACTCTCCTTCCCAAAAAGTAACAACTTGAGTGTATGCCAACGAAAGTGAATTAAGATAAGAGGTTTAATGATATATAAATGTGCAGCTAAAGCATATGAAACTAGAAAGAAGCCATAGAGAGCAAATGATTCTAGTCCCTAAATTTTTTATCTGGAACACTACGATTCAAATATTATAAGATTCACAACATAACTTACAAGAGTGTCTACTAGTGGAGCATAATAAATGCAGCACACAGATGTTTTGAACATCCTTGACAAAAGCAATGGAAAGTGGCATGGATAATAATATATACACTTGCTTACCATAGAGTAAACAAGCTTATACAATTGCTTATGGCAATGTCGAATGAAAAGTCATCACATAAAATACTTACTGGACGGGCTTACAAGATAATTGATGAATAGGAATGAACGAAAAAAGAGAGAGTGGGTACTTACAGCTCTATGGAAGGCAAACATTTCTTCCTGGCCCGACATTAAAGAAACAATTCTTGTAGAGGTAGGTCCCAAGCCAACACTACCTGCAGTTAAAACATCTCTCCATAGTTTCACACCTTCAGTCTCAGTCTCAAACTGGATACTACAGCAAAGATCACCTAGACAAACCTATATTAATTTCCCTTTAAATTTGAAAATCTGTTCAATAATTTTCATTTCTCCTCTATGTAATGAAAAATTAATCATTTATCATTAACTAATATGTTCAAATCATGTCTCAATGCATCATTTATCAATTTCTAATTTCATGATGCCAAGTAGAGCATACATAAATTATTCATTAATAAATATTATAATCAGCTCGAAATTTCTAAATTAGGTCCACCTACATAGAAATAACAACTCTATGTGATTTTTGGTTCAAATTGCAAGGAAATACATATTGAAAATGCAAGGAAGATGCAATAAATTGATGTTTGTAATCCATAACTTAGCAGTAAATATTGAAACTAATAGTTCAAACTTGCAAGGTACATTACTAGACAACAAATTCTATAAAGACCAATTAAAAGATACTTAAAACAATATAGTATAAAACCACATAAATAAATCAGACTCTAATCATCATTTTCTTCATTTGACAAATCTGCCCCTACAAGAAGAAATTTAGAATATTAGTTAAACAAATTTTTTATATGATTTAATAAACATTATTATGCTTGTACTAAATACTTACCATCATCATTAGGGTGCTGCATGCCCAATTTTTCTGCTACCATTTTTAACCAATCTATAGTTTTCTGTTGGCATTTAATGATTTTACTCTGCTCCTCATATTTATCTTGTATAACTTTCAAACTTGTTTCAAGCTCGACCTCTCTCTCGGACGATGCATTTGATCTAACAAATTTAATTTTCTTCATTGGCTTTGGCCCATAACCAAGGCCACGAATATATGAAGATGTTTCACCCAGAACTTCAGCACAAATTATTGCCTCATCAACTATTCCTCCCTCGTCAATAATTTCCTGATGAATTTCCATCATCTTATCCTGCATGTTTTAAGAAAAATCAACACAAAAATGATCAAATATTATTAACAAATATATTCTAATAAATTAAATTTATACTAACATATTTTGCCCGACAATATTCAGAAACCCATTTCTTTTCTTTGTCTGTAAACTCCTCCTTGTATAATTCAATTCTGCTTAATTTCTACACCATAACAAAATATATCTCACAAATTAATAATTTTCAAAATTTAAACAACTAAAAAATTATAGATACCTGGTCATACAGATGTGCTACAAGAGATTTTGTGCCCATTCGGTGAACGAACTTCAACATCGAATGATGCCAAGAGTTTGATTCCAATTTTTTCTGTATTAAAAAAATTGATTAAACATAATATAACAAACAAAAAAATAAGTAGCGACAAAATTATTTTTTTCTTATGCTTGAAATTTAAACATTTTAATATGGATGTCTTTTATATATATGTCCATCTCATTTTGGTTATATTATTTTTAATACTCAATTTTTTTCCTTACAAAATCATTACATAATAAGAAGTTTCATCTATCGCTAATAACAATATAAGTAAATTAGCAAACATATAGTTTCTTTTAAATTAAAGACATACCTTAAATGTTTCTGAATCAAAAAAATTACATAACCAAATCCAATCATCTGGTTTTTCAATAAGTTCTTTGTAAGGCTTTTTTATTGCTAACATTCCATCTCTATGTTTTTTGTAATGTACATAAGCCTTTGAGCGAAAATCAGAAAATCTCTTGCTCATTGTGTGCATCACACAATCCTTTACATGTGATTCTTCAATGGACAAATTAATCTTTACCTTCAAAATTTTTTGCAAGCAATCATATTACAAAAATAAAAATTGAATGAGCAATTTCTTCCATATATTTTAGACAAACTTAATTTCACCCCTTCTAGATGCTGACAAAGATAATAGGCAGATATGTAGACTTGTATAAAATCATTTATTGAAACCAATCCAAAGAAAACATAAGAATTTTATGTTATGTTTGTAAATCTTCATTTTTCTATACATCATATTAAACTAAGTTCGTACTAAACATATTACCTGTTGAGTGACTAATGTCATAAGTGAGCAATGCCAGTGTGCAATATTGTAATGCTCTAATTGTCTCTAAAGTCTAAATTAGTAAATTAATGAAAAATATTAACCTCAGGCTTGGACCTCAAAGGTTAAGTAGCATACCTTGTGAACTAGAGGTCATGGACTAATATCATTGGCTTTACTCTAAGCAATGCTAAGTATAAGGCCACATACATCAATTCCTGCTCAGCTCCTATATTGATGGAAGCTTTGTAAATTGAGTCACCCCATCTAATGTGCTTCTCATGAAAAGACCACTGTTACGACTCAAGCTCACGAGTTCTTATTTTGATGATAACAAATATTATGGCTCACATCTCCTAATACTTGGAATGTATATTTATTTGTATGTATACTAATATTTCAGGAAACAGCATGCACCATCCAACAAAGAATTAAGGCTCAAGAATGGGTAGAATAGGTTATGATGTGTGATATTTATAATTCTCATTAATATACATTTTGGTTTCTTGATTCAAGTCCTGTAAGGGTGTATGCTTGCTTATGACCATGTATACACATACTCGAGGGGAGTGAGATCTTGTCATATCTAGATGTTCAACTTTTGAATAAATCATCCAGGACGATTTTAGATCATCCAGGATGATCTGTTCATTGAACTAATCATCCTGGATGATATTTATATCGTCATGGATGATCCAATATGATCTCAAAACCCTAGCCGCCATAATAATTTAGGGAATATTTCAAGTTGAGTTTTTGGTCTAATCGTCTAGGATGATCCATATCGCACTGAACGATCGATGATAATGTTGCCTAAATTAATCCTATGATCATTCAATTAAATTTGCTTAATGTGATATTCTAATCATCCTAGATAATCTTATAATCATCCTGGTCGATCAGTGCAAATTTGAACATATCGCCCAGGTGATCGTCCTGGACTATCAGGTCAAATTCTACACATCATCCTGGACGATCCTGTGATCATCCTGGATGATCTTTGGTGGCAGAATTGAGTTTTTAGGATTTTTTGAAGCCATCTTTTGGAGCACATCGTCCTGGATGATCCTACGATCGTCCTGGATAATATTTGCTGCCATAACTGATTTGGAAGGATTTTTTGAGCTCTCTTTTTAAGCTTTCTCAAGGAACTTGATAGGTGTCTTTGGTAGCCAACGAGGCTTCGTTTCTTCTGGAGAAAACTTGAAGAGAGAGCTTGAAAGGGAGAGAGGAAAGGGTGGAGTTTGAGAGGGAGAAGAGCCTTGGAAGGGGGATTTTTGAGAGAGTGTGAGGGGGTTCACACGGTTACTCCAGCAAGCTTGCACTTAAGTACCATCGGATTCAAGGGTCGTCTCGAGGGAAGTTTTGGGAAGAAGAAGATCTCTTTGGTGTCAAAGGACCTGGCTACTCCGCCGCACCGGGGAAGGTGATTTTGTAAGGGCTTTTCTAAAGGAGAGTCACTAAAGGTTTAGTGCAATACTCGGAGGGTGCCTCCGGGGAGTGGACGTAGGTTAGGTTGGACCGAACCACTATAAATCTGGTGTGTTCTTTCTGATTTATTTCTGCACTTTATTTTACTGTGATTAACTGCTTGGGTGAAATCTCTGATTTATCTTTTTATTATTAATTTAATTTATTTCTGCTACAAGTTATAAAAAGATTTTTCTTTTTGTTTAAAGAAGTTTTTAAATATCTAATTTATCCCCCCTCTTGGTTAGCCTCGGGACTAGTTCTTTAGCGCTTAATTTCCCTATCAAACTTTTAAGTGGTATCAGAGCGGGATTCGTGGGATTCATAAAATCAAGTTTTGGAAACTTTTGAATTTTGATGCATGGTTAATTTTGGAAATCATAATATTGCAGAAGGATATTTAATCACCCGACCACCTTTATTTGAAAAAATTACTTTTAATTTTTGGAAAATCCGTATGTCCACTTTCTTAAAATCAATAAATTATCTCATGTGGCATATGATTCAAACTAGTTATTCTGTACCGTCGCGTATTATAGATGGAATCAAAATTGATATTCCTTTTTCTGAATGGGGTAGAGTAGATCAAATTAATGCTCAATTAGATGCTAAATGTTTGAATTGTTTTTTCTGTGCTTTAAATTCTGATGATTGCATGATAATATCTACATGTACTACTAGCAAAGAAATTTGAGATAAACTATGCATTACATACGAAGGAACTAGTGAAGTTAAGCAATCTAAGTTGAATATTCTAATGCATGATTATGAACTTTTTAGCATGAAATCTTATGAGACGATCTTAGACATGTATACTAGGTTTACTCAAATTGTGACATCATTACATGCTTTAGGTAAAGAATTTTCAAACTTTGAAAAGATCAATAAAATTCTACATTTCCTGCTTGATAAGTTTGATGCCAAAGTTATTTCTATTTGTGAATAAAAAAAGTTGAACAAATATTTTATTGATAATTTGATTGGCTCACTCATTGCCTACGAGCAAGATTTGGGTCAAAAGCTTTTGGATACAGGTGAAATTATAGTACTAAAAGCTGAAGACATTGATGAAAGCGACTCAAAGCACAAGCATCAACATCAATAAAAGTGGAACAAAGGTAAAAAAGGTAAAAATATTAAGATTTCTTCTGATGTTATTTGCTTTGGATATAGGAAACCTGGACATATGAAAAATAAGTGTCCAAACTTAAAAACCCTTCCTGAAAAGGAAAAGGATAAAGCCAAGCAAATTGTAATAAGGGAAAATAATGCAAAGCAAAAAATCTCCTGGGTAGACCTAGCCTCTGAATCATCAGACCAGGAGTGAGATGATGTGAATTAATATTTTGCTTGTGTGTTTGTGTTTTTACTCTTATTGTTATTTTTTTATTCGTTGTGTTTTCATTTATGTTTTATTTTTCTTATTATTTTTTATTTTTCTTTTAAAAATTTTAAATTAGTTTCTCTGTTATTTGTGTAGTTTCTCTGATCAGCACACACATATCACCTTTTGTTTCATTTACACTTAAAAAAATCAAATTATTTAAAAAAAATAATATTTTTTAAAAATGGATAATTTACCTCCTATTTTAAAAAATTCTATGTAAGTTGTGATTGATTTCTCTAAAATCAGGCAAAGGAAGGAAACTCATGATTTTGTCTCTCCAGCTCATTTCTTTATATAAGGCTATTTCACTTTTTTTCAAAATCTATTTCAAATTATAAATTGGTTTTTTGAAATTGAACCATTTTCATCTCCCTATATTTTGTCTATCTCATAGGGATCTTTTGGAAGTTAATGAACATACTTCAAAGACTATCTTAATCAGGTTGTTCATCTTTATCATAAGAATAGGGTTTGCTAGTTTTAAAGATTTAAAAGGAGGCAAATTAAAAAAATCAAAAGAGGCACAAAATGAGCCCAAAGTTAAAAAGATGCGTAATTTCGCCAAATTAAAAAGATACACAAAGTGTATTAAAAATCAAAAGATGCGCAAAAAGCACCAAAATGAAAAGAGGCACAAAATGAGCCCATAAAAAGTTAGCTTCCCTTCTTGTAAATATCTAAAGTTTAAAAAACCCATGTCTTTTTGATAAGTTCGTTACTTGAGCTTAAAAATCATGATTTATGATTCATTATTTTGCATTAATCTTCTATTAGATATATTTTATGAAAGAAGTTTTGAAAATATTTTTATTTCCTTATCTAATTTGTTCCTTGATTTAGATATTGGCTTAAAAAGTTTTTTAGCCTTTTAAAACCTGAGCTTGGATTAACAATTTCTGAATCTCTAACCTTTCAGGGTTATGAGTAGTCAATTCATATTTTACTAAGCTTTTGGATAAAATCAAGAGGTGACTTTCTCATTACAAGAAAATTCTTGGTTCTTCAAAAAATTTCACTAGATCAGGGGCCTTTTTTTATCTTTTAGTCAAGTTTTTTCTATTTCATTTTTCTACGCTCTTCTTCTTTTTGATAATGTCAAAGGGGGAGAATGTACTGTTGTATTTGTGATATTTGTTTTATTTATATTGTATCGTACTATTGTATTTATGGTGTTTGTTTTATTTGTGTTGTTTGTGTTGCATTTGTGTAGTTTTTTTTTAAAAGGAAGTGTTTCTACCTATTTTTAAAAGTCTTTTCTTAGTCACGGGGAAATTAGGAGAAAATACTTTTTATTTGCAAATTCAACCAGTAATGTTTGCCATCATAAAAAAGGGGGAGATTGTTACGACTCGGGCTCACGAGTTCTTATTTGGATGATAACAAATATTATGGCTCACATCTCCTAATACTTGGAATGTATATTTTATTTGTGTGTATACAAATATTTTAGGAAATAGCATGCACCATCCAACAAAGAATCAAGGCTCAAGAATGGGTAGAATAGGTTATGATGTGTGATATTTGTAATTCTCATTGATATACCTTTTGGTTTCTTGAGTCAAGTCCTGTAAGGGTGTATGCTTGCTTATGACCATGTACACACATACTCAGGGGGAGTGAGATCTTGTTATATCCAGATGTTCAACTTTTGAATAAATTATATTGGACAATTTTAGATCGTCTAGGACGATCTGTTCATTGAACTAATCATCCTGGATGATATTTATATCATCTTGGATGATCCAATATGATCTCAAAACCCTAGCCGCTATAATAATTTAGGCAAGATTTCAAGTTGAGTTTTTGGTCTAATCGTCTTGGACGATCCATATCGTACTGGATGATCTATGATAATGTTGCCTAAATTAATCCTATGATTAGTCAATTAAATTTACTTAATTTGATATTCTAATCATCTTGGATGATCTTATAATCATCATGGACGATCAGTGCAAATTTGAACATATCGTCCAGGTGATCGTCCTGGACTATCAGGTCAAATTTTACACATCATCCTGGACAATCCTGCGATTGTCCTGGATGATCTTTGGCGATAGAACTGAGTTTTTAGGGTTTTTTGAATCCGTCTTTTGGAGCACATCATCCTGGACGATCCTGCGATCGTCCTGGACGATATTTGCCACCAAAACTGATTTGGAAGGGTTTTTTAGCTCTCTTTTTAAGCTTTCTCAAGGCACTTAATAGGTATCTTTGGCAGCTATTGAGGCTTCGTTTCTTCTGGAGAAAATTTGAAGAGGGAGCTTGAAAGGGAGAGAGGAAAGGGTGGAGTTTGAGAGGGAGAAGAGCCTTGGAAAGGGGATTTTCGAGGGCCCTGTGAGGGGGTTCACACAGTTGCTCCGGCAAGCTTGCACCTAAGTACCATCGAATTCAAGGGTCGTCTCGAGGGAAGTTTTGGGAAGAAGAAGATCTCTTTGGTGTCAAAGAACACGGCTACTCCGCTGCACCGGGGAAGGTGGAAGTGATTTTGTAAGGGCTTCTCCTCCTAGCTGTGGGGGGCTAAAGGAGAGTCACTAAAGGTTTAGTGCAATACTCGGAGGGTGCCTCCGGGGAGTGGACGTAGGTCAGGTTGGACCAAACCACTATAAATATGGTGTGTTCTTTCTTATTTATTTCCGCACTTTATTTTACTGCGATTAACTACTTGGGTGAAATCTCTGATTTATCTTTTTATTATTGATTTAATTTGTTTCCACTGTAAGATATAAAAAGATTTTTCTTTTTGTTTAAAGAAGTTTATAAATATCCAATTCACCCCCCCACTTGGTTAGCCTCGGGACTAGTTCTTAAGGGCTTAACATCCTTATCGAACTTTCAACCACTACTGATAAAAAAACTCTTTAAATCTCATTCATGGCTCCTATGAGGTAAGGGCAATACAATCTATGTTAAAGCTCAAAGGTAATCCACATTTAAGGTTGATACATTAATCTCGGGTAGTTAGATAAAACTAGCTAAATTTAACTCTCACTTCAAACAGTAAGAATGTCACTAGATAACTCTTTTTATTTTTCAATGTAATAATCTATGAAATCGATTTTGCATGGTCTCTATTTTATTGAAAGGTTTCCGGAGGACTTGTTGCTTTTTTGGCTTCAAATGTTGTGCAAATAAAAATTTTATTTCAGTCACAATGGTACAAGGTTAACAAGAGAGATGCGTGAGATTTGAAGATGCTAAAGTATAATTGAAGGATTTATCAACATGAAAAAGAAGAATGAGAGAGTTGATCAAAGGCTCACATCTCTATGGCATCCATTGCAAAATGAATATGATCACATCTGCATTTATCTCATTGCATACAACATTTCATATGAATTTATTAAATCTTATTTGTTGGTATCTATGCAAAGAATTCAATGATACTATGTTTTTCTATTATAATGTTAATATTGAATTGCAGAAAACAATTTTATAACAAAAGGATAGCAGTGAGAGACTCCTGCAGATCATGGTCTTGAGAGAAGTTGATATATACATTCTCACCTGCATTATGGAGATATATTGATGATTCTAATTTGTGACCTTTAGTTCATAATGAAGGCAATCTAATCATTTCTCTAATCCTACTTTCTTCAGAATTCTATCATGATAAACAAAATAGACATTTACATATGAATACAAAGATTAGAAATTCAGAAATAACATAATCACACAATTAGTTGAAGTCAATCCACTTGATGAAACTCAATTTTCATCACTTTTTAATAAATTCCATTACACAATCAATCCAATAATAAAATTTAGAGTGCTAAAGTAAAAGTAGAAGAAAAGAAGTCACTGATATCTCAAAAGTTAAGTCTCAAACTTGTGACAAGTGATAACCTCTTTCATAAATCCTCAGGGCTAACTTGGTTAAAGATTTGACCTTTGGTATTAAAAAAAATGAATCATACATCTTACTATTTTTCAGTAGCTTTTAACAGGGATCTAAAAGGACAAATCCTCCCACAATAGCAAAAATAATAGAAAAAAAATTGAAAGACGACCAATTAATAAAAGACACTAAAAAATTATAAAAAATGCATGAATTTTTTAAATTGTCCAGAGATGTCATAGATAAAATTGGAAAAAAATTTCTTTGACACAATCTACATTGTCATTTTGTCATAAAAAAGAAATACTATTCATAAACAAAATTGCATTATACATAACAAATAACTAAAATAATAAGTAATGATATTACCATCAATTTTTTCAAAAGTATTTCTTTATCGGCATCACTAATTTGATTCCATCTTTCGACTTGCATGGGTGCAAAATTGCTAATGATTATACCCGCCTCTCTAGATAACTTTGAGTGATGCTCTCGAACTGGCCTATTCAAGCCATCTGGAATGATTATTGATATCTTACCATTATTTATATACAAGTCCTCTAGTGTCACACCTCTATTTGGACCTCTTTTTTTTAGCACTTGAAACTGCAAAAAAAAAAATAAATGAAAATTATTCTCAATATTAAATAAGAAAGTCATATATATTCATCATAATTATTAAACTTGAACAAGCCATAAGTAACAATACCAATGCTAGTTGCCTCATTCTTTGGTGCAAATGAATGAGGTAAAGCTAAGCTATCAGCTGTTGGAGCTATTTCTCCTGTAGATAAATCTCCTTTGATACATGTAAATAGTTAGACATAAGAGTATCTATATTACAAAACAAATTTTATTTATCAAAGGATAATGTTTAAGCTTGTAAGAGAAAAAAACATTAAAAAGAAATTAACTTAATAAGTTAAAAAAAAAACAACTTACTATTATTAGCAGTAGAAACGACATATGAAGCATTATTTTTAAATGTAGACTGTACATTATTACTAGTTGATGGTACAAACAAATATGAGTAATTTGCCATTATTCGAGAGCTTATCTATTTTCCTGGAGCCATGACTTACTGAACTGTAAAATGAAATAAAATATATATATTATTGAAAAGCAAATAATATCATGTTACTATAATATATAAAACAAATAAGTTATAAAGAACACCTAGTCTTTATCACTATCAATGTTGATATGTACATCAACATCGTCTTCAGTACAATATTCAGCTAATGTTGCGTCATATTACTCTTCTTCATCTTCATCACATATAAAATCAGCAGTATGAGTTTGTTGTACATGCACATTTTGTACAGAATCCAAAATTTTTGGCTCTACATCTTCTCTATGTAAGGGACCAATCTCACCAGAATTATCTTGGAAGTTTATATCATTTTGCTCATCTTGTTGATAAGTTATATTTTCAATTAGCTAATCAGTGTTAAGTTGATATTCTTTCAAGTAATTCATGAGGGCGGGATCAAATAAATGTTTATGCTGCACTTTCTGTACAACATGGCAATCACCTTTTAACTTTGTATCTTGAATGTAAAATACTTGAGTAACTTGACCTGCTAATACATACGGATCATTATTATACCAAGTTTTACTTATATTTATAGATGTGAAATCATCATAAATTACAATGGGCTTTTTATGCTCAAGATCAAAACATTTGCACTTGAACAATACTACATGATTTCCATCAATATAGCTCAAATCCACAACATCAGTTAAAACCCCGTAGGAATCAATACTTTCATCTTTATGAGAACCCTGAACTGATACACCACTATTTTGGGTTACCCTTCGAATGTCACGTTGGTTGACTAGAAACTTAACTCCATTAAAAATGCACCCTAAATATACATTAACACGAATATCTAGACCCATTCCTAATGAATAAAGATCTCTATTACCTTCTAGTAATCCATGAAGATTCAAGCTCTTCATCTTGAAGCAAGAAAATAATCAAGTTTTGTGAAATTGTGAAAATTTGAAAAAAAAATTATAAATAAAAATAGTAAATGAAATTAAGAAATTGAATATCTCACTTTTTGTTCAAACCATAATGGAAACTGTTCTTTTTTGATTTGTTGCCACATCTTGAATAAATGAATCTTCTTTATTTAGCTCATTCTCATGTTCACTGACACATAATGTTTTATATAATTTAAATGCAGATTAATACATTATTTGTAAATAAATTTAATATCATCATCATTTTACTTAATTACATACCCAAGGTATGTCTTTAGCTCTTCGCAATTGTTAAGAACATACCATCGAACTAAATTGTACTCACTCCAAGATAATGTAGTGAAGAGTGGATGACCAAAAAGATGAATTCTTCTAGAGAAAATTGAAAGTTGATTTTCATGCAAATGAACATCATCATTATATTCTTCATCTTGATTTTTTTTACTCTTCATGCTATAGAGGTATCTAGAACAAAATATCAATGCCTCATTAACAACATAAGCTTCTGCAATGGATCCTTCAGGGCGAGCTTTGTTCCTAACATTCCCTTTATGAACACTTAGATTTCTAGCATATAAAAAAATTTTAATCAAAATTAGTGTAAATAATCAATAAAAATATATAAAAAGTAAAAGTTACTAGCACAAGAAGTAACCTTTCAATTGGATACATTCACCTATACTGAACTGGTCCAGCAAGCCTAGCCTGACGCGGCAAATGAATAACCAAGTGAACCATTATGTCAAAAAAAGTAGGTGAAAATATCATTTCAAATCGACAAATTATATTGATGATCATATCTTCTAATTTCTCCAACACATCCAATCTCAATGTCTTAGCACATAATATTCTAAAAAATCTTGACAAATCACTTAAAGCATTATGCACATCCTTATTTAAATATGCACACAATCCTAATGGAAGGATTCATTGTAACAGAACATGACAATCATGGCTTTTTAATCCCATAAGCTTACCATTTCGAATATGTACCGATCTAGATATATTTGCTGTGTAACCATCTGGAAACTTTATTGATCTAAAAAAGTTGAGAAACCCTTCTATCTCTTTTGGAGATAGTGTATAAGAGGCTGGAGGTTTAAGATACTTCTCACCTTATTTTTGTAAATGTAGCTCATGCCTTATGCCCATATCTTGTAGATCCAAACCAGCTTTCTCTATATCTTTTGTCTTTCCTTCTATATTTAATAAGGTCCCTAGAATGTTGTCACAAATATTCTTTTCAATGTGCATTACATCAAGATTATGACGTAACATGAGATTTCTCCAATAAGGCAACTCAAAAAATACACTTTTTTTGTCCAAGTTGATTCATGAAGGTTACATTTTCTTTTTTTGCAGCTAGGATGTTTTCCAAACTTCAAATCCTTTAATGATTCCATTTCTAATAATATTTCATCTCCTGATAAAACTTGAGGTCTCACTCTAACTTCATGCTTGCCATTAAACTTCCTACTTTTCCTCCATTTGTGTTCTTTAGGCAAGAAGCGTCTATGACCGATGTAACAAATTTTGTTTCGTAAATATTGTGAAGAAGTTTCATTGTCACATATTGGGCAAGCTTTGTAACCATGTACTTTATGACCTGACAATATACCATATGCTGGAAAATCATTTATAGTCCATAAGAGAGCAGCATGCATTTAAAAGGTATTCATACTTACAGAATGATAAGTTTTGCCACCATTCACCCATAAGTCATTTAATTCTTCTATAAGAGACTTT
Source organism: Dendrobium chrysotoxum (assembly GCA_019925795.1). NCBI lineage: Eukaryota > Viridiplantae > Streptophyta > Magnoliopsida > Asparagales > Orchidaceae > Dendrobium > Dendrobium chrysotoxum. Next base: position 25,361,636 of record CM034303.1, read on the forward strand.
AAATACACGTCAATTTCTTTCCCAGGAGCAACTGGACCAAGAATTAATAGTGTCATAAACATAAACTCAGATGACATACAATTCCAAGGAGGTAAATTATATGGTATAAGAATGACGGGCCACATGCTATAAGAAGTGCTCATATTACCAAAAGGATTGAATCCATCTGAAGCTAATCCAAGGCATACATTACGAGAATCTTCTGCAAACCATGGAAAGTTAATATCGAAATCCTTCCAAACTTTAGAATCAACTAAATGCCTTAATATATTTTCATCCCCAAACTGATTTTCCTTATGCCACCTCATTTCATGAGCAGTTTTTCTTGACATAAATAACCATTGTAATCGAGATGTAATGGGAAAATAACGTAGAATTTTATGAGGAATTTTCTTTCCTTTTCCATCATTAACTTTCCATCTTGATTCCATACACTCAGGACATTCTTCTTTATCCTCATAATCTTTCCAAAATAAAGCACAATCATTTTTACAAGCATGAATCTTTTCACATCCCAATCCAAGGTCTGATAGAATCTTCCTCGATTCATAATATGAAGACGGAAGTGTTTCACCCTTTGGTAAGATAGATTTTATGATTTCAAGGATCATGTTGAATGATTTATTTCTCTAGCGATTAAGTACTTTAATGTGTAGTAACTTTACAAGAGCAGACAACATAGATAAATCTAAACCAGGGTATAAATCACGTTGTGCACCCTTCAATAGTCTATCAAATATAGTTCTTTAATCTTTTTTGCCAATGATATTATCACCTTCCTCATTTGGTGAACTATTCAGACAAGAGTTCATGAAAGTTCCCTTATGCATATCCTCTAAGATTTCTTGCATCTCATTAACCTCTTCATTTGCATTATTAAGATCACTTACTTCTCTTCTGCCTAAATCTGCATCACTAGAAGTTTGAGAGGTTTCTCCATGACATGTCCACTCAATGTATGATGTTTGCATTCCATTAATTAGTAAATGATTCTCTACGACACTATAAGTCTGAAAAAAGACATTTGCACAGTATCGACATGGGCAACGAATCTTCTCCTTTTGAGGATTCTTTTCGTGGGAAAATTTAATAAATGCAATGACTCAATTCGTATATTGTCTCAAACGTCTATCACTGAGATTAATCCAACTTTTATCCATTACTTTGACCTAACAAAATTATCAAGCAAAAATAATTATGACATGGCTAATCTTCTACCCTTTTCAGAAGTTATTCAAATTTAGCTAAATATGCATAAATGATACGCTTCAAAACATTTCTCATTTGAAACTTTTTTTGTGAAGACAACAAAAAATTCGACGCCAATGAAAAAAAATCAAGTTTGAAGAAGATAATAAAAGTTAATTGCTAAATGATGATAATCTCTCTATTGCATCAAAAAATTTATATGATATTTTAGCATTTGTGAATCAATATCAAATATCAAAAGGAAAAAGTCTACCAAACCAAATATCAAAATTTTAAACATTTCTATAATTAAAATAATTAACACACATTTTTTATGTAATGGAAGAACTTGTAAGTTAAAGAATATGAAATAAAATACTTTATTATCTTATTAGTTTCTTGCTTAACTCTTTTATGTGTTTTTTTTAATTCTTAATCCATATTAGCTATTGTCCAAATTCCATGAAATGAAATACTTTATTCAAAAAGAGAAATCTTAATTGTAGACTTAGGGTTAGTTTGGGATAGCTTTTTATTGCTTTCTAAAACAGCTTTTTAGTAAAACATTTTTAGTTTTAAAAATTTTGTACGACAAAATTGTTATGAGAAACAGTAAGAAAGTTTTCCCAAATGAAGCCTTAGTCGACATTATCTCACTTTTTCATCAAAATTAAGTTGCGGTGTGTCACCTATAGATGAGATGATAATTAACTATTGTTATGATTTGTATAAATCCTTTCATTCAAGTGAATTCTGATACAAATTATTTTTGATGACTACAAAAGCTTATTGTTTATTTTATTCTTCTCCTAACAAATATTAGAGTTTCTTTCTTTTGTATGTACTAACATATTTTTTAGGAAATTCACACTCCAGATTGCTGAAAACTTCAAGTTCATTTGTTAATGTTTACTGTAAGTGAAGTCTGTATTTTTATTTTCTTGAGTCTAAGAGAGTGTGATTGTAAGTTGGATAACTGTACACACACACACAATTGGGGTGTGAAAAACTTAATTTTTAAAACTTATCGTACAGTACGATATTAGATTGTATGGGATGATCTGTATTATATGTCCTCCACAACGAACTTGCCTGATTGGAAATTTTTCTAAGTACAGTTCGTACAGTACAAAATGGACTTCGTACAGAAGGCTATACAGTATGAATGGCTATGAATTAGGTTCGTACTAGATCGTACGGGGCAAATAGTTCAATTTTTGAATTATTCGTACAGTACGAAATGGAGTTCGTACAGGAGATTTTGAGGTACGAACGGCTCTGAATTAGGTTCGTACTGGATCATACAGGGTGAATCATTCAATTTTTGAACTATTCATACAGTACAAAATAGAGTTCATACAAGAGATTTTGAGGTACGAACGGCTCTGAACTAGGTTCGTAATGGTTCATACGAGACGAATCGTTCATTTTTTGAACTATTCATACAGTACGAAATAGAGTTCGTACAGGAGATTTTGAGGTACGAACGGCTCTGAATTAGGTTCATACTAGATCGTATGGGACAAATTATTTAATTTTTGAACTATTCATACAATATGAAATTGAGTTCGTACAGGAGATTTTGAGGTACGAACGGCTCTGAACTAGGTTCGTAATGGTTCGTTCGAGACGAATTGTTCATTTTTTGAACTATTCGTACAGTACGAAATTGGGTTCATACATAAGGTTATGCGGTATGAATGACTCTGAATTAGGTTCATACTGAATCGTATGGGATGAATCGTTCATATTTTAAACTATTCGTACAGTACGATGTTCGATCGTTTGTGTGAAACTTGAAATATTCAATTTTCTGATGGTTTTTCTTGTCCAAAGTACTTAAGGGTCTTAAAACTGACTGAACGAAAGATCCTTCTATAAAAATTTTCTTGAGAGTGAAAGGGAGAGTGATTGGGAGAGTATTTGGGAGAAAGTGTTGAGAGATCTTTGAAGAAAAAATTGTGAGGGGATTCACAAGGTTTCCAATAGTGAGGATCTCAGTGTTTGTCATTCAAGCATCTTCCTAATCTCCTTGGAGGCTCTTGCAAGAAAGTTGTTTAAGAAGTTTTCGGTTCTCTGATGTCACTAGGAGGGTGAGAAAGGACGTGGTACTCTGCTATCACCAGGAGAGTGAGAAAGGACGTGAGATTCTCTGCCTTCACCAGGAGGGTGAAAAAGGACGACAATTCTGTACCACACTGGGTTAGTGGAAGAGAGTTTGTAAAGGCTTCTCCACCTTACTATGGGGGTAAAAGGAGAATCACTTTGATATAGTGCAATACCTGGAGAAGGAGTCTCTAGAAAGTGGATGTAGGTCGTGTTTGACCGAACCACTATAAAATCTGGTGTTCTCTATTCTGTTTTTATTTTACTTACTGCATAGCATTTTATTTTTCTGTGGTTAAAAAGCATAAAAAATTTACTCTATTCTTACAGTATGAATTGTGATCTTACAGTACAATTTGCTTTGTATTGTGTTAAAATTTTTTCTAAAATTCTAAGAGAATTTTAAAAGTACCAATTCACCCCCCTTTTGGTTAGCCTAGGGATATAATTAATAGGTCTAACAACCTATTCTCTCTTTCAAGTGGTATCAGAGCTTATTTAAAAAATCACTATTTAAAATACTTTTTGAAATTCGATCATGGCTAATTTTGGAAATCGAAACACTTTAGAAGGTTACTCGATCACCAGACCACCTTTGTTTGACAATATCCCATTTGATTTTTGGAAAACTCGCATGTCTACATTTCTACAATCTCTTAATTATCGCATGTGAATGTTAGTACATGAAGGATATACTAAACCCACTAGAATTGTAGAAGGAATTAGAGTTCAAACACATTTTGCTGAATGGACTATAGAAGAACGTGAGTTAGCTCAATTGAATGCTAAGTATTTGAATTGTTTCTTTTGTGCTTTGAAATTAGAAGACTATATACGTGTTTCTACTTGTAAATCAGGAAAAAAATTTAGGATAGGCTTTGCATTACTTATGAAGGTACAAATGAAGTAAAATAAACTAGGTTGAATATTCTTTTGCATGATTATGAACTTTTTCGCATGAAACTAAATGAATCTATCTCAGACATGTATACTAGATTTGCACATATAGTCAGTTCATTGCATGCCTTAGGTAGAGAGTTATCTAATGCAGAAAAAGTAAATAAGATACTTTGTTATTTACCTACGGTTTATGATGCAAAGGTAACTGCAATAACAGAATCTAAAAATTTAAATATTTATTCTATTGACAATCTTCTTGGATCACTAATTGCTTATGAGCAATCTGTGACTCAAAGATAGATTGATGCAAGTGAGAAGTGAAAGGAGAAGAACATAGCTATGAAGGTGGATGATTCAGAAAGTGATCAGTCACTACCTGAGGATGAGGAAGACATTGCCTTAATGATAAGGCAGTTCAAGAGTTTCTCAAAAAGGAAGCAGAGAGGATGCCAACAGTGGAACAAAGGTAAGTTCCAAAAAAATGTTAAGGCTTCTAATGAAGTTATTTTCTATGAATGTAGGAAGCTAGGACACATAAAGATAGATTGCCCCAATCTCAAGGCAAATCCTATCAAGGAGAAGGCCAAGGAGAAACTAAAGGAAAGAAGGGATAAAAAGAGACTTCAACGAGTTTTTTGGGCGGACTCAGCTTCAGATTCTTCAGAAATAGCCCCTGAAGAGGAAGTCACCAATTTGTGCTTAATGGTAGACAATCTTGATCAGTTAGATCAAGAGATGGTATGTGACTTAAGTTACGATGAACTATTTGAAGTTTCTGAACGCATTCATTCTACATATTAGAAACTGAAAAAGTTGCATGCTAAATTAAATTTAGATTATCTAGAGCTGCAAAAAGAGTACAAAATCCTTAGGAAAGATCATGCTTTAATTGATAGCAACCATATGACTTTATTAGATGAATTTGATGATTTGAATAAACAACATGAAATTTTAAAATCATCATACACTGAACTTGAAAATGATTTCAAAACTTTTATAGATGAATCGGATAGTAGAGAGCATAAGTTGAAGATTGATAATTCGATTCTAGAAAGTGCAAATGCATTTCTTAAGGTTAAATTGAAAGCACTTGAGAAAAATAGGATTCTACCTAAATTAGAAGATTTTCACAAAACCTACCGCAAGTCCACTAATTCAAAATCTAAGAGAAATCTAATAAGACAAATAGATTGGTGAATCCTTTTCCAGGAGAAAAGTAATTTTCTTGTGGTATGATTGGACATATATTTCACACATGTACTATACATCGTAGAACATATCTAGTGTGGAGACCTAAGATGGATAAATCACAGTATTTTACACATACATCTTTTTTAAAATTGTCTAGAGGTGAACCCAAACTTGTTTGGTTTCCCAAGTCTAACGTTTGATATTTTTGTAGGAACGCTCTCACACAAGACCTCATGAGAGTATTTGGTACTTGGACAGTGGCTGCTCAAAGTATATGACTGGAGATGCAAAACAGTTTATAATGCTGGAAGCCAGGAATGGAGGCAAGGTTACACTTGGGGATAATACTACCAAGAGAGTGGTAGGTACATGTATAATTAGAAATTCTCAAAATTTTATGATTGAAAATATTCTGTTGGTTGAAGGCTTATAACACAATCTGTTGAGCATAAGTCAATTATGTGACAAAGGTTATCATATAAAATTCTTGCCTACTAATTATGTTATTAGTCAAAATGGAACTGTTGTGTTAAATAGTGATAGAGTGAATAATATTTACATGCTAGATTTGAATTCTATAAAACCTTCTATTGCTCTTTATTTGAAAACTGTATCTGATGAATCATGGTTATGGTATAGAAGGCCCTGTCATGCTAGTATGAGAAATCTTAGGAAAATCACCCAAAAAGAGCTAGTTAGAGGTGTACCCAAATTAGACTTTACTAAAGATCATTTGTGTGATACAGGTCAATTAGGAAAACAAGTCAGATCCTCCTTCAATTTTATCAAGAAAATTAGGACTAGCAAGCTCTTAGAAATTCTTCACATGGATCTATTTGAACCTGTTAGTACCTTAAGTATAGGAGAAAAAAGATTTGGGTATGTAATTATGGATGACTATTCTAGGTTCACCAGGATTAAATTTTTGAATCATAAGAGTGAATGATTTGAGGAGTTTAGAGATTTTACCACTTGGATTCAGAGAAAACTAGGTTTTGAAATTGTGACTATCCAAAGTGATCATGGGGGAGAATTTGAGAATGAATTATTTGATGATTTTTGTAAATCTCATGGGATTGAATACAACTTCTCAGCTTATAGGACACCTCAATAGAATGGAGTTGTAGAAAGAAAAAATATGACATTAATTGAAACTACTAGAGCCATGTTGGCAGAATATTCTCTTCCAAAATATTTCTGGGCTGAAGCAGTTAGCACAGCGTGCTATGTGCTGAATAGGGTGTACATTAGATATAAATTAAATAAGTCACCCTATGAACTTCTTAAAGGTAGAAGTCCCAACCTCTCACATCTACATGCTTTTGGGTGTAAAGTGTTCATTCATAATAATGACAAAACTCTCTTAGGAAAATTTGATCCCAAATCTGATGAAGGAATTTTTTTAGGTTATTCAAGTGTTGGAAAATTCTATAGAGTTTTTAATAAAAGAACATTGGTAGTTGAGGAGACCACTCATGTTGTTTTTGATGAATCTTATAATGGTGAAGGGTCTAAGTTGGATGAAGATGAGGTTGAGGTTATAACCCAAAAACTTAAAAATCAAAAGGTTGAAGAAAGGGTTGAAAAGGAAGAAGAAAACCATTTGCATAAAGAATGGAAATTTGTTAGAAATAATCCTAAAGAGTTGATTTTAAGAGAACCAAGTGAAGGAGTTAGGACTTGGTATGGTTTGAGGAAAGAAGTAAATCATTCAGCTTTTATTTCATTGGTTGAACCCACTAATATTGATTAAGCACTTTTAGATGAATTTTGAATTTTGGCCATGTAAGAAGAGTTGATTCAATTTAAAAGAAATAATATTTGGGAGTTAATTGAAAGGCCAAAGGATTAAAGTAAAGTCAGAACTAAGTGGGTGATCAAAAAAAAAAATGAATGATTCAGGAGTTGTGATTAGAAAAAGGCTAGATTAGTTGCTAAGGGTTATAATTAAATAGAAGGAATTGATTTTAAAGAGACATTTTCCCTTGTAGCAAGACTTGAAGCAATTAGGGTGTTATTAGCCTATGCCTATTTTAAAGATTTTAAATTGTATCAAATGGATGTTAAAAATGCCTTTTTGAATGGGGTGATAGAAGAGGATGTTTATATTGAGCAACCTCCAGGTTTTAAAAATTCTAAATTCCCTAATCATGTCTTTAAATTAAAAAAGGCATTGTATGGACTAAAACAGGCACCTCGAGCTTGGTATGAGAGGTTAAACACTTTCTTATTAAAAGAATCATTTGTTAAAGGAGGTGTGGACACCACTCTATTTTTGAAAAGAATTAGGAATGATATACTCATTGTACAAATATATGTGGATGACATTATTTTTGGATCAACTAATAAAAATTTATGTGATGAATTTTCAAAAATAATGAGTAGTGAATTTGAGATGAGTTTGATGGGTGACTTGAGTTATTTTCTTGGTTTAAGCATAAAGTAAAATAAGGAAGAAACTTTTCTTTGTCAATCTAAGTATGTTAAGGATATCCTCAAAAAGTATGAAATAGATAATGCTAAACTAGTAACTACACCCATGAGTTCCTAAATATTATTAGATAAGGATCCTAAGGGAAAATATGTTGATCAAAAGAAGTTTAGAGAAATAATTAGATCTTTGCTTTACTTGACTGCTAGCCGACTAGACATTATGTTTAGTGTTTGTTTATGTGCTAGATTTTAATCTGATCCAATAGAATCACATTTGACAGCAGTAAAAAGAATATTGAGATACCTTTTGGGAACTCAAAATTTAGGGATTTGGTATCCTAAGAATAGTTCTTCTTTTGAAATCATTGAATACTCAGATTCTGATTTTGCAGGCTACAGGGTAGATAGGAAAAGTACTTCTGGGACTTGTCAATTTATTAAAAATTCTTTAATATCTTGGTCCAGTAGGAAACAAAATTTAGTAGCACTTTCTATAGCTGAAATAGAGTATATTGCCTTAGGGAGTTGTGTTGCACATGTGCTTTGGTTGAAACAACAATTAGTTATTTTAGGATTTTCTATTGGTATAATTCCAATCTTTTGTGATAACACTAGTGCCATTTACATTTCAAAGAATCCTATTCAACACTCTAAAATAAAGCATATTAATATAAGGCATCATTTCATAAGAGATCATGTAGCAGAAAGGGAAATTGAACTACATCATGTTGCTACTAAAGATCAGCTTGCAGATATTTTCACAAACCTCTAGCTTTTGACACTTTTAGCATATTAAGGACAAAGATAGGTGTGATTGATCTTAGTGCACGATTGAAAATTTTGCAAAATTGTTTTGTATGTGTTTATTGTTGAAATCCAGGATCCCGAGCACTTAAATTTGATGGTGACAACTAATACTTACTGAATCTATATGGATTTCCTTAAGATTACAAATATTTATCCTTGTATATGCGTACTAATATTTTAGGTCAGATACACACTGCTCAAGGTTGCTGGAGACTCAAACTGGGTAGAATAGGATGTTGAAAATCTTGTAATATTTAATTTCTTAAGTCTGCCACAAAATCATGTATGTGAAAGGAGAAACCATGCACACACACAGGGGGAGATTTGTTTTCATGTTTAAATTTTTTTTTTAAATTATCATATTGTATGATTTTCAATCATATTGTACGATGAATCATTAATACTCAGGCTAACGGCTATTTTCCAGATGATTAGTTTTGTAACCTAATCGTACTGTACGATGGTAATCGTACTGTACGATGGTAATCGTACTGTACGAAAATGTTCAATTGAAAAACCCTAGCTGCCAGAATAAGTTTTGTAAGTTTACAATTTTGATTTTTTGAATTATTTATACTACACGATCCAGATCGTACTGTACGATCCAGATCATACTGTACGATTAATTGAATACTTACCAAAATTATCTCCTATAATCAGGAAATAAATTTTGGTTTCTTAATTAAAGTAGATTGTATTGTACGATACTATATCATACCGTACGATAGTTAGAGATAATTTCATTCATCCCTTTGATTGTACCAGATGAAACTAAGGTTTTTTGTTCTATTTATCCTAGACGATATTCATATCATACTGGACGATAGCCTGAAATAAACTAATCGTACTGTACGATTAGTGCAGTGCTGGATGATAGTTAGAGACAAATTTGCTCGTCCTAGAGATCGTCTTGTACGAACAGTTGAAAACTACATGATCATCCTGTATGATATACGTATTATACAGTATGATATTTATAAAATTTGAGAACTGTTCATCCGTGCTCGTACTGGACAAAGCTGTATTTGAACTGATCGTACTGTATGATTTCATATCATACTGTACGAACAGAAATGAAAAAGTTGAAATTTTTAGGGTTTTCTGAAGCCTGATTTAAAAAGAACTTTAATTTTTCAATTAGGAGTTGTTGGTCTGTCCTCTTGCTGTGAGAGGCATTGAGAGAGGAAGGGACTCTTGAGGGAGAAGTTTTCTTTGGAGAGATCCAGAGCTTGTGAGAGGAAGGTGAAGGTGAGCTTGAGCGTGCGGGAGAAGGAGTGTGAGGGGATCACACGGTGGCTCCAAGCTAGCTGCATGCTTTACTTTTCACGCATTTTATTCACTTCTTTTAATTATTTGGTGAAAAGTTTGATTTTGATCTTATAGTGTGAAATTTGTAATTGTGTCACCAATATCGTTGTTGTGAACGAACTACTAGCTTCCGCATTTTACTTTTTAAATTATTATTTTAAAAATAAAAAAATTAGAACTTTTATTTAGGTTTAAAATTTTAAAATACCAATTCCCCCCCTCTTGGCGAATCTCTGACTTTCAAGTGGTATCAGAGCAGGGTTTCAAAATAGTGTTTTAGAAAACCTAGAAACGTAAGATCCATGGCTCAATTTGGTAACCGTAATACTGCGGAGGGTTATTCTATAACCCGTCCACCTTTATTTGACAATATACCATTTGATTCTTGGAAAATGCGCATGTCTACATTTTTACAGTCTCTAGACTATCGCATGTGGATGTTGGTTCAAGAAGGTTATTCTGCACCTTTTCGTATGTTGAATGGAGTTAAAACTGAATTAGCTTTTAATGAATGGAGTAATGAGGATAGAGAATTTACACAGTTAAACACTAAATGCTTAAATTATTTCTTTTACGCATTAAACTCAAAAGATTATATGTGAGTGTCTACCTGTACTACTGGTAAGGAAATTTGGGACAAACTGTGTATCACATACGAAGGAACTAGTGAGGTCAAATAATCTAGGCTGAACATACTGCTACATGATTACGAACTATTCCGCATGAAACCTAGTAAAACTATCTCTGAAATGTACACTAGATTCACCCAGATAGTGACATCTTTGCATGCTTTAGGGAGAGAGTTATCTAACTTAGAGAAAGTGAACAAAATATTACGATGTTTGCCTAGTTCATATGATGCAAAAATTACTGCAATAACTAAGTCGAAAGATCTAAATGTTTATTCAATTGACAACTTGCTTGGGTCACTCATTGCCTACGTGCAAGGAGTGAGTCAACGACAAAGTGATGCAGGTGAAAAGAAGAAGGAGTGAACAGTGGCCTTAAAAGCGAACAATTCTGAAAGTGACAACTCTGCAGCGGAGGAAAATGATGACATAGCCTTGATGACTCATTAGTTCAAGAATTTTCTGAAACAAAAGCAACGCCGTCATCAAAGTAATTGGAACAAAGGTAAAAGCTCAAAGAATACTAAAGTTGCATCTGACACAATTTGCTTTGAGTGCAGGAAACCCGGTCATCTCCGAGCTGATTGCCCCAACGTTAAGACTCAACAAACCAAAGAAAAGGGCGAGGAAAGGCCAAAGTTCAGAAAGGGCAAGTCTAAGACACAAAAAGCGTTTTGGGCCGACTCTGCCTCAGAATCATCAGAAGAAGAAGCAGAGGAGGAGGTAACAAATTTATGTTTTATGGCTAATAATAATCTTGATCAATCAGATCAAGATGAGGTATGTCAACTTTCTTATGATGAGCTATTGATTATTTCTGAAAAAATTCATGATTCATATAAAATGTTAAAGAAAAAGCATGTTAGTCTTAACACTGACTTTAGTACTTTACAAAAGGAGCATGCTAGTGTAGTTAAGGATTTTTTTGACTTGGATAAAGATCATATGTCTCTGCTTGATTAATATGATGCATTTAATAAGAAGAATATTGAGTTAACCACTGCACACGATACCTTGAAATCATCACATGTTGAACTAGAGAATGCATTTAAGGAACTAGAAGAACTTGCAGAGGAACTAGATAGAAGTGAGCTTACATTGAGATTTGAATATGCAAGCCTTAACCAAGAGAATAAATTTTTAAATAAAAAACTTTATGCATTTGAAAACAATAAAATACCTCCCACATTTGCTGAGTTTTTTTAGCCTCCACCATGTGAACCATCTCATTTAAAACCAGCACAACATACATCATCCAAACCCAGAAATAGGCACTACCACCCCCGTAGATTAGTGAACCAATTTCCCGGTGTTAGGTGTTATTCTTGTGGCATGCTAGGTCACATAGCCCGCACGTGCACAATTCACCATAAGACACATCTAGTGTGGAGACCTAAGCTGCATTCATTATAGCATAACATGCATACATTTCATCCATACAAGCATAAGGAGGAACCCAAACTCACTTGGGTTTCCAAAACCAACCTGTGATTGAAATTAAAGGGATGCTCTCACAAAAGACCTAGTGAGAGCATGTGGTACCTGGATAGTGGCTGCTCGAGACACATGACTAGAAACATGAAGTAGTTTGTGACACTGGGGGCTAGGTCAGGAGGCAAGGTAACTTTGGGAGACAACACTACTAGAAAAGTGGTGGGCTCAGGTATCATTGAAAACTCTAAGAATTTGGTAATTGAAAATGTACTGTTAGTTGATGGCTTAAAGCATAACCTTTTGAGTATTAGTCAACTATGTGACAAGGGCTTTGACATTAAGTTTTTTCTAACAAATGCATGATTAGCTTAAATGGTACACTTATGTTAGAAGGAAAACACATAAATAATGTCTATATGTTAGATTTAAACTACATTGAAAACTCAAACTCTTCGTGTCTGAAAACAATAACTGATGACTCTTGGCTATGGTATAGGAGACTATGCCATACTAGTATGAAAACACTTAGGAACATCACTCAGAAAGACTTAGTTAGGGGCATACCTAAGTTAGACTTTACTACGGACCATCTATGTGATACCTGCCAACTAGGAAAACAAGTGAAATCATCATTTCATTCAATTAAGGATATCAGCACTACTAGGCCACTAGAAATTCTACACATGGACCTATTTGGACCTATTAGTACCGCTAGCCTAGGAGAATATTTTTTTGGATTTGTAATAGTGGATGACTACTCTAGGTTTACTTGGGTGAAATTTTTAGCACATAAGAGTGAGTTATTTGAAGAGTTTAGAACTTTCTCCACTTGGATTCAAAGAAAATTAGGATGTGAAATTAAGACAGTTCATAGTGATCACGATGGAGAATTTGAGAATGATATGTTTGAATTATTTTGTAAAGAGATTGGAATAGAACATTATTTCTCTGCCCCTAGGACTCCTCAGTAAAATAGAATAGTAGAAAGAAAGAATAGAACTTTAGTTGAAACTGCTAGGGCAATGTTAGCTGAATACACTCTTCCTAGATATTTTTGGGCAGAAGCAGTGAATACTGCTTGCTATGTTCTAAATGGGGTAACCAAACTTAATAAGACACCCTATGAATTTCTTAAGGGTAGGACACCCAACCTTTCCCACCTACATGTCTTTGGATGCAAATGTTTCATCTTAATCAATGGCAAGTCACCCTTAGGAAAGTTCGATCCTAAATCTGATGAAGGGGTTTTCTTAGGCTACTCATCTGTAGGTAAAGCCTATAAAATCTTTAATAAGAGAACCCCGGTAGTAGAAGAGTCTACTCATGTGGTATTTGATGAATCCAATAAGATCTCTGAATCTAATCATGAAGAAGAAGAAGTTGAGATTATTCGGGGAGTAGAAACCATTGCCATAGAGACTAGAGCAGAACCTCAGGAACAACTGCCTAGAGATTGGAAATATTCTTCTAATCATCCTAAAGAACTGATCTTAGGATACCCATCAGAAGGTGTAAAAACTAGGCTTGGACTTAGGAAAGAGTCAGTCATTCTGCATTTATATCTATGATTGAACCCACAAATATAGATCAAGCCTTAGGAGATGAATTCTGGATCCTAGCAATGCAAGAAGAGTTGAACCAATTCATTAGGAATGATGTTTGGGAATTAGTCAAAAGACCTAAAGAATAAAGTGTGGTTGGAACAAAGTGGGTCTTTAAAAATAAGATGAATGACTCTGGCATAGTAGTGAGAAATAAGGCTAGATTAGTAGCAAAGGGTTACAACCAAATTGAGGGAATAGATTTTGAGAAAACCTTTGCACCCGTGGCCAGACTAGAAGCCATTAGAGTACTCTTAGCCTTTGCTTGCTTCAAGGGATTCAAATTGTATCAAATGGATGCAAAGAGTACTTTCCTAAATGGGGTAATCAAAGAGGATGTCTATGTTGAACAACCCCCAGGATTTGAAAACTCACAATTTCCAAATCTTGTGTTTAAGTTAAAAAAGGCACTATATGGACTAAAGCAAGCACCAAGAGCCTGGTGTGAAAGACTTAGTACATTCCTACTAGATAGAGGCTTTGTTAATGGTAGTGTGGACACCACCTTATTCTTAAAAAAGGTAGGAGATGAGATACTCATTGTTTAGATCTATGTAGATGACATCTTGTTTGGATCTTCAGAGAAAATTTTATGTGATGAATTTTCAAAAATAATGAGTGATGAGTTTGAAATGAGTATGATGGGAGAACTTAATTACTTCCTTGGATTTAGTGTAAGACAGATAGAAGGTGGAATATTCCTTAGCCAAACTAACTAAGTACATCAAAGATATTCTTAAAAAGCATGAAATGGAAAATGCTAAGGCCATGAACACTCCCATGAGCTCTAACATTCAATTAGATAAAGATTCAAATGGGAAGTCAGTAGATCAGAAAAAGTATAGGGGAATAATTGGATCACTTCTCTATATAACTACCAATAGACCGGATATAATATTTAGTATTTGTCTCTGTGCTTGATTTCAAGCAGATCCAAAAGAATCTCACATGACTGCTGTCAAAAGAATTCTTAGATATCTACAAGGCACCCAAAACTTAGGAATTTGGTATCCTAGACACATCACTACGTTTGAAATCTTAGGGTACTCAGATTCAAATTTTGCAGGATGTTGGGTAGATAGAAAAAGCACATCTGGTACTTGTCAATTCATTAGAAAATTATTAGTATCTTGGTCCTGTAGAAAATAGAATTCGGTAGCCCTCTCGACAGCTGAAGTAGAATATATAGCGGTAGGAAGCTGTGTTGCACAAGTCCTTTGGTTAAAACAACAATTTTTAGATCTTGGACTACCTGTAGGAACCATCCCAATAATGTGTAATAACACTAATGTAATTTACATATCTAAAAATCTAATTCAGCACTCACGAACAAAGCATATAGACATTAGACATCACTTCATAAGAGATCATGTAGCCAAAGGAGATATTGAACTGAACCACATTGCGACTGGAGATCAATTGGCTAATATTTTTACAAAGCTGTTAGCTTATGACACATCTAGTACCCTGAGAAAAAAATTAGGTGTCATAGACATTCAAGCTTAAAAAAAAAAAAAAATAATAAACAAAAAAATTGTGTGTTTGTGTGTTCATTTTATTTAATTAAAAATAAAAAAAGGACTTTCCTGATCCTCTCACATTCACCTTGCTGATGCCTAAAACTTAAATTTCTCTGCACATCATACTGTATGATCCAATATCGTACTGTATAATTATCCCAAAAATACTCAAATCTCAGCTGTCCACTCCATCCACTGTCTAGATCTATCCTATTTTGTACATATCGTACTGTACGAATAACCACTCGTACTGTACGATACACATTATTGGTCATCGTACTATATAAACACCACATCGTACGGTACGATCCACGTGTCAATACGGATTGGGATGAATTTAAACTCGGCCGGTATGAAAATAATTACCCTTCGTACTGTATGAACACCTGTTCATACTGTACGATCAATTTTGTCAAAAGTCGTTCAGACGACTTCTCGGGATGAACGCCTCTCACTCACATTCGTCCAGTACGATTCTGATCGTACTATACACTTTGACTCTCATTTTCTGAACAGTCATCCAGACGAAATAATTGCACATATCATACTGTGTGATCCTCAATCGTACTGTACGATACTTCCAAAATTCTATAAATTAGAGGTGTTCTCTAGTTAAGATCACTCATTCCTCTTCCAATTCCTCACTTTCTCCATCCA
The DNA here is from genome assembly GCA_019925795.1 of Dendrobium chrysotoxum. Taxonomy (NCBI): domain Eukaryota; kingdom Viridiplantae; phylum Streptophyta; class Magnoliopsida; order Asparagales; family Orchidaceae; genus Dendrobium; species Dendrobium chrysotoxum. The sequence goes on from CM034303.1 coordinate 25,377,410, forward strand.
CTTCCTCAACAATGTCTGGTGCAAGCAAGCACGGTCGAATGATTGTTGGGAGCTCTTCCTCCTCTCGGTGGTTCGATGATCGCTTTCTCTCCGCTCCCGACGAGAAAGCATACAATAAATTAAAAGAAGCCAAAATCACCCCATCTTGAATGTTGAATCAAGCCGCTCTGAACTTAGAGGTGATGAACCTTTTCGCCTCCACCACTCTTCAATTTCTATTGACTCAAGTGTTTCCCTTCCACTCCTAACTACTGTTTTGAATTTCTTGCAAATTTGAAAATCGATCTAGAGTGCACCACTTTTACTTCTTATGTCTGTAAATAGCATGTCGTTATCACTATTAATGACGTAGCTGAACACATTAGCCTATCCACTGAAGGCCCTCGTCCCCAATCTATACTCACAAATGATTATGATTGGACCTCAGTTAACATGACCCTTAGAAATGTCCCATCCAATCAACACCTACCCCTTATCCAAACCCTGAATCAAAATGCACGCGTTATCCAGCATGCTCTTCGCACGTCCATAATACCCTAAGCTAGAGACCGCATCCACATTACTCCACTGCTGTCTGTGGTCACTTACCTAATAATGTCAGGAACCAAATTCAATGAAGCCTAAATGATTTTTGATTATATCCATACCCTCTCTGCGTTCCGATACCCAAGTGCCCGCAGAAAACTAAACCTTGCTTTAGGACATGTCACATGCTACATCTTAGATGCTAAGTATCAAACTCATTATCCTCTACCTCCAGATCATCTCCCTATCTTCTATTCAGATGCCTCTTTTTTATATCTTATTCCATCGGGGGGCAGCTCACACCGATCCTAATTTTGATGAAGAAGTGGCTGCTGCTCCTGCCGACACACCTCCACCACCACCAATACACCCGCCTGAACCTGCCTATCCTACCTACCCTCACGATGACATCATTCAACACCTTGATCGATTGGAGACTATGCTGGATTCCCACATTACTCAACAACATCAAGAACATGAAAGTGATATGAAATGGTTTGGGGAGCGCTTCACCTCCATCGATCACCAGTTTGTGTCCCTCCATCAGTACTTTCAACTGGTTCCACGACCTCCACCACCACCTCCGGATCAGGATCCCGAATTTTGAATATTTCAGTTACTTGTGTTGTATTTTTCTTTTCTAGTTTCTTGTCTTTATAGCTACTTTTTTGTTCTTCCCTTTTTGGTGCTGTCAAAAGGGGGAGACGTTTCTGTGTTGTTCTGTCTTTACTATTAATGATATCCGTTGTTTATATTTACTCTTCTGTTTATTTGTTGCTCTTTCTCTTATTATGTTTACTCTATATGTTATAAATAAAAAAAATAAATTTGTTTTTCTTCTCCTATCTTAAAAATAAGTTAATCCTTCTGAGGGGGAGCTATGGAAGACATAACAACTGTGGCCATAAGAAAATATTATTTGACACCATCAAAAAGGGGGAGATTGTTGAAATCCAGGATCCCGAGCACTTATTTTTGATGGTGACAACTAATACTTACTGAATCTGTATGGACTTCCTTAAGATTATAAATGTTTATCCTTGTATATGAGCACTAACATTTCAGGTCAGATACACACTGCTTAAGGTTGCTGGAGACTCAAATTGGGTAGAATAGGATGTTAAAAATTTTGTAATTTTTTATTTTTTTATTTTTTATTTTCTTGAGTCTGCCACAAAAGCATGTATGTGAAAGGAACAACCATGCACACATAGGGGGAGATTTATTTTCATGTTTAATTTTTTTTTAAAATTATCATACTGTATGATTTTCAATCGTACTGTACGATGAATCATTAATACTCAGGCTAACGACTATTTTCCAGATGATTAGTTTTATAACCTAATCATACTGTACGATGGTAATCGTACTGTACGATGAGGTTCAATTGAAAAATCCTAGCTGCCATAATAAGTTTGGTAAGTTTATAATTTTGATTTTTGAACTATTCATACTATACGATCCAGATCATATTGTACGATCCAGATCATACTATACGATTAATTGAATACTTACCAAAATTATCTCCCATAATCAGGAAATAAACTTTGGTTTCTTAATTAAAGTAGATCGTACTGTACGATACTATATCGTACCGTACTATAGTCAGAGACGATTTTATTCATCCCTTTGATCGTACCAGATGAAACCAAGGTTTTTTGTTTTATTCATCCTGGACGATATTCATATCGTACTGGATGATAGCTTGAAATGAACTAATCATACTGTACGATTAGTGCAGTGCTGGATGATAGTCAGAGACAAATTTGCTCGTCCCAGAGATCGTCCCACAGATCATCCTGTACGAACAGTTGAAAACTACATGATCATCCTATTTGATATACGTATCTTACAGTATGATATTTATAGAATTTGAAAACTATTCGTCTATGCTCGTACTAGACGAAGCTGTATTTGAATTGATCGTACTGTACAATTTCATATCGTACTGTACGAACAGAAATGAAAAAGTTGAAATTTTTTGGGTTTTCTAAAGCCTGATTTAAAAAGAACTTTAATTTTTCAATTGGGAGTTGTTGGTTTATTTTCTTACTGTGAGAGGTATTGAGAGAGAAAGGGACTCTTGAGGGAGAAGTTTTCTTTGGAGAGATCCAGGGCTTGTGAGAGGAAGGTGAAGGTGAGCTTAAGCATGAGGGAGAAGAAGTGTGAGGGGATCACATGGTGGCTCCGAGCTAGCTGCATGCTTTGCTCCTCTTGTGGCTTTGGAGATTCTTGGGAAAGTTCTCTAGGGAAGAGAGGCTTCAAGATCAACATCGTCAGGGTACTCTGCCATCTCCAGGAGGGAGAAAAAGGAGAAGGTCCGCTGCCGTCACCAGAAGGGTGACATAGCATTTGGTATTTCGCCACACCGGGGAAGGTGAAAGTGAGTCTTGTAAAGGCTTCTCCGCCTTGCTGTGGGAGCAAAAGGAGAGTCAACTTTTAGTAGTACAAATCCTGGAGTGGAGGACTCCGGGGAGTGGACGTAGGTCAAGTGACGGAACCACTATAAAAATCTCTGGTGTGCTTTTTCCATTTTTATCGTGCTTTACTTTTCACGCATTTTATTCACTGCTTTTAATTATTTGGTGAAAAGTTTGATTTTGATCTTATAATGTGAAATTTGCAATTATGTCACAAATATTATTGTTGTGAACGAACTACTAGCTTCCGCATTCTACTTATTAAATTATTATTTTAAAAATAAAAAAATTAGAACTCTTGTTTAGGTTTAAATTTTTAAAATACCAATTCACCCCCCCTCTTGGTGAATCTCTGACTTTCAAGTGTTAGTTTGGTTGTTTCTAGTTTATTGTGTTTTGTGGTTATCTTGTATGTTCTTCTTTAAAAAATCAAAAATTTTATCTTGTGTTGGTTTTTATTTTAGTGTAGAAAATCTATAGAGTTGGAGTGACGATACTGTATGTTCTTTGTCTGTTCATACTATACGATGATGTCGTCATACTGTATGATTATAGAAGATTCATCCGTATAAATGGGGTGGTTTCACAGTTAGTGTCAGTTATTAGTGCTGATCGTCCCAGATGAACACGTCTTCGTCTGTATGATTCATGTGTCAATTTGGATAAGGGCAAACCTAACTGTTGCCTGAATGATCCTTTAATATCCTGATCATTCCGGATGAACACGTCATCTTCTGTACGATCAGCAAGTCAAAAAGTATGTACGAAAGGATGCCTTGGGATGAGCAGTTTATGAAAAGCAATTTCATTTTTGACTATTTTTGTTCGTCCCGTACAAAATTTGATTCGTCCCGGATGAAATCCATTTCATCCCATACAAAATGCTTTCGTACAGTACGATTGATTGCTTTTCTATATAAAGGAGGGTTGTTTTCTTTCATTTCACTTTCATTTTCAAGCCCTTCAGAGCATTAAAAAGAGATGTGAGAAAGTGGCAAGAGAGTGTGTCAATCCAGAGGGTCATCATCTAGGAGGGACTGGGATGATAATTTTCTAAGTGCACAAAATGAAGAGGCATACTATAGGTATGCCGCATCTAAAATCACTCCTTCCCACATTCTACTGCAAGAAAATCTTCATTTTGCAGTAATGCCTCAATTTGATTCTATCTAGTTCTCTTTTCTTCTCACTCTAATCTTTGCATACAACAAAGATCTTTTCCATGTATTTTTGGCCAACATGACTTTTAATCAGGACCATTCTAGAATCTCTTCCTACATTCTAAAATAAAGAGTTGAAATAACCAAAGAGGACCTTGGAGAATATTTTCATCTAAAAACTCTAGAAATATGTGCACATACTCTAACTTCTTGATCGGACTATGATTGGTCTGAAGTCAATCAAGTCTTAAAGGTATAAGACAACCTACTCACATTCCTTGAGTTGACACGTTGAACCAAAATGCTCGAATAATCCAACATGTTCTTAGGACCTCCATCATTCCCATGGCCGGAGATAGAGTAAACATGACCCCTCTTCTCTCTTCTGTCACTTACTTGATTATGATTGGCCAACCTATTGATGAAGCCTAATTAATTTTAGACTATCTATTTTACCTCACCAATATTAGCCATCCTAGTGTGAAGAGAAAGAAGAACATTGCCCTTGGTCATGTGATTTGTTACATCCTTGAAAAGAAGTATAATATAGGACACCCTTATGGACAATCTGAACTGCCACTTTATTTCATCGATGCTTCTTTTTAGGCACTTTTTGAGAAAGATGGAAATGTGGGTAGTTCTGAGGATGAACCTGAACCTGCACCAGCTCCTGCACATGCACCTGAACCCAACAAAGCCTTCTATCAGGATATGGTCCGCGATTTGATAGGCTTGATCGAATATTTAATAATGTGGAGGCGCATTTGAAGAAGCAGGATGATCAATATAATGAGGATAGGGGGTGGATTAGAGGACAATTTGAGATAGTGAACACCAACATTGCGACACTCAATAGCTATTTAGCTATGTTCGCTGCTCCTCCACCTCCTCCAGATGAAGGTCCTTCAGACTATTAGAGTTGTTCTTCTTGTTGTTTGGCCTGGTTGTTGATTTGCTATTCTATGAGTTGTTGTTTGTTGTACCTGTGATTCTTATTATTTTTCCTTTGTTAGTTGTATGATTAATATTTATGTCTGCAAGCTTACTCGTATGCAATTATTTATAAATGTAAAAGCTTATTATGTTATATGTTTCAATCAAGATGGAATGAAGATGTTCATTTTTTATTCATATTATTCTGTGATAGTGATTATAACTGGAAATTGACTAATCTTAAACACTCGACTGTAGTTGATTAAGTTTCTAAAATGTTAATTGAGTTTATATTACAATAAAAATTTCAATGCATAATTTAACTTCTCAAAATATTTAGATTTTATTATAATTTGGTGTAGATTAGAAGATCTTTCATTATATTATTTTAGATATGTATTACTTAGCATAAATTCTTGTATATTTGATGTCTTAATATTGCTCTTGATTTCTACATCAAAGTATTCATTAGTGTAATTGTGACAAAGGGATGGTGTTGTTGGAAAGAATTTTATTTAAAAAAAAAGAGCAAAGCTTGAAAAGATGGATAAAGTGTGCCATACAATAAAAGATGCGCAATGTCGCCAAAATTAAAATGAGACACAAAATTAGCCCAAATATTGACTAAGTGCACAAAATATGCCCCTTCATTTGAAAAGATGCGCAATGTCGCCAATTGTTCTTTCGTTTAACATTTTCTTCAAGTTCACTAAATAATGATCGTCACTTTTGATTTAGAGATTTGGTAATTTTATTTCATCATTTGTGCAATAGTTGTGGTTATTTAATCTATCTATTACATTACTGCCATAGATCAACTCTTCTTCTCCTTATTATACTCTGTGATCTAAACCATTTTGAGTCTTTATTTTTCGCATTTGATTTTAATATTGTAGTTAATCTTCATTTAATATTATTTAAATCCTCAACTCCTTTGAGTGTCTTCCCTTTTTCTTATTGTCAAAAGGGGGAGTTTTGTATTATTTGACTTGCTTGTTGCATGTTTTGTATTATTGCATGTTATGATGTCATGTTATGTATGTACTTGTATTTATATTCATGTTATTTAGTTTACAAGTGGTACTTGTATGTGTGTGTCTTGTTTGTTCTTCATGTGGTACTTGTATATGCGTGTCTTGTTTGTTCTTGTCATACTCGGCCCTTTGCTTATTCCGTGTTAGATCATCTAACCTCCTTTTATCCCTTGTTTAGGATAGGTCATTTTTTTCAGGGGAGCTTAGGAGATCATTTATTTAGGGAGAGTGTACATTTAGTGGAAGCTTAGGAGACACGCGAATTTAATTGTTAAATCAAACAATAAATGTTTTGCCATCATCAAAAAGGGGGAGATTATTATGATTTGGGTAAATCCGTTCGTTCAAGTGAATTATGATACAAGTTATTTTTGATGATTACAAAATCTTATTGTTTGTTTTATTCTTCTCCTAACAAATATTAGAGTTTCTTTCTTTTATGTGCACTAACATGTTTTTCAAAAAATTCACACTCCAGATTGCTGAAGACTTCAAGTTCATTTGTTAATGTTTACTGTAAGTGAAGTATGTATTTTTAATTTCTTGAGTCTGAGAGAGTGTGATTGTAAGTTAGATAACTTTGCACACACACACAGTGGGGGAGTGAAAAACTTAATTTTTAAAAATGATCGTATAGTACGATATTGGATAATACGGGATGATCTGTATTATATGTCCTCCACAACAAACCTGCCTGACGGAAAATTTTTCTAAGTACACTTCATATAGTACAAAATGGACTTCATATAGAAGGCTATACAGTAGGAACGACTCTGAATTAAGTTCGCACTGGATCGTACGGGATGAATAGTTTAATGTTTAAACTATTCGTACAGTACGAAATAGAGTTCGTACAGCAAATTTTGAGGTACGAACGTCTCTGAATTAGGTTCATACTGGATCGTACGGGATGAATCATTCAATTTTTTAACTATTCGTACAGTATGAAATAGAGTTCATACATGAGATTTTGAGGTACGAACGGCTCTGAACTAGGTTCGTACGAGACAAATCATTTATTTTTTGAACTATTCTTATAGTACGAAATAGAGTTCATACAGGAGGTACGAACAGCTCTGAATTAGGTTTGTACTGGATCATACGGGACAAATTGTTCAATTTTTGAACTATTCGTACAGTATAAAATAGAGGTCTTACAGGAGATTTTGAGGTACGAACAGCTCTGAACTAGGTTCATAATGGTTCGTACGAGACGAATCGTTCATTTTTGAACTATTCATACAGTATAAAATTGGGTTCGTACAGAAGGTTATGCAGTACGAATGGCTCTGAATTAGGTTCGTACTGAATCGTATGGGATAAATCGTTCATATTTTGAACTATTCGTACAGTACGATGTTCAATCGTACGGGACGATCGGCTTACGTGAAACTTGAAATATTCAGTTTTTGGACAGTTTTTCTTGTCCTAAGTACTTAAGGATCTTAAAACTAACTGTATGAAAGATCCTTCTACAAAAATTTTCTTGAGAGTGAAAGGGAGAGTGATTGGGAGATTGTTTGGCAGAAAGTGTTGAGAGATCTTTGAAGAGAAAATTGTGATGGGATTCACAAGGTTTCTAATAGTGAGGATCTCAGTGTTTGTCATTCAAGCATCTTCCTAATCTCCTTGGAGGCTCTTGCAAGAAAGTTGTTCGAGAAGTTTCTGGTTCTCTGCCATCACCAGGAGGGTGAGAAAAAAAGTGGTACTCTGCCATCACCAGGAGAGTGAGAAAGGACGTGAGGTTCTCTGCCTTCACCAGGAGAGTGAAAAAGGATGACAGTTTTCTGTCGCACCGGGTTAGTGGAAGAGAGTTTGTAAAGGCTTCTCCGCCTTGCTGTGGGGGTAAAAGGAGAGTCACTTTGATATAGTGCAATACCTGGAGAAGGAGTCTCTAGGGAGTAGATGTAGGTCGTGTTTGACCGAACCACTATAAAATCTGGTGTTCTCTATTCTATTTTTATTTTACTTACTGCATTTTCTTACTGCACTACGTTTTATTTTTCTATAGTTGAAAAGCATAAAAAATTTACTCTGTTTGTACATTACGAATTGTGATCGTACAGAACGATTTGCTTTGTATTATGTTAAATTTTTTTCCAAAATTTCAAGAGAATTTAAAAGTACCAATTCACCCCCTCTCTTGGTTAGCATAGGGACGTAATTAATAGGTCTAACAACCTATTCGCTCTTTCAACTTATGTTTAAATTTCATCACAATATAATTATATTATGCCAAATTACTTGTGGATAATGTTATCATGAATCACTTAATCTATAATTAATCTAACCTTTTCTAACAACCCTTTATCCACTATTAATCTAGCCTTTTCTAAGATTAGATAACTAAAGATTTAAGGATTATAATGAGATAAAGAGAGAACAAGAAGCAACAGAGAGAGAGCGTGTGTGTGTTTATGGGGATGTAGGAGAGGAAGAGCATGTAGCATGAGATTATTAATTAATCCTAAGTAAAAATAACCTTATCAGTACAATTAAGCACAAATTAATAACCTTTAGAACAATAAATCATGGCTAACTATTGAAATAAAAATTCATTATCATTTTATTACAATTGTTTAGACAAATCAAATTCTAATAAATTATAGGTTTAATGTTACGTGGACTAAATCTATTGAATATAAATAGCCAGCATCAATTTTTTAAAATTGATTAGATGCATATTTACATGATTTATTATAAATGAGTTTATTAAATTCTGCATAACGTAAAACATCCCATTAATTCAGATTGACTTGATTAGATCATGGTTTTAGGTAAAAGTTCGAGTAATTTTGAGGTTTTAGAACGATTTCAATTGGAAACAATCTTAAACTAATTAAGATTTTAATTTTCAAAAGTTTTAGGACATCGAGACTTAACTTAAAGAGTATCACTTAAATTAGTGAATCAAAAGTGTCTGTAGATTTTTGCATCAAAGTTTTGTGAAACTTCTTAGTAGACAAAGTTCGACTAAAATTCCATTATTGAATCCTAACAAATTTCATTTGTGTTGCAACTTGCATCCCAATTCAATAATCATGTATTTTCTATCATACTTATATTTGTAAATATAAAAAAATAAAAAATTAACGGGAATCAGAAACTGAAATTAAATCAAAGTGAAATTTAATCTTTGAACATATGACAGAAACAAAGATTCAAAACCTTGGATCGGATTATACAAATTGGATCAAATAGCTTACGAAATAGAAACACAATTCCTTGCAAATTAAATCAAAACAAACCCATTCCTAAAAATTTAGATAGAACAATCCATCAATACCAGAGCAAATTCAGATGTAACAATCCATCTTTTCTTAATGTTGGATGATACCCTGAAAAAGAGGGGAAAGCATACTATAAAGGAGATTGTAGAAATTTTTGAAATGCAAAAAAGAAGAATAGTGTTAGACCTGAGAGGGAGAAACCGACGGAGGTGAGTTTGATGGAGTGTCCGAATAATTTCGAGGGAGGGAACTCATATCAGTGCACGAAGAAGAGATGTGTGGAGTCGTGGCCGCTAAACGGGGAGCCGGTCAAGCGGTTGGAAGTCGTCGCTAAAGAGGAAAAATTAGGGCAAGATAGCGACGCTGAAATGGAGAGCTAGCCCGCATGTGAGATTGTGAGATCACGATAGTCTGTATGTTTTGCTAATGTGTAGTTTTATTTAAATAATTAATTATAAAATTTTAAATAATTATATTGAAATTTATTTTATAAATAATTATTAGATCTCTTATCTTAAATTTGTGCGTATTAATTTGAATTTATTATTTTATTTGTTAAAATCATATATCATATTTTATATTTATAAAATATGGTGTATAAAATTTAACTTTCTTTATATCAAATTTAATATTAATTGAAAGTAAATTTTATCACATATGTTTTAATTTTGAATAAAAAATTATACATAAAAAATATTAATCGATAGTATTTCTATTTTAACAAAATATAAATTTCTTAATTTATAAAAAATTGTCAAACACAAACTTTTAAATAAAGTTAGCCTTCGAGTATGATAACACTTCTCTCTTATAAAATAATACAGAAGAATTTTGCTTAATATAAATATTTTTAGGCATTGAATGATTAATCAATTACATCTTTTTAAATTTTTTTATCAATTGAAATTTTGTCTAAGAAGAATTGTCAATATATAAAATATTAATGATATTTTTAAAATGTATTTTGTATCGAAGTAAAAAAAAAACAGTAGTCACTAAAATGACATATATACATATATATATGAAAAAAAATTCTCTATACTTTTAGCAACAAAATTAGCAGCCAATTTTTCTTTTTGTTAGCTAATATCAAGATTCCTAACTATTTAGAGGCCTTACTTACTTTTGGTCGCTAAAAGATATTTTTAGCGACCATTTTTTTTTGTCTCTATTTTTTTGGTCGCTATTGACCCATTTTATTGTAGTGGTCAATGTAACTTATATATTTGCTGCACTTTTATTGTGCTTTTACTTCACTTTTACTGTGTTTTCACTATGTATTCCCAATGTTTGTTTTATGATTTCACTCGGTATTCACTGCTTATTTACTGTGTAATCAATAATATCAAATCTATATCATCTTCTTCAATTTTCAAAACTAAGTTGCATAATTTTCAATTTTCTGAGTTTTTGTTCATTTTTTACTCTTTTTTACTTTGCTTTTTTGCATATTCATTATGCTTTTTCTACATTTTTACTACGTCTTCTTTGCATTTTTTGTGCTTTTGGTGCGAGCTTACTCCATTTTCATTGCTTAATTCAGTGGTATCGAATCTATATCAACTTCTTCAATTTTCGAACCTATGCTGCATAGTTTTAAAATTTCTATTATTTTTGTTCATTTTTTACTCTTTTTTAGTGCACTTTTACTACATATTCACTCCACTTTTACTGCATATTCACTCCAATTTATTATTCTTTTATTGTACTTTTACTAAGTTTTTATTACTCTCTTATTGTGCTTTTATTATTCTTTTACTTTGTATTTACTGCTTATTTATTGTGTAATCAATGGTATCGACTCATTATCGACTTCTTTAGTTTTCAAAACTAGGTTGCATTAGTTTTCAAATTTTTGAGTTTTCATTCATTTTTGACTCTTTTTTACTGTGCTTTTGCTATACTTTTAGTGCACTTTAGACTACATACAAGAAGGGTCCAGTGTTGATTTTCGATGATGGGTTAAAGTAGAAGATTGTTTGACTTCATCAAAACCTGATTGATATATGAGACATATAACTAGCAAGGCTAATTGTATTGCTTGTATACCTGCAAGAAGTCAACAAGGATATAGCTAATGTCTGAGTAAATAATATTATATAGAAATTATTAATTATGTGAAGACTAACCCAGTGCATTGGCGAGATGTATAAGAAGGGTTGGAACTTGCTAAGGATAATCTTATAGTTTTCAGTTAATAATAAAACAAATGCATCTACATGGTATTATTCAAGTATTTTTCTGTTATAAGGACATTAACATACTTCTCAATATCATTACGTTATAAAAAGAATGAATAATATCAGTCCTGGAAGAAAAAAATTGCAGTGAATATGTAGTAAAAGCATAGTAAAAAGTGCAACAATAGCGTAGTGAAAGTGTAGTGAATATATAGTAAAAGAGTAATGAATATGTAGTAGAAGCACAATAAAAGCACAATGAAAGTGCAGTAAAAGCATAGAAAAAGCGCAATGAAAGTGTAGTAAAAGCACAGTAAAAGCACATTAAAAGTGCAGTAATATTAACTAAAGAATTCAGAGCAACTGAAACTTATTTGTCATCATATTTTTTAATGCAATCATCCATAAATAATTGCTTATCTTTACTTAGAAAATCCCTGCCAGTGAATTCCAATATTGTATTTATACGTCTAGCAATGATTTTAAATGAATCAACATAAATTTTATCAACTAGGGGAGCTATGGGGGCTGGGGGGCTTTTTGAATAGTTGGGGCCATTGTGCTCTTCTTTCCATCTCTTTTTGTTTATTCTATAGTTTGGGGGCTTGCTGCACAGATTTGGGGTGGGGGGAGTGGGGGTTAGGGGGCTTGCTGTATAGATGGGGAGGATAAGGATGATGATGCAAAAATTTATTGTGGATCAAATTTATATTGATGGATGAGCTTGCATTCAAGAGAATTGACCTTTGCTTCAAGTATATCAAGCGTGGTGCCCAGACTTTCTTCAATTCTATTGCATATATTTTGATGTGCACCAAGCAATTTCTCTTGAATGCCAACCCAATCCTGACCTGGTAATAGAGGGGGGCTTGCTGGGTAGAATGTGGGCGGGCTTGCTGGGGAGAATGAGGGGCATGGGTGGGGAATTATTTTTGTGTTGGTGAGGGTATTTGGTGAGAAAATTGAGGATGAGTTTGTGTTTAGAGGATTTGTAATACTGTTTTGTTTACTTACAGTCCCTAGAGGATATTAAAACTCTGCAAAGAAATTATTTTATTATTAGCAAATCTCTAATCATAGGGGAATTAGTTAAAATGAGCTCCAAGAGAAATCTCCATGTGTACATGCCTTTCCTTTAATATTGCAAATAAATTGTTAGTCTTCTTGGCATAATAAAGAACTTTTGTATTGCCCCATCTAAGGAAACAATGTCTAAAATCAAGATACCAAGGGGCATTTTGTGAGAAATACTCCAGGAACCAAATATATATAAGATTAAATGTAATATTCGCTAATGAATTAGTAAAATGAATTAATAATTAGAATGATACTTAGATGCTCTTAGCACTCACAAAATTGAGAGGTACAAAATTATTTATGTAACTAAGTAGCAAACCTGGTGGCAATTTTGTTGAACTCATGGACCAAAAATTCCCTGATGCTCCCGGCCCAATTAATAGATGAGAACTTATTTATTTACTTGTAATAAACAGGAGCCTTCTTGAGGTTTTTAAGTTAATGAGAGGAAAAAATAAATTTGAAACTAAAAATATTATAAATATCTTTAACATAACTGTTGGGTCAGTTGATCTATTTATTTTTATAATTTCACTCTTAATATTAATTGATAAGACTCCTGTAAGTGGCTCTCCTTGCCATAAGACTCTTGTAAGTGGCTCTCCTTGCCATATGATCTCAACACCTCTCTTTGGCAAATCTATAAGCAGAACCACTTCATCATATGTGAATTTTAGCAAATGACGCTTGATGATGAAGCCTTACTGAGAGATATCCTACAATTTCAGTAGCTCGTATATAGAGGAATATTTTACTGGAATGATGGGAACTTCAAAAATTGATGGATGTTTAAATTCTTCAATGTATCCTCAACATCCTTATGTATTACTTCGACAAAAGAGTCAAAAATAATTCAGAAAGTTGATACATAACAACGATTTATAATACGCCAAATATACGGAGCCATCTACAGACAATATAGAAAAAAAACTCAGTGAATATATAGTAAAAGTGCAATAAAAGAGTAATGAAAGCATAGTAAAAGTGCTGTAAAAGCATAGTGAAATTGCATTAAAAATATAGTGAAAGCAGAGCAAAAGCGGAGTAAAACATAGTAAAAAGCGCAGTGTGGTAAAAGTACAATAAGAGCACAGTAAAAGGGCAGTAAAAGTGTAATGACTATATAGTAAAGCACAATACAAAAGAGGCTAAAATGATCGAAAACAACTTAGAAATTTGAAAACTATATAACCTAATTTTGGAAACTGAGGAAGTCGATACATAGTCGATACCATGCAAGCGCAACAAAAGCATAACAAAAGTGTAGTTAAAGAGCAGTAAAAATGAGGTGAAAATGGACGAAAACACTCAAAAATTTTAAACTATACAACCTAGTTTTGAAAATTGAAGAAGTCGATAAAGGGTCGATATTAGTGAATACGCAGCAAAAGTGAATCAAAAGTTCAGTAAGGTCGTGTTGTTTGATGATAAACTTTTACACGATCTAGAATGTTGAAGGATTGTACCTATTTGTAGTGAAGTGTCGGGAATGCCAAATGAGAGAGAAAGTGAGTAGTGAAAGTCAAAGATGAAATGTAAATGGGATGATCAAATGAGCTGGCTCTAAGTCTTTTGAACTCCTACGAATTTAAATTTTTGATCTCTAGGTCAGGTCAGGTCGGTCAGGCTGACAAGATAAAAATAAAGAATGAAATCCAATTGAATATCTACGTGTCAAGATTTAATTGGAGTCCAAATGCAGAGCTACATTCAGACTCCACACCAAATAGTTTCTCTTGTTGGTGACGAGCTTTGGCGTTTTAATTGTGATCATAAAAAAAATAAATAAAACAAAATTAGGAAGATAATAATAAATTAAAGGAAAATATGACATTAAATGTAGTAGATGACTTATTAAATATGTTTGATAATGATTTTCAAAATATTAAAATTAATTTTAATTAACTTAAAGAATCTTTTGGATACTTTTATATTTGATGATGATTTTCAAAATAATGAAATTAATTTTAATTAACTTAAAGAATCTTTTCTATACTTTTCTCGTAGTGATGTTCATATTCTTAATTTACAAAGTATGCTTATTTTCATTGAAATAGAAATGTCATATTATAATAAATTGATAGAAGGGAACTTAAAATTAGTTGAGGTTTAGGTAGATGACCCACCTATCCCTTCTATTGAAGAGATAGTATTGGTCAATCTTCGTAGTGGAAAATTTTTACCACATTATGCCTCTTTTGGGGATAAGGAAAATAAGTAATCAACATTCTAGAATCTTAACTTCCACTTTAACTCATGCCTTCTCAAGACTCCACTAGTTGTTGAAATCCTAAGGTTGATTATAACATACTAGCCTATCTCAGAAAGTTGTTGGCCAAGTTGAATGTATATGATGGTCTAGTCCCTTTCAAGGAAATGAGATAGGCATTAATCAAGGATTTACTTAATTGAGACATTTATGTGGCTCAGTTACCTGCAGTATAGCTTGATGAGGCTTTTTCTTTTAAAAAGACCTTTGAAGTGATGTTCTTTGATGAAGATTTGGTCTTAGGGATAGATAATCATAATCATCTTCTTTACACATATATAAATGTGGATAATTTCATATTATCATGTGTTCTGATTAATTTTTGTGCATCGGTCAATATTATGACTCTCAAAACTTTTGATTACATGAGGATAGATACTCACAAGATTAGTTCTGATAAGATGATTTTGTGAGGTTTAAACCAGAAAGGTGAGAGGGCTTTAGGTTCAATTATTCTATTACTGGAAATTGGTGAACTTAAAACTGAAGCAAAGTTCCATATTATATATTTAGAAGTTTCTTCCAACATGCTTCTAGGTAGACTTTGGCTCCATGAATATAGAATGGTTCCTTTCTCCTTCATCAATCTATTATGTATTCTCATGATGATATTGAATATTGTATCAAGGGAGATTTATAACTGTTTTTAGTTCATGAAGTTAGGATCTATGAGGATGGTGCATGTAATCTACCTAAAAGACAGTCATTTTTGAGAAATTTCAAATTGGCAAAAAATTTGCAATACACATGGAAAAAAATGAAGTAAAAGAAAAAAGAGAAAAAAAAAAATGAAGATCACCCTTGCCTTGAATAACTTATTTGTTGGCATCCTTCTTCTCCTGTATCGCGAGGTGGTCGAATGGCCTAATGAGCTCAAGGAAGATGTAGGAAAGGAAAAAACATAAGAAGAATAATCTTTAAAAAATAATACAAGATAAAACAAATGTTTGTAATACACTTTGATTTAGAATTTATTTGAATGATGAATCACGTGTATTTAAGAAAAATAAATAAGCAGAAGAATGTACAAATGTCAATATAAATGAGAGTCTAATGTGTAAAATCTCTTTGGAAGTAGATAGTAATGAAGACAAAGTTCAGGCAGATGTTGAGGATGTCTCAAATATGTCTAATTTTAAAAGCTTAAAGAATATGTAAAAATCATTGCTCTAACCCCACCATCTCAAGATAGTGTAGACAGGTTGACAGTTCAGGTGGCACCTATTCTTAGCATTAATTATAAACATAATAAGTTTCTTTTTTAATAGCAAAAAATAAAAAATGATGTAAACCTTGAAGATCATTCTATAAATGAGATAGTGGAACTCCCCTTTAATTGGTATCCTCTTTGATTAAAACTCTAATTAAATAAGATTTAACTCCTTCCAATTATACCAAAAGTGAAGCCTAATGTTTTGAAAATTTATATAATACAGAATGTAACAACCTAAATTTTTGTAGAATAATTTAAAATAAAATTTAGAAAATTGATCATGGGCTCTACGGTTTTGTGCTTTTGGGTGCAGCGGTGCTTCCCATTGCCATAAATGGCACTACGACACTGATACACTTGGGTATTTAGGAAAATAATTTAGTACAATGGCACTGGGGTTTTTAATATGGTGGTGCCATGAACTGACATGTAGAGAGATGCTTGAGCATCGCCGTGATAGGCCACAAATAACCTTTTATATATATATTTAATTCTAAAATCTTAAGCACTTAAACCATTCCTCCCCCTATGCCTTGTCATGGAAGGAAGAAGAGGATAAAGGGAGACGAAAGAGAGAGAAGCTTGCTTCGAGTTATAGTCATCCACTGTTCCAATTAGGAAAAGGCTTCAGATCGTAGTAACCTAAAACCTACTTTTATTTTCAATGATTTCATATTTATTGATTTAAATCCTCCAAAAAGTGATAAAAAATATATTTCACCAGATTTATCAAGTTTTTACCATGTAACCTTTTGTATATGATAGATATAGATTTTATCTACATTTTAACTCTAATATTATTGAATTTTATTGGGTTTATCTAAAGTTATAATTTTCTAAAGATTTTCTTACATTTTATAGATTTTTGTGTTTCATACCTTAGATTACATTACATAGAGAAAATAATTAAACTGATATAAGATGAATGTGACATATGTATGCAAGCAAGGAAGGCTAGCTGTTAACTTTACAATTAACATGGGTTGGCTCTTAAAATGATAATACCCTATATAGGAGGGTGGGCTGATATGCTTTTTTTAAAAAATGATTTATGGTGTTATCCTGGTTGTAGCCTGTAACTGATAACTAATTTTGCCAATAGGTAGAGAGTGATGACTCTTTATAGATTATTAAAAATCACATGTAATGATAATTGATTAATAAATGATAAAATTATTGGATAAAGTATGGAAAGATGAAAATACCACATTAAAGTTAGATGTTAGATGTCACACCTTGTTGAATCATACACTAATAAATGTATACATTGATAGCATTAATAGACAGATCATTCATGTGTGTGTACAGAGAGCATATGATATACAATATATAAGATGGATAAGATTGATAGCACCAATATGCTTATGATTTATCTACTGACAGAATGATAATTATGAATGATTATAGTATTGATGTGTTATTCCCTACTGTAATAATTTATTGAGTACTAATTCCACTAAATAAAAAAATTATTTCATCCCTTCTAGTTGTGAGCTATATATATATATAATAGAGAGAGAGAGAGAGGGAGGGAGAGAGAGAGAGAGAGAGAGAGAGAGAGAGAGAGAGAGAGAGAGAGAGAGAGAGAGAGAGAGAGAGAGAGAGAGAGAGAGAGAGAGTTCTGGTGCTATAGGCATATTTTTCTCTAGTGAGGGGCATTAAGAGGCATAAGAGCTTGAGAAGAATTTATTTCTTTATGTTTTAACACATAAAGTACTTATTTATTTACATTCATATAATATTATTTAAGTTCTTTTATGACTGCAAGTATGATTCTATTCAATATAGTGATTTAATATAAATTATTTTAAATTTAGCTAGTTATTTGATTGCTAAGTTCTGTATTCCTATCTATTGCCATGTGTTATATTGTAATTATTATTATTATTATTATTATTATTATTATTACTATTACTATTATATATATATGAAGAAATGAAAAGAATTTTATAAACTAGTTTATTTTCGTTATACTAGATGTTATTAGTAGCTCTGTGGTCGATTGTTTATTTTAAAGTTTAAATTGGAAAACAATAATTGAAATGTTTCCAAAATTTAGATTCAAGGGTTGGCCTATTACAAGCCAACATAATATGATCTGTCCCATCTGTGGGTCTTATCTAGCTAGGTTGTGACAAATTTTTTTTATATCAGAGTAGTAATTTTTAAAATTGATCATAAAATAGAGCTATAGGAATTTATATATGAGTTTAATGAGGTGGTTTTGGGTCTATCTGGGCATTCATTTTAGCTTATTTTCATGTGTATGTATGTTCAGCTGTATGTTCTTTGTGATTATGGATCTACCTAGCCAAGCTATAATAGATGAACAGAGTGCCAGATAGGCATCATCTGTACATAGTATTGCTTCTACAGTTAGTTTTGATTTAGTTTCATAGTTTGCTAGTCTGGTAACCCAGTTGTTGGGTGAGGCACAGAGTATAGTTCCTATTATTCAATCTGATGGTGTAGACCATCATCTATAGATGTTTCAAGGATTACAGCCCTCGAGATTTAATAGTGTTGTTGAGCACAGAGCGATAGAGGACTCATTGAGGAGGTTGGAAAAGAGTTTTGAAGGTATATGTTGTCCTTTTGAGAGAAAGGAACCATTATTAGTTTTTTATTGGATGGAAAGGCTAAGTGCTAATGTATGGGCCAGTAGGAAGAGAACTTTTAGTGGAGATTAAACTCCCTAATTAGTTGGGAAGAGTTTTCTTATGTATTATGAGCTTAGTTCATTCCATATTATGTATGTTGTTAAGTGTAAATTATATACTATTTATTATATATAATTTTAGTAAAAATATATAATTTTAGTTGTGTTTGTACAAGAAATAATAAAAAATGGTAGAAATTTATTATATGAAGTAGCGCTGTGGCACCTGAATATATCATGACGCAATGTCGAAACCAACACCATCGAGGTGTCCAATTTCAATGTTGTAGCGCCAGTCTTCTTTGTTTACAAACACCACCATGGCAAGCAGTCAGTGCCATAGCATCACACAGTACCGTTGCACCAAAATTCAACAATGTATTGCCAGGGGTCTTGAAAAAATGAATGCTGCAACGCCATACCTTTCAATGCCTCAGTGCCAGATTCTCTATCTAAGCATCGCAGTGCTAAGATTTTTGGAGCATCTTGACAGAGAAATTATGAACACAAGGAGCCATGTCGACTCTATGAAAAAATGCACCAGTTTAATTAGCAATTGTGCCATGTGAGGAAGCATCGTAGTGGAGCAGACTTTGCAATGCCAAGGCAATAGTTTATTTTTAACCATCGTAGTGCCACCTTCTCTAATTTTGGACTAATAACGTAGAAAGTATAATATGTACTAATTTATACTCTTGCGCTTTATTGACTGTATGGATGTTTTCAATATCTCTCAAACTTCATTTAATGTATATAATGGCCATATGTGTAGTTAAAATATAGTCTCGATGGAGGAATACTAAATAATTGAGATTATAGAAATAAAATATTGGCATGCCTAGATATAGGATTAAACTAAATTTTCATTGGAGAAGTTCAAGATATAGAAGTTCTAGGATCTTAGTGAGAGAGAGCGGCTTGGTTTTCAAAAATTGTGTTTGGCGGGTTCTCAGCAGAATTCCAGATGGTGGCGAATGCTCACCGGACACCAGTTGGTGGTGGTCCTGGTGAGGCTAGACGTCCCTCTTCTGGTGGCACGATAGTTCCTTTTAGATCCCTTCCGGCTTTTGGCGATGGAGCTTCAGGTGTTTGCTTTAATAATTCTATTCAAGATGCTAGGTTGAAGATGAAGAATGGAGGATCTTTAGTGATCAACGAGGTCGGTCTTTTGTCTTCCAATAAATCTGTTCCTGATATTAGAAAAGGGAAGGAGGTTATGATTGATAATAATTTCAAAATCCCAAAGCCTATTCCTAAAGACTTGACTGATAATTTGAAATCAAATGTTGAAGCTTCTTCTTCCTCTAGTTCTAAGCCAGGTGCAATTGACGGATGCAACCCTAATATGGTGGTTGTGGGAGAGGATGTTCATGATGCTAAGACAGAGACTTTTGTTAAAAGTAGTATTGGGAATCTGGTTGCTGGTTCCTTAGAGGGTGAGATTTATATTGGTGGTGCTTCCTCACAAATTAAGCTGGTGTCTAGAGGGTTAGATTCAAATAATATGGCAGTGGATTTGACCCCTATTCGACATTATGAAGATGGAGAACTTGATTCAGGCAACCTTAATGGTGATCCTGGTTTGATGCCCAAGGAACCAAGTGGTAATGGTTTGAATAATGCATGGAGGAAAAAAGATAATATTCATGTTATTGATTTAGATTATGGTCCATGTTTATCCAATGATGGTTCTATGGTGTAACTGAATGTCCATAAGGAAATGGAGAATGTTAAGAAACTTCATAATGCATTAGTGATCAAAGTTTTTGGGGATAATGTTCCTCTTCATTTGGTTAGTTTTGAATTTAGAAAGCAGTGGTCTCAGTTTGGTAAGTTTCATCTTACTGTGCTTGGGATGGGGTGGAACTTATGCGCATTTAATGATGAACAAGCCATGGATTTAGTTCCTAAAAATGGACCTTGGTATGTCAATGATATATCATTGGGATGGACAAATGGTCGCCTATGTTTTCCCCTTCTTCTTTAAAAGGATCATCAGCTCCTGTATGGATTAGAATGCCTAATTTACCACTTTATTGCTAGGATGAAATTAATGTGTGCAGGATTGCATCAAAGGTTGGTACACCGTATTTGATTGATGGAAGTATGTTTCAATGGAGCAAGAGGGAGTTTGCAAGGGTTTGTGTTCGTGTCAAGTTGGAGGATAGGATTCCCCTTGGTGTTTGGGTTGAGGGGTGCTCTGGTAAATTCTTTCAAAAAATAGAATATGAGAGAATTTCTACATTCTAGTTCAATTGTGGCAGGATTGGACATGTTTAAAAGGATTGTTCAGAGGCAAGGGTGAAGGTTGTGCAAGATAATTCCTTGCAGCAGGCAAACTCTAGAATGGGTGAAGCTCCACAGGTGTTGCCTTCAGCAACACCTAATAGTTGTAAGGTGAATGGTGATACAGAGGGTGGTATAGATGGGTATGGACCTTAGGTCCATGTGAATTATGGGAGGAGGAAGTTAAGAAATACTAGGCCTAGGAGACCTCCGCTGCGTGGTGCTGGAGTCATGAAGCCTTTGATGAAGATGTTGGAGGATTCTGTAAGTGTAGATGTGGCTAAGGAATGAATTGTTGCTGAACTAATCTTGGATGTTGGCCATTCTTCTTCAATAATGGTTGACTACGACACAGGATTTTCCAGAACAAATAGGGAGTTCAAATTCTGAATGTGGTATGGTTTCTAAATATTAATAACTTCCTTCTGTTAATAATAAGTTTAATGCTTTATGTGAAATTGGAGAAGAGGGGGAGATTATACAGGATTTTGTTGATGGTGGGACTTCTGTTGTGATTAATAAAGGAGAGGGTGTAGTGGTGTCTTCGGAAGGCAAATCTATTGTTTTGAAGGAGGAATATGAAAGCAAGGGTGAATGTTCTTCTTGTGTAAAGAGGAAGCTTTTGAAACAACTTAAAGGATTGGGTCTTATTAAATTTCTTAGAAGTAGAAGATTTAATGGGGAGTTGAAAGATAAGGTGGGAAATTCTTCCCCTCTTTATAATTGATGGCATATATTGCTTTTTGGAATTGTAGAGGAGCTAGGAAGAGTAAAGCTTCTCTATACTTGAAGGAATTTGTGAAGGATAATGAGGTGATGTTTATTGGGTTGTTGGAAACTAAAT
The DNA here is from genome assembly GCA_019925795.1 of Dendrobium chrysotoxum. Taxonomy (NCBI): domain Eukaryota; kingdom Viridiplantae; phylum Streptophyta; class Magnoliopsida; order Asparagales; family Orchidaceae; genus Dendrobium; species Dendrobium chrysotoxum. Next base: position 25,399,240 of record CM034303.1, read on the forward strand.
TGACTTCCATTAATAGGAAGGGAGTTAATTTGCTTATTGGTTTGGAATGGGACTTTTGTTATGTTCCTTCGAATGGGTTGTTAGGAGGCATCTTGGTTATTTGGAGATCCAATTTGGCTTCCTTTTCTTTGATAAATTCTTCTTCCCAATGTATTATTGGTGATCTTCATATCCATATGAAGGGTGTTTATAGGATCTTGACGGTTTATGGCAGTAAAAATGTGCTTGTGAGTAGGGAACTTTGGAGGGATATTGAATTGTGTTCTTCTAGAGATATTCCTTCGGTCATAGATGGGGATTTAAATTGTTTATTGGCCAAAGAGGACAAGAAGGGTGGGAAAAGATTTTTGTTTTCCCAAGGCTCCAAGGAGATGAAATTTTTTTTGACTAATAATGGTTTTGATGAAGCCGATTTTCTGGGTTCTAGATTTTCTTGGTGCAATAACAAGGTTGGTGGAGCTCATATTTTGGAGAGATTGGATAGATGTTATCTAAACTCTTTGGAAATTGGTTATTCTCAGTTGATGGTGGTGCATCATCTTGCAAGGATTGCCTCTGATCTTTATCCTATTATGCTAAATCTATTGAGCTAAAATCCCAAAACCAAGAAAGTCCTTAGATTTGATGATATTTGGGCATCTTATCATGCTTCTGCTGCTATTATGTTTAAAGCCTGGAATAGGAGAGCATATGGAAGCTATTCTGAAGTTCTTAATACTAAGTTTAAAAGATCCTTGAAAGCTTTAATTTTTTGGAGTAAAGCTAAACTTAAAGATCTTAATGCTTTGAAAGTGTCTTAAATAGGAAATTATGGAGTTACAAGCGAAGGAAGCTACTGGTGTTGGCCTTTCAGAAGAGAAGATTGTATTGCTCAGATCAAAGGTGAATGAACTCAATAGTACTTTGGTTCGGTTGAATACATGGTGGAGGCAGCGAATCAAGGTCAATTGGTTGAAGGATGGAGATAATAATACTAGATTTTTTCAGTCTGATGCTAATAGTAGGAGGAACTTGAACTGGATTTCCATGATTAAAGACTATAATGGGATAGTGGTTGAAGACCAAAATCAAATAGAGGATATCTTCTTCGATTTTTTTAGCAACATATGGCGACATAGGGATTGTAGGCTTGAGGGTTGGCCTTCCAATTTGAATGTACTGGATGAAGAAGATAGAATTTCGTTGGATGCAGAGCTTACATTGGAGGAAGTTATGGGAGTGGTTTATGATCTAAGGGTACATAAATCCCCAGGTAATGATGGCATATCTTACTCTTTCATTAAGAGTTATTGGTCTATTATTAAAAATGATATTTGGAATGCTATTTATCAATTGTTTTCTACGGGTTCTATGGATGTGGAGTGGAAGGAAACTGTTGTGGTGCTTATTCCAAAAGTTGATAATCTTTCAACACCTGCTCATTTCAGGCCGATTAGCTTGTGTAAGTCTATTTATAAGTTGGTGACTAAATTCCTTTTGAATAGAATGTATGGTATGATTCCTAAGCTCATCTTTAAAGAACAAGCAGAATTCTTGAAGGGACAGTCTATTTCAGAACATATTTTGATGGCTCATGAAGTTTTTCATAGGTTTAGATTTTCTAAATCTTCAAAAGGCTTGGTTTCTTTCAAAATTGGCATGGAGCAAGCTATGATAGTATGGGGGTGGTCTACTCTGGAGCAAGTCTTGAGGTATTTTTGTTTTGCCTTGAAGTTTTCTAAGTTGATCATGGAATGTGTAGTGGATGCTAAGTTTTCAGTTTTGATTAATGGAAATTATTCCAAGTGGATTATAGCTAAGAGCGGGTTCCAACAAGGATGTCCACTATCTCTTTTTTTGTTCATTTTATTCTCTCAACTGTTATCTACTTCTTTGATTCATAAAGGTGATATGGTGGGTATCAAATTGCATTCAAATACCCCAAGAATCTCCCATTTGCTCTATGCTGATGATATTGCCATTTTTTCTAAATCCAGTATAAAAATGAAGGAGGTAAGGAAGACCCTTGTGGATTTCTGTGAATGGTCGGGTCAAAATATTAATTATCAGAAATCGGTGGTTCTCTTTTTTAAAGCTTTCAAGAAGAGGAAGAGGAGAATAATAGCTCGTCTAATGGGGCTTAGGCCTGTTAAAGGGATGACTTATTTAGGTGTGAAGATTGCTTTAGGAAGACTTGTTCGTGCTGATTTTCATGGTATATTCGAGAAATCCTTAGGGAAACTTAATGCTTGGGGAAATAAGTTTATATCATTGATGGGAAAAATTACTCTTATAAAATCAGTTATTTTATCGCTTCCTATTTTTCAATCTACTCATTCTCGTATTCCTGAGAGTATTCTTGGTGATATTGATAAGATGTGTAGGAGCTTTATTTGGCATAAACAGGATGGGAAGAATGGCATTCATTATGTTAAATGGGAGGTCTTATGCAAACCAATTGATATGGGTGGAAGGGGATTCCATTCTTATATGGATATAGTGGGTCCCGTGAGAGCAAAGTTGGCTTGGAATTACCTTACTGATAGACAGTCATTGTTGTATAAGATGTTGTCCACTATATATGGGTTAAGAAGTTGGAATTCTGGTTCGAAGAAGATGTTTTCTTCTGTATGGAAGAGAGTAAAACAAAAATTTATTCAGAATTGCTTGAAGATCAAGTGGAGCTGCTGAACCAGATGTCAGGTAAGACTATTTTGGTCTTGCTTTTGATGCCACAGTTTGTCACAAATTTGTGAAACATTATTGGGGGTGGATGAAAAAGTTGAAACTAAATGCTCATGTAGAAAATTTCTAGTGGAGGGTTTTCCATAATGCAATTCCTACGTTTCACTTTTTAGTACAAAGGAGAATGAGAGAAAGCAATTCTTATCCTAGAGCCTGTTTGAAGATTAAAGATTATGAGCATGTGGTAGTGGGCTGTTTAAAATTGGTGTAGATTATTTAGATTCTGAATAAATGGGGGTTTGCTATTCCTATTTTTGATTCCTTTAATGATTATTGTAGATGGTTAGATCTTATTATTTCTAATCAATCTTTTTTGGGAAGGATATATTATACTGCAGTATTTGTTTCATGGAAGTCAAGAAGCAAAGAAATTTTCGGTGATAGTGAAGATAGTAATCTATTTATTACTTCTAACACTATCAGTGTTGCTTCTATCTCAAGTCTGGCAGGTTCTGGCAATCTTTCATTGGGCTTTTGAGATGTTAATCAGCCTAACTGGCTATTGAAGAAATCTTGGCATCCTCCTCCTCCTGATTGGATTAAATTGAATGTGGATGTATGTTGGCTTTCATCCTATTAGGCTAGTATTGGAGGTGTTTTCAAAGATCAAAGAGGGAGATTCTTATTTGCATTCAGATTCAGTGGGCTTCATTGGGATGTAAGCCAATCGGAGCTGCTTGCCATTCAGTCCTTTGGCCGGTTCTTGCAGAGGTGGATGCTAGAGTATAAAGGGATCATTGTTGAAGGAAATAATTCTTATGTCATCAAGCTTCTTCAAAGATGTTTGAAAAATTCTATGGGTGGTGCTGGCTATAACCAGTTGGAGGTTCCTTACAGTCTGAGAGATTTTAACTTTGTTATTTTTAATTGTGTGGATAGGGGTTGTAATAAGTTAGCCGATCTTTGTGCCAACATTGCTCTTAGTTATGATTTCTTTGGGATGATATTAGTTTGTGTAGTATTCCTCCTTCATTTTTTACTTTTGTTAAAGGAGGAATGAGATTCTATTGGTAGTTTATAATAGTTCTCTTTAATAATATTGCTTTTGCATCCTAAAAAAAAAAGATATAGGATTTTTGAATATTCTAGATTTTGTGGAGATAATAAAAATGTAAGAAGGCCTTAAACCTTTCTTTTCACTCTTACAAGCTCGACAAAGATCTAAGGATGCATATGCTCTGATTCACCAATTAAGAGTCACATTAGAAAAACTATGTTTTTTACATTCATTAGTCCAAAATATTTTATTCGCATAAGTATCAAAAATCTTTTTGAATGTTTTTATTTTTTTAGTGACAGAAAGGCCAAGCATCATTTTTATTTTCAATAAGATAAGTGGTGCATTTGAAATAAGTAGTGATAGTTAGGTTTTAAATGAGTATAACACATTCTCATGTGTTTGACACTCTACTCTAATACTTTATTATTTGATTTGGCATATATACTTATGTATTATAATGAGATTACATTAATTTTCTATTTAATCAAACCTAAGGATATTTTAACTTTGTAAGTCACATTCTAGATCACACTATTTGCATATACTAATCATCATAAAGCCCCATTAAATTTTTAGCACAGTTACTAGGGAAGTAGCATGCATATTGTAATTAACTATATTGTTGAAATAACTGCATATTTAGCCTTATTTGTATCCTGTATCCTTGTTCTTTTTGATAAAAATTTTAAAAATCCAAAAAGTATTCTGTTTGATTACTTAGATTGGTAAGGCACCTTTGTTATTTAATCTAGAAATATAAAGGACCCTTACAAAAATTCAATAAACCAAAAAGATTTTAAAAATGTTTGACCTAATACCAAACCAGAACCATTCTAGACCTCTTAGGAAGTATGCTAATCCCGTAGTAGGAGGAATCCATCAGAGTATTAATAGACATACTATCCAGACCAATAATTTTGAATTGAAACCGACCATAATTCAAATGGTTTAAAATTCCCAATTTGGGGTAACTGTTGTTGAAGATTCCAACCTACACTTAGCCAAATTTTTGGAAGATTATGCAATATTTAAATATAGTGGTATTAGTAATGATGCTATTAGACTTAGATTATTCTCATTTTCTTTAAGGGATAAGGATAAGATATGGTTGAATTCTTTACCCTCAGGCTTTGTAACCACTTTAAATGAGTTGGCACATAGAGTCCTAGCTAAGCATATCCTACCTTCAAAAATTGCCAAACTTTGAAAAGAAATCACTTACTTTGCCTAGTTTGTAGGAGAATCAAGTTAATAAAGTTGGGAGAGATTTAAGGAAATGTTTAGGCCATGCCTTACCTGATTGGTTGATTATTCATACCTTTTATAATGGACTAGTAGGATCACTTAGGTTAATCATATATGATATAGCAAAAGGATATTAGACGTCTAAGCTATTTAAGGAAGCTTATGAATTAATAAAGGAGATGAGTATGAATAATTTCCAGTGGCCTACTGATAGGATAAATTCTAAAAGACTAGCTAGAGTTTATGAATTAGATATTTTGTCAATTCTTACTGTTCAAGTAGCAGCTATTTACTTTTAGCCCCAAGAGCCTATATGAGGGCATCAAGATTTTAGCGATTTTGGTGGAGCGTTGGCGATCGAAAGTTCTCCGTTGGCCCTGTGTGGCCAACGGAGGTCCTGGGTGGGGTTCTTCTTTTGAATCTAGATTTGATTTACTTTTGGATGAAGGTGTTTTGGGCAGAGCAAATAGTTTGAATGGGATTTTGATCGAGCTTTTGTGTTTAGAAGTTCTACATCGGCCTGTAGTGGCTGATGGGTCTTCTTGGTGTGGTTTTTCTATTGTGTTAAGATCTAATTTATTTTTGGATGAAGATAATTTCGACATAGCGACTTATCTGAGGTCATTTTGGATGGAGATTTGCTTGGCGAAGGTTCTTCTTCAGCTTGGTGTATCTATCATTTGCTCTTGGTATGGATATTCATGTGGGGTAACATATGATCTATTCTTGTATGTTTTTCATTTATTCTGGGTTCGGAGCGAACAAAGCTATTTTGAAATCCTTTCTTGCGGAGTAGAGCGGACCACCATTTTGGCAGTGATTATCTGTTGGTCGGGTGTGGCCGATGTAGGTTTGTGTGGCATAGTTTTTGCGGATTTAAATATTTTGCATATGTGTCCAAAGATTTTCTTGGAGTGCTTCTTGTTTGATAGTTTTCTTGCAATGAGGTTTGGAATTGAGAATTTCTTATTGAGGTATGTAATTCTTTAAGTAAGGATCGCTATTCATGATTTTGCTTTCAAGAACTATTTTAAGATCCAATTTTTTATTATCCTAGGTGGTTTCAGTGGAAATTATAGTGGTTATGCTGATTATTTTTTAGTGAAGCAACTCATTCACATTGAGTTCTTGGTTTGTGGCCGTGAAGATTCTTGAATGGAATTGAGTTTGGGATTTCATATGGAGTGTGGTTGTATTTCCTTAAGCATGGTATTATCAGCTAAGTGGAAGTTTTGTTTACCAAGCATAGAGCTCTTGTTCTCTAAAGTTCAAGGCTTGTTGGTGGTAGGCTTGATAGGAGTGGAGATTGTTGGTATAGGAGCTTTAGAAGTTGTGAAGTTCTTGTGTTTTCTTATGGTTGTGGAATTAAATTTTTAGGTCATAGTTATCTTTTTGGAGAGTTGTTGTTTTTCTTTTAGTAAGGTGTTCAGCATAATTTCTTATTTGCTATATGAAATTAGATTAATGGAATATGGGACTCTTCCTATTTTTTACTTTTTACTTGATTGGGAACTCTAGGATACTAATCAGCCTATTTGGTTGTTTAAAGGTTGGTGTCCCCAACACCCCAATTGGTTCAAATTGAGGAGAGTGGATCTTATTTCCATTATGATATTTTATATTTTGCAAATATTTTTCTTATGTTTTTTTTTTATTTTCAATAAAGCTTCCTTTCCCTATGTTTAGAAAGGGATTCCTATTATTATTTTCATTTATAGTTTGTAATAGTTTTTTCCTCTTAATGCAATTTGCATTTCCTCAAAAAAAGTAGCAACTATTTCAAATAAATTAGATACTATGGGGGGTCAGAGTTGGACCACATAGGTATCATAATTACCCTAATTCTTTTGGAGATCCTAGATGTATGAATGTCGTAGCATTATATCGTCCAGCGCCGCAGTTTTACCCCTTATGTTTTGAGCAAAATGATCATGTTGGGAATGTGAAGATACTATTAGAGGATGTTGTTATGTAATTATGAATTCAACTACAATATCAGTGTACTACCCTTAAAAAAATTGAAGACCATATAGGGCATCTTTTTAGGTTTATTGATAATAAAAACAATTAGAAGAACAATGTAATAATATTCAGCTTAGTAGTGGGAGAGATATGGGAGACCCATATAAGGATAGTGATCTACCTAAAAAGGATAATGGTCAAAGAGAAACTTTAGAATTTAAAGCCCCTATTGAATAATCTGACCCTATTAAAGAACTTGAAAACCTTATCAGGAAGGTTAAAAAGAGAGCACCACCACCTTTTCCTTAGAGGCAGATCAAAGAAAATCTAGATAAGTAATTCTTTAGGTTTTTAAATGTGTTTAAGAAATTAACTATCAACATGCCTTTCTCTAAAGCTTTAGAGTAGATGCCTGCCTATGCAAAGTTCATGAAAGATATTTTGAATAAAAAAAGGAAGTTAGGAGAATTTGAAATAGTAGTATTAACTAAAATGTGTAGTGTTATAATTCAAAAGAAACTTTATGCAAAACATACAGATTTTGGTAGTTTCACCACTATTTTAATAATAGGTGATAAATTCTATGGGAAAGCTTTGTGTGATTTAGGATAAAGCATCAATCTCATGCCATTTCTATCTTTAAAAGATTAGACATTACTTCTATCATGCTTTAACTAGCTGATAGATATTTTATATATCCTAGAGGGGTGATAAAAGATGTCTTGATTAAGGTTGATAGGTTCATTTTCCCTCTAAATTTTATTATGCCTCACATGGAAGAAGATTGGGAAATACCCCTCATCTTAGGAAGGCCTTTCTTAGCTACAAGGAAGGCCATGATTGATGTGTATAAAGGGGAATTGATTATGAGGGTTCAAGATCAAGAGGTGACCATTTATGTTCTTATATCTATAAAATTCCCTCATGAAAAGAATAAAGACTGCTTTAGAGTTGATTTAGAGGACACTATAGTGGAGAGTTTAAATGAAGAATTGCTAGAAGGGAGTTTTTTGGAAGAAGATATTAAGAAGGACTCAGGAGAATTTGTTTAATCTATTGGCAGTAATGCTGGAGCATTTAAGGAGAAGTTTGAAACTTTAGAAACTACATCTTTCTACAAAACTTTGAAACCTTTTATAGAAGAAGCTCCTGACTTAGAGCTTAAGGTTTTGCCTAGCCATCTTAAGTGTTTCCTTGGAAAAAATTCAACTTTGCATGTAATCATTTTTGCAAATTTAGAGAAAGAAAAGGAAAGTAAATTGATTATGGTTTTAGGTTTAAAAAAGCTTTTGGATGGAATATTGTTGATATTAAAGGAATCAGCCCTTCAATCTGTATGCATAGAATTTTAATGGAAGTTAATTCAATACCAAAAGTTGACCTTCAAAGAAGACTTAATCCTTTCATGAAAGAAGTTATTAAAAAGGAGATACTTAAGTGGCTTGATGCTGGGATTATTTATCAGAATTTAAACAGTTCTTAGGTGATCCCTATTCATCATGTTCCCAAAAAAGTGGCTTGAATGTAATTTTCAATGAACACAATGAACTTACTCATACTAGAACTATTATTGGGTGGAGAATTTATATAGACTATAGGAAGTTAAATAAGAATACTAGATCATTTTTTCTTGCCTTTTCTTGATTAGATGTTAGATAGGTTGGCAGGGCATTAATTCTGCTATTTTCTAGATGGATATTCAGGGTATCAACAGATTCTTATAGCACCTGAGACCAAGAAAAGACTACATTCACCTGTTCGTATGGGATATTTACCTTTAAGAGAATGACTTTTGGTCATTACAATGCTTCTACTTCTTTTCAAGGATACAATGTCAATTTTTTCAAACTTAATTGAGCAGGGCATTAAAATCTTCATGGATGATTTCTCTATATTTAATATTGCTTTTGATTCCCGTCTTGAGCATTTAACTTCTTGCATTAAAAGGAGGTATAGAAACAAACTTAGTGCTAAATTGGGAGAGATGTCAATTTATGGTGACTGAGGGAATTGTCTCAGGGAATAAAATTTCTAAAGAAGAATTAGAGGTAGACATTACAAAAATATAGGTCATTGAGAAAACTACCCCTCCCACTTATACAAAAGGAATTAGAATCTTTTTTGGGCATACAAGTTTTTATAGAAGATTTATAAAGGACTTTTCTAAAATTTTAAAACCTTTATGCCATTTATTGGATAAGGATGTTTCTTTTATTTTTGATATTGCATGTCTTGATACTTTTAATAATTTAAAATAGTATATGATTACTGCTCATATTATTATTACTCCTGATTGTTCTTTACCTTTTATAGTTATGTGTGATTCAATTGATTTTACTGTTGGTGTCGTTCTTGGTAAAACGTAAGACATGAAATTCAATGTTATTTTTTTTATGCTAGTAGCACTTTAAATTCTGCATAGTGTAATTATATAACCACTAAAAAAGAATTGCTAGTAAATATTTTGCTTTTACTAAGTTTAGATCTTATTTAATAGTTACAAAGTTAATTATTTACACTGATCATTCTACAATTAAATATCTTATGACAAAGAAAGACACCAAATCTTGATTAGTGAGGTAGATTCTTCTATTACAAGAATTTGATGTAGAAATTTTTGATAGGAAAAGAATAAAAAATCAAATTGTCAATCATATATCTAGACTTTCAATTAAAAGACATGCATCAAATGAGTTTGAAATTAATGAGTAGTTCTCTAATGAATAATTATTTGCTTTGCATCTGAACAGACTTCTATAGCATGCTGATGTTATCAATTTTATTATTAGTGTTATAATTCCATGTGATTTATCTTCTATTCAGCAGAGAAAATTTTTACATGATGCCAAATTATTAGATGAACAATATTTTTGTGATGAACAATATTTATTTAAGGCATGCAATGATTATTAGAAAATGTGCCCCAAGGAAGAAATAGAACCAATCATTAGGGAATGTCATGATTCTAATTATAGAGGGCATTTTGGAGGTTTTAGAACTGCTTCTAAAATCCTCCAATATAGATTTTACTGGCCGATTCTATTTAATGATGTTAATGATTATGTTTGAAAATGTGATCAATGTCAAAGAGTGGGCATTATTTCTAGAAGAAGTGAAATTCGCTTAAACAATGTTTTAGAGATTAAAATATTGATGTTTGGAGGCCAGTATATGCTTATTGTAGTGGATTATGTATCAAAATGGAATGAAGGAGTGGTAAGCCCTAGAACTGATGCTCATATTATGCTCAAATTAAAATTATTTTCAAGATTTAGAATGCATGGAGTTTTAATCAGTGACAGGGGAAGTCATTTCTATAATAAGAGAGTAGAAACAACGTTAAGGAAATAATGTATTGATCACAGGATTGTAACAGCTTGTCATCCCCAAACTAGTAGACAAGCTCAAATTAGTAATAAGGAGATTAAATAGGTTTTGGAAAAAAAAATTATTAGCTATTAAATTAGATAATGCATTATGGGCCTATAAATCTCCCTTTAAGACTCCTATTGGTATGTCTTACAATAAATTAGTTTTTAGAAAAACTTGCCACCTTTCTGTTAAATTAGAACATAAAGCATTCTGGGTTGTTAAATAATTGAATTTTAATTTTAAAGGAATTTTGTAGAAAAGATTAATACAGTAGAATGAATTGAAAGCAATTACAAATGAGGCTTATAAAAATGCAAGGATTTATAATGATAAAACTAAAAATTGGCTTGATCGTAAGCTTCTAAAGAAAGAATTTACTCGTAGATAATAAGTTTTACTTTTTAATTCTAGACTTAAATTTTTTCCAGGAAAACTAATATTTAGGGGGTCAGGTCCATTCACTATTATAAAAATATTTCCTTATGGAGCTATTAAAATTCAAGATAAGAAATACTTGCATATTTTTTGAGTTAATGGTCATAGATAGAAGTCCAATTTAGGTGGGGACTTTGAACATTTGAGAAATTTGACTAAGTTGGTTCATCCTAAAATATAATAATTGGTATAGTCTGGCTGAAGACTATAAACTTAGCACTAATGGGAGGCAACACACTTGTGTTTGAAGTTCTTTTATGCTATTTAGTTCTTTTCTTAAGTATGGTTCTATCTTTAGTTTGTAATTTTCATGTTTAGTTATGATAAGTTTACTGCTAGTTTACAATGTGTTCTTTTATTTATGTTTCATTAATTTTTTTATGCTTAAACTGTTGTGCATTATTCTCTACAAATATTATACTTGATTATCTATTTTGCCAAAATAAAAATTATAATTAAAAATTTTATAAAATTAGGATAATAATAAAGCCCTAGATTATAGTTTGAACAAACATTCCCTACTAATTCATAATTTGAAAACTTCACATTTAACTAATCTAGATCATTTAAGCTATTGACTTAATTTTGAATTTAGAAATTACACAATAACTTATATTAATAGCTGAATTGAAAATGAATAAATAAGTTTAAGGGTTTGATATGAGTAGCTTAAATTAGAGAAATCATAGTGAAACTTAAAACTAGAACTAGTGATCTTATTAAATCCTTACATTAATTTAATAGGATTGCTAGAGAATGAAAGATAAAACAGATATTCAAAGTCATTAAGTATTTACTTAACAGATAATAAAGGAAAGAAAAATGTACGAAAATCAAAAGAAAATATTATAAAATAAAAAAGATAAGTACATTCAAAAATTGGTATTAGTTGTAGGTTAAATTCAAATGCATCCTATTACTAGATAAATAAGGATAAAATAAGTAAGCAAAAATGTGATTGTGCACTAATAAATTTCCTATTTAACTATGAGCAACAAGTCCCTAGACTTCATTATTTATTATATATTTAGAAGTTAATTTTATATTTTAAAACATAGTGAACATATTGAAAAAAAGCAATAGTAAGGATAACTATTTTGACTTTTTCAAATTAGAATTATAACTTTATTCATTCCAAATTACTTCTAGGCTGTGCTATATTATCCTATATTTTAGTAATTTTAAATTATCAATTTTCTGCTTTGGCTATTAAGTGATCAATGGGCGTGTTATTATTATTTGAGGACAAGCAAGAATTTCAGCTAGGAGGAATTTATTAAGTTTAATTTATATAACATTTATTGTGTTTAACTTCAACAAAAATATATTATTTTAGTTATGTTTGTATATGAAATGCTCTAAAATGGTAAAAAATATAAGTATGAAATTACGTTGCGGCCCTTAAATATATCATGCTGCAATTCTGAAACCAACTCGGTTGAGGCATTCAATTATGACATTACAACACCAATTTTTTATGTTGACAAACACCACCATGGTAAGACAGTTAGAGCCACAACGTCATACATCATTATTGCGCCAAAATTCAATATTGTAGCACTAGGGGACTTGGGAAAATGAATGCTGTAGTGCCATACCTTTCAATGCCTCAGTGTCAAATTCTCCATCCAAGCACCGTAACACCCAAATTTATTGAGTGCCATAACATAGCAATAATGAATACAAGGAGCCATATCAACTCAGTAAAAAGGCATACCAGTTTGATTAGTAATTGTTCCATGCTAACAAGCACCATAATGAAGTAGACTTTGCAGCGCCGAGGTGGTAGTTCATTTTTAACCACCGTGATGCCACCTTGTTTAGCACCATGGAGCTTGGGGCCATTTCTGTAGTTATTATATATAACTTTTTAGTTCTATAATTGAGATAGTTTGGTCGCTTGAGTGAATTATTATAATATGTAGTGTGTTCCTTTAGTACGCCCTTAGAGTAAAATTTAAGGGGTGCTAGAGGAGTGAAAGATACTTTTGTAGTGGATATCTTAGCCTATTTGTGTAAGCAACTCTATGACTGGTGGAAGGAGTGTAAAGAAGATTATTTGATCCTTTTGGGTAATAAAATTTTTAGTACTTCGCTTGTATATTTCTTTTAATGAATAAAATGAAAAAGAGTTTTGCTAATTCTCTAATTTTGGACAAATAATATAAAAAGTATAATTTATACTAATATAGACTCTTATGATTTAATGACTGTATGGATGTTTTTAATATCTCCTGAACTTTATTTAATACATATAATATCCATGTGTGTTGTTAAAATATAGTGCAATATATAGCCTCAATAAAAGAATACTGGAATAATTAGGAAAATTGAAATAGAATATTGACATGCCTAGACATAGGATGTTTGAATATTTGATGGGGGTTGTGGAGTGAACTTTTTAATTGTATTAAAATCTGGGGCTTTATCACCCATAAATAGTACTTAGGTTTTCTTTGATATAAAAATAATAAAGCCCTACTTAATATACGCAAGTATACGTACTAAATCAAGTAATAAAGTGATAGAGTAGAGTGCCAAATCCATGAAAAGTAAGCTTACTTGCAACAAACTACTACCGTTTACTCTAATTATAATAATTATCCTACTATAATAAAAATGATATTTTTGGAGATTCTATAACTGAATTAAATAGTAAAAATATTTGATATAATATTTAATTGAAGTGTTTGGATTGATGAGGGTAAGTTACATAGCTTTCTTAATGAAACTCTTAATTTTAAATGTGATTTAGAGAATATGCATCCCTAAATCTTTATTAAGCTTATAGGGGTGAAAAGGATATCTGCTAACCTCTTACAGTTATAGTATCTCTTTAAGAACCTAGAATATTTTACATCTTATGTTTATGCATGAAAATATCCTATCTCAATATTCCTGGTTGTTCTTGTATTTCTCTGTGGAGGCTATACTTCTCACTATATTTTAACTACATATATAGTCACTATGTGCATTAAATAAAGAGTACGATAATAATAAAAACATTTTTAATTGTTATAAAATAAGTCTTCATTAAAACTTAACATGCACTTTACATTTTAAATTCAAAATAAGAGAATTAGCTAGATATAGAATGAATAACAAGCAAACTCATTTTCATTAAACTCATGGAAGAATGAAAATATAAGAGAGTGATATCACTAGGAAGGATCAAAGAATCTCCTATACACTCCTTCTCCCTTTAGCTTATAGAGTTACTTCAAGAAATACATGTTAAACACTCCAAATTATTATATCTTATGCTTCCCTAGCCTCCCCTAGATTTTACTCTAAGAGGAAACTAGAGAAGTAATCTAAAATGTATTGAATTTTACACAAGTGATTGAATTCTCTTACAAATATAGCATCACAACTTTTTATAGAAAAACATAAAAAAGGCATCTGGCACTGTGATGCTTGGAATAATGGCTTCATGATGCCCTTGAAGTGAACCAGCGCCTTGATACTGAAGCTTTTGAATTGCTGCGGTGCTCACTGATGTGGATCAGTTATTTAGTGAACAGTCGCATCTTTTCACTGAGAGAATCTGACCCATAGAAGTTACAACTGTAACACTAGGATCTAATGATATTCAAGTGCTATGGCATCAAAGTAGAAAAATGTGGCAATGGCATGAGAAATTATAGCACTTTGGCATTTGAAAATAGAGTATCTAGCACTGCTAATTAAATTTTTTGATGCCATGACACAAGTAATATTGCGGTGCTGGATGTGTTACCATTGTAACACTTACAAACAGAGAACTCAACACAGCACTGTAGTGCCTCGATGGTATTGAATGTGGTGCTGCAACATTGTTTTCTCAGACATCGCGGTGCTATAGACTACTTATAATTTATTGCCTTTTTTTTTTTGCACAAAAATAACTAAAACAACATATTTTTTTTGAAAATAAAATGCGTAAAATAATATGTATTTTACACTTATCAATATTTTAGGTCCTTTGAAGATATTAAAGCTGCAGGAAGGCCTTAAAACTTTCTTTTCACCCCCTACAAGTTTGATAGAGATTTTGGGATGTATATGCTTTGATCCACATCTACAATTAAGAGTCTCATTAGAAAAACTATGTTCTTTATATTTAGTAGTCCAAAACATTTTATTCTTATAAGTATCAAAAATTATTTTACAAGGTTTCTTTTCTTTTAGTGACAAAAACTTCAAACATTATTTTCATTTTTAGTAGGATAAGTGGTGCATTTGAAATAAGTAGTAGTAGTTAAATTACAAATTAATATAACACTATCTTATGGGTTCAACACTCTCTTTTATTATTTTATTACTTGATCTGCACGTATACTTGCATATTATAGAATACTTACATTTATTTTATATCAAATAAATTGTAAGCATATTTAAACTTCATAAGTCACATTCTAGCTCACATTATTTGCATCTGCTAGTCATCATAAAGCCCCATCACATATCAGCAGATATTAAAGACTTTTTAGAGGTTAGTTCAAGGGAGCATGACCGTTATCTAGTATGAGGCATACTTTACTGCTTTAGCCATATATACTCCATAATTGGTTTGTACTCCTAAGGAGAAGTGCTACAGGTTTGTATGGGGATAACAGGATAATTTGAGACTGCTATTGGTTCCATTTTATATTTATGACTTCTCTGAGCTTATAAAAAGAGCTCATTTGATTGAAAATGATCTGATAACTACTCAGCAATGGCAGACTACTAGTAGAAAGTGATTTGGTAGTAAGTCTTTTGGTGACAGTGGTTATTCTAGAAAGAAGAGTAAATTTAGATAGAGGTAATATTTCTAGTTTTGGGATTTTGTTAGTGAGGCATTTATGTGCCAGAATTATGGTAGATGACACTTTAGTTAGTGTTACAGAATGTCAGGGTAATGCTTTTGGTATGAGCATGTTGGTATAGGGTAGCTGAGTGTCCATATTGAAAGTTCGTGAGGGTCGTGAAATGGTGTTTTAAAAATTCTTAAACAAAAAAAACTTTTTGATCTTTTTAAATATTTTGAAACTAAATATTCTTAAGCAGAAGCAGATACCACAATTAGGGATTTCAACCATAGAACAAATCATCAAAAAATGCCGAAATAAAATGCCAAAAAAGTAATAGGGAAGAGCACACCAAATTTTATAGTGATTTGATCAAATCTGACCTACGTCCACTCTCCAGAACCTCCCATTCTAGGTATTGCACTAATTAGTTAGTGTCTCTCCTTTTACCCCTATAGTAAGACAGAGAATCCCTTACAAAATCTTTTCACCGACCTGATGAAGTAGAGAACCTTGAATCCCTTTTCACCCTCCTGATGAAGGTAGAGAACCCAAAATTCTTTTACTCCCTCCTGGAGTAGGTAGAGAACCTGACAATCCTTTTAATCCCTCTTGGAGTAGGCAGAGAACCTGTATATGATGCTGATGATCATCTCCATAGGGCCACCAAGGATCTAAGGATGACGAAGGAAGAAGACGATTGAATCCTTGCTTGGAGCAACCTTTGTGAATCCCCTCATATACTCCCCCTCACAAAATCCTCTCTCTCTCTCTCCTAAACTCTCCTTCTCCTTCTTTAAGCTGTCTGTTAGGTTAGAACAATAGCAAAAGATTTGCTTAGCATTAATTAAAAGTGCTTAAATAGGAGGCTCCAAAAATAGCCCTAATTTTAATTTGGCGGCAAAGATCATCCATGATGATTCAAATATTGTCCTGTATGATTAGTACAAAATAGTCCTTTCAACCAGTACGATCAGCATTATCCTGTATGATCAGTTCAAGTATACGAACAAATCATCCCATACGATTTTTAGATCATCCAGGATGATTAGTTCATGAGTGGCTATTAATCATCCAGTACGATGGATGGTGATTAATTATCATCCCATGCAACACACAGTTCATTCAGTACGATGTAGAGGTATTATCCAAGATGATTAGTTAAAAAGTTGAAGTTTTTGTTCTATATGATAGGTGGTGATTAATTATCATACCATGCAGTGCTCGGATCGTCTAGGATGATCATCTATGATCATCTTGTATGATTTTAATCATTCAATTTAACTATAATTAATCCCCTAATCAAGGGATAAATTTAGGCATGATTGTCATGAATTGTTCAGGATGATATGGATCGTCCTATATGATTAGAACAAATTTTGAATTCTGACATCTTGACTAAATTGTGATTGGTGACTATTTATTTCAATATGTACTAATCATCCTATACAATATAAATCATCCAAGATGATTAGTTAAAAACTTAATAATCAGGGATGCCCTAATTAGGGTTTCTATTTTTAACGGATCGTCTAGGATGATTTAGACTTATCCTGTATGATATGATAAAAAATAGAAAACTCTCTACCTCACAAAATTTCTCCCCTTGAGCGTGTGTGTGCAAGGTTACTTAGCTTCAAATCCATCACAGTATATTTGACTCAAGAAAAGGTAAAAGATGCATTAGAATAGAAATTATAGACTATCTCAATCCTAGTCTACCTGATCTTAAGCTGATTGATGTTCCAAGTGAACCTGTGGACCTGAAAGGTTAGTAAGTAAAGAAAACAAAATAGATATCCAAGAATAGTTGAAGTAAAGAAATAGAAATGTTTGTTATTATCAAAATTGCTGTACTTGGGCCCTAGATTTACAACACATATATATAACACAATTGACATTATGAGCCCAGGTCTGAGAGTTCAGTTAAATCTATAGGAGGACCACAGACTATTCTACTTCATACATTTTTTTAGGTGTAATCTAGTTGAGGTAGTAGTTCTGGTTCAATGGTAGGTTTCATAGTAGGGAGATCATCCTCAGGTTATGAAGAGTCTGGTGGTTTTGTTTCTCCAATTATAGTTCAGTCATGTGTATATAGTTTAACTCAACATAAAGACTCGAGAGGTCCCAGATATTGTTACAAGTTTGGCTTACATTCTGATTAACCTTATTGTACTTTGTTTGATTTTGAAGTCAGTCATTCATTTATTTATGAGTGTTATTTTGATTTACTGTACTTGCCTTCTATATTATTGCCTTTTTCTCTATCTTTTACTTTACTAACTTAAGAGGGTATGGTAGTTAGTAGGTTATATTCTTGTGACTTAAAAAATATATGATAGTGGAGATCTTTCTTGATTCTGATACCCATTTCTAAGTTTGATGTTATTTTAGGTTTGGATTAGTTGAGCTGGTATGAGGCTTGGATTAATTATTTAAAGAAGTGAGTTATTTTATTTTTAAATAGTGAGAGTTTCTTATTTTAGGGAGTTAGAGGTGTTTTTTTCATGTCAAATCTCTGTTGTAAAAATAAATAAATTATGGAAGAAAGGTTCTACGGTATTTCTTGGATATTTTCAGGATTGTTGTATAGAGTCTAGATCTCTTTCTGATGTTTTGATTGCATGGCAGTTTCTAGATATTTTTCCTAAAGTGTTAGTTAGTTTTTTTTTGGGCAGAGGTATATAGTTTTGTATCAATATATTCCTGGGTATGACTCTAATTTCTAGGTCTCTATATAAGATGAAACTTAAGGAGCTTCTGGAGTTGAAAGTATAACTTTAGGAGTTAGTTGTCCAAGGGTTTGTTTTATCATAGTGTATCTTCTTCGAGAGCATCTATTCTATTTATGAAGAAGAAGGATAGTATAATATGTATGTACATTAATTACAAGGAACTGAATAAAGTCACTATCAAGAACAAATATCCTTTGTGAAGGATCGATGATTTATTTGATCAACTTGTTGGATCTTCTATATTTTTAAAGATGGATTTGTGATCTGGCTAGTATCACATAAAAGTGATAGAGGCAGATGTAATGATGCTGCTTTGAATTCTCGGTATGGATATTACGAGTTCTTAGTCATACCATTTGTGGTAACTAATGCACCAACAATTTTCATGAATTTAATGAACAATGTGTTATGAGAGTATTTAGATTAGTTTGTGATCATGTTTATAGATGATATTTTGGTTCATTAAGCTTCTGAGAAAGATCATGCCATACATTTGAGAATTATTTTGGAGACTTTAAGGTGGTATAGTTATATGCTAAATTTTCTAAGTGTGAGTTTTTCCTAAAAAGTATTTCTTTTTTGGGAAATATTATGAGCACCATATATGTTTTTGTAGATCTCCAAAGATTTAGGCTGTTGCTGATTAGCCGAGGCCTACTACTATATTTTAGGTATGTAGCTTCTTAGGCATGGCCAGCTATTACAGGAATTTTATAAAGAGATTTACATAGGTTTCTACACCTCTAATGAGACTGAGCCAGTAGTGAGTAGCTTTCACCTGGGTTAGTTAGAGTTTTTGTTTCAAATTTTGTTCATATCATCCTGGACGATATTCATATTATCCTGGACGATCCAGTGAAGAAAAAACCCTAATTAGGGTGACCATGTTAAGTCGGTTAGATTAAGCAGATCATCCTGGACGATATGCCCATTATACAGGATGATGGACTCAAATAAAAAATTCTCAGCCGCCAAATTAAGTTAGGCAAGTTTTTATTTTTAGAGATTTGGTCTGATCATCCTAGAAGATATATGTATCGTCCTGGACGATCCTTTATAATCATGCCTAAATTAGTCTGGTGATTAAAGATAGTAATTAATTTTTGATTGATTCGATCATATCATCCTGGATGATCGCAAGATCATCCTGGATGATACATGCAAAATCCTGACTGCCAGAGCACTTCACCTGGATGACCCAAGAAATATGCTGGATGATATTCCCAATTTTGAACTAATTGTACGGGACAATCGCGATATCATCCCAGATGATCAAGTCATTTTAAGATCGTCCAGGATGTTTTGGCTGTAGGACCCGAGCTATGTGTATGATGATATTATCATTTTTGAACTAATTGTACAGGACGTATCGTCCTGGATGATCAAGTCATTTTGAGCTCGTCCAGCATAGGTTGCCCTGGATGACCTGAGCTATCTTCTGGACGAAATTTCTGATTTACACTAATTATCCCGGACGATCGTAGAATCGTACGGGACGATCTGAATAAATTTTGTCTACTAATCGTCCAGAGAAAGCAGATCATCCAGGCTGATTCATGTGAGTTTGTACTGATCGTATAGGACAATCGACCGATCGTCCTGGATGATCTTTAACGACCAGTTGAGATTTAGGGCAATTTTTGAGCCCTCCTATTTAAGACCTTTTTCTTTCAACAAGAAAAATCTTTTGCCACTTTCCTTTCCAAATAGAACCTTGAGAGAGAGAGAGAGAGAGCTTGGGATAAACAAAAAGGATTTTATAAGTGGGAGTTTGTGAGGTGTTCATAAAGGTTGCTCCAAGCAAGGATCTGAGTCGTCTTCTCCAATCGTTGTCTCTTATCTTATTGGTGTCTCTATAGGAGGATTGTCTGCAAGAAGATCTAGGTTCTCTGCCTGCTTCAAGAGGAAGCGAAAGGAGTCCAGGTTCTCTTCCTGCTTCAGGAGGAAGTGAAAGGAGTTTAGGTTCTCTGCCTACTTCAGGAGGAAGTGAAAGGAGTTTAGGTTCTCTGCCTACTTCAGGAGGAAGTGAAAGGAGTCCAGGTTCTCTACCTCACCGGGTTGGTGGAAAAGAGTTTTTGTACAGGCTTCTCCACCTTGATATGGGAGCAGAAGGAGAGTTACTTAATGTTAGTGCAATACTCAGAGGGGAGGCTATGGGTAGTGGATGTAGGTCAAGTTGACTGAACCACTATAAAATCTGGTGTGTTCTTTCTAATTATTTTGCACACTTATTTTTCTGTTGATGATTGTATGATTGTGATTATTATTTCGTTATCGTGAACATCTACACATCATCGCGAAACTGTAATTATGTTAAAACATTCAAAAAGATTTTTCTAAATCATTTTTACTCACAAATTTTTAAAATAATCAATTCACCCCCCCTCTTGGTTTGCCTCGAGACTAGTTAACAAGGGCTTAATATCCCCAACAAACTTTTAAACACTATTTGGTTATAGTGTTACATCACTCTTCATTAAGAGTTAGGGATCCAACACTAAGTCTCTTATATTAACATCTTCCATTTAAGTCTACTCTATAATCAATTCAAATCCTTGTGATCAAACTAAATCATCCTAGAATCAAACCTAAGACAGTCTAGACAACCTAAGACCCTACGAAAATTCTAGTTGATTTTGTTTAACTGTAGGATGACATCTTATACTCCTTCATACTTGAGATACTCTTCCTTGAGTTTGTTGACTAGTCTAATTGATTTAGAACTAGTCATTGAACCCCAAGTTTCTTGAAATCATTCTAAATTCCTATAAACTCTTACTTAAATGCCTGCCTTACTAATTTAAAACCTAAGTGTTGTAATTTGGGAGCCTGAGTTTGTATTTTGATGATAACAAATATTATTGTATTATATTTATTTTCTATTATATTTTATTATTGTATATCATTTTTGTTTGTACTAACATTTCAGGTTCAACATACACCAAGCATCGTCAAAGAACCAGGAGTCAAGACTGGGTCATTTAGGCTTAATTTATATAGAGTTTGTAATTTTTATTTTTTTGAGTCTTTTAATGTAAAAAGTTGTATGCT
Organism: Dendrobium chrysotoxum; assembly: GCA_019925795.1. NCBI lineage: Eukaryota > Viridiplantae > Streptophyta > Magnoliopsida > Asparagales > Orchidaceae > Dendrobium > Dendrobium chrysotoxum. Next base: position 25,420,539 of record CM034303.1, read on the forward strand.
AGCTTAACAATTATGCACACACATGCGGGGGGAATGAAAAATGAAGATTTTAATTTTTTTATTTAATTATACTGTATGATTTTAATCATACTGTATGATTAGTTCAAACTTAAATTTATTAAAATATTTAATTAAAATAAAATCTAAATTTCACATAAAATAATCATATAGTACGATCAAATATTGTGCTAGACAATCAGATATAATCAGAAACCCCGTCATTGAATCTAACTTACCTAAAATAGATAAATTTAAATTTTAAAATGTGAATTATTTATACTATACAAATCTTTTCGTAGTATATGATTATTTAAATAGTTAAGGTTAGTTAATTAAGTAATTAAATTAGATCTGGTTGATTATAATTCATACTAAATGATAAAATATCGTGCTGTATGAGTTAGCCGAGGGGTCGTTGGATGAAATTTGGTTAATCAATTATGATAAAAAATCATACTATATAAATAACTGAGGTCCATGTGGATGACTTTTGTTCATACTTTTTGATCTGATATTGAGTTGTGCTAATCATACTATACTAATGTTCATTCATACAGTACAATCAATTAATAGAATTTAATTGATCATGCTGTAGACTATTCAGCATACAGTACTACAGAAGGAGAATTGAACCAATTATATTGTATGTTCTATATATTGTACTATATGAACAATGATGACTAAATTAAAAATTAGGGTTTTATTGAGACTAACTATTTAAAATCTCTTATTTTATTTGAGATGTCTATTTGGTAGTTATGGGCTTGGTTCTTTTATAAGAAATGTCTTAAAGGGAGAGCTTTGGGAGGGAAGAGAGAGAGAGGTGTAGTTGAGAGAGAGAGAGGGAGGGAGAGAGAGAGAGAGAGAGAGAGAGAGAGAGAGAGAGAGAGAGAGAGAGAGAGAGAGAGAGAGAAGAGTCTTGTGAGTGCAAGAGAGATCTGAGAGGGTGTTTCTCATGCAGTTGGTCCAGTCGACATCCACCTAGTTCTTCATTGTGTCAAAGTTTTCATGTGGGAAATTCTAAAAAGAAGTTCTTGAAGTCAAAGTGGCATTAGCAACTCCGCTGCATCAGAGAAGGTGAAAGAGATTCGGCTACTCTGCCCACCGAGGATGGTATAAGTGATTTGGTTCTCAGCTGGACCATTTGGGGAAGTGATTCTTATAAAGGATTCTTCGCCTTGATGTGGGGGAAAAAGGAAAGACACAAAAAGGTTTAGTGCAATACCCAGAGAGGACGACTCTGGGAAGTGGACGTAGGTTAAGGTTGACCGAACCACTATAAATTTTTGGTGTGTTCATTCTTATTTCTTTTGACACTTTATTTTCTATATTTTTATTTTCTCACATGTTTTCTTTCTTATAAATAAAAAATTTAGTATTTGATTTTTCATGTTATTAGCTTCCGCATTACAAAATCTGATCTTGAACTTAAGTAGTGAATTTGGTTTTATTTTTTAAAAGGAGATTTTTGTTAAGAAATTATTTTAAAAGTATAAATTCACCCCCCTCTTGGTGTGCCTTTCGTAGGTCAAGTGGTTTAACAACTGTCCCTTGAACTTTCAATTGGTATCATAGTGAGTTATCCAAATTAGTGGTTTATAAATCTTGAGAAAAGATCCACATTACATTTGGGAATAGAAATACCACTAAGGGTTATTCATTAACCATTCGCCATTGTTTGATAATATTTCATTTGGTTTCAAAATAAATTATATGTCTATATTTTTACAATCGAATTACTTTAGAATGTGGCTTATGATACAAGCTAGTTATTATACTCCTTTTCATATTGTTAATGGTATTAAAAATGAAATCTCATTTACTGAATGGAGTATTAAAGATAGGGACCTTGCATGACTAAATAGAAAGTGTTTGAATTTTTTCTCTTATGATTTAAACTTTGAGGATTACGTGCATGTTTCTACTTGTACTGCTAGTAAGGATCTCGTGTATGCTTTACTTATGACAGTACAAATGTTGTGAAGCAATCTCATCTAAATGAACTATTGCATGACCACTAACAATTTTGCATGAAACCTATTGAGACTATTTCTAAAATGTACACTAGGTTTACTAAGATTGTAACATCATTGCATACTTTAGGTAGAGAACTCTAAATTCAAAAAAGGTTAATATGATTTTATGTTGTTTGCCTAATAATTTTGAAGCTAAATTAATATGATCTGTGAATCTAAAGATTTAAATGTATAGTTTATTGATAATTTACTGGGCTCTCTCATTGCTAACGAGAAAAATGTGAGCGAAAGACTTCAAGATGTAGATGACAAAAAAAGAGAAAATCGTGGCGCTGAAGGCCTATGACACGAAAAGTAACAGCTCAAGAGTTAAAGGAAGGGAGGATATAGTCTTAATGACTCAATAGTTCAAGAGCTTCCCGAAGTAAAAATAAAAGCACCATCATGAGAGGAGAAAAGGAAATAAGGTAAATTTAATAAAGTCGCCTTTGATGTTATTTATTTTGAGTTCAAGAAGCCAAGGAATTTAAGGCCCTATTACCCTAACTTCAAGAATCACTCTACTAAGGAAAAGGATGAAGAAAAAATTTTAACTCTAAAAAGGGAAAGCAAAGGTCATAAAAGACTTTCTAGACTGACTCAGTCTCTTACTAATTAGAACAAGAGGCATAAGAGAAGGTAACAAATCTATGTTTAATGGCCAATGATTTAATTATTAACTCTGATCAAGAAGATGTATGCGATCAATCTTATGATGAGTTATTTACAATTTCTGAGCAAATTCATAACTCTTATAGAAAATAGAAAAAGCAGTATACCATTTAAAAAAAAGGAATTTTCACCTTTAAAAAAAGAGCATGATAGTTTACTTAATGAGCATTCAACTTTCGAAGCTAAAATATCACATTAGATAAGGAGCATGCATCTTTACTAGATGAATTTGATGATTCAAATAGGAAGCATATTGAGTTAAGAAAGTCACATGATTCCTTAAAAAGTGAGCATATTGAGTTAGAGGAAATATTCAAGGAATTAGAGATATTTGCAATAGAACTAGATTCTAGTGAGCATGCATTAAAATTTGAAGTGGCTAGTTATAAAGGTATGAATGATTATTTATAGGAAAAAAAACACTATAATATAACACATAAGGGCCTACACTTTTACTAAAATTATAGCCTAGGATACAACATTTGCCATATATTCCTAGGAAGAGGCACAATCCCCCACAATGATTCGTGAATCCATTTATAGGGGTTAGGTGTTACTCTTGTGGCATTCTAGGACTCGTAGCATGCACATGCCTTATACACTATAGAGAACACCTATTTTGGAGACACAAAGGTTCATCATAGCATAACATACATAACATTTATTAATTAAAGCATAAGGTGAAACCCAAACTCAATTTGGTTCCAAAATCTAACCTTTGATTAAATTTTTAGGGATGCTCTTATTATAATCTAGGAGCTGATGACCTCATTTTTGTATGAGGTCACTAAGACCTATCTAAGTTTTTTTTATGGTGACATAGTGATTGGTAGGAGGTCACTTGTCAATCACATATATGTCCCAGCCAAACCTCAAAAAAACCCTTAATCAAATTCTAGTTCACCTTTCAATCCAACCTCCAGCCCAATTTTCAAACTCCAATCAAATTTCAATCCAGCCATTAATCCAAGTCCCACTCCAGACTCCTATCCTGCCTATAATCAAAGTTTAATCTAAACTTCAATCAAATCTTGGCCTTATCCAATCAATCCTAATTATTCATCTAATTGTGATTGATTTGAATGTTCCAAAACCTAATTAATCAAACCCAAAATCCAGCTCAAACACAGATTTTCAATTCAAAACCCGAGGCTAAAAGCCTAAGTCCTGAAACCCTTTTAGGGTAATTTTTCAATCACTTTGAAACCTAATTAAATGACCTCTAATTTATGATTGATCAATTTTATATTGATTGGGCATGTCTTTATGATTAACCATCTAAATTTGAGCTCATTCTGAGGTCTCTAGCCCCAGAAACTAAATCTACTTTCAAAGGCTGCAAAACCTTCAAATATTTATAGCATATGTCATTGGACTAGTCCCTTTGTTGATTTTGACCCTGAGGCCTTTCTCAAAACCCTTGACCATGCTCAAAACCTTTGTTATGGTATGTTGACCACTAAACTACACTTTGCTGGACCCAGCTTGGCCTAGAGTTGACTAGGGGTCAAAATGACCAAAATGCCCTTTAAGGGAATTTTTAGACTTTTTCCCAAAACTCAACATGGAACTTTCAAATCAATCTTTAAAACCTCTTCTAATGCATCCTAAACATCATTTAGAGTGCATTGGACCTACACGCAGACCTTGGTTTGACCAGGTTTACCAAGTTCACCATTGTTGACCAAAATGCCCCTTAAGGTTTCAAATGTCAATTTCAATGCTTAAACCCATTTCAAGTCAAATCAACCCTTCAAAATCACTCAATTAGACATTCCATACATGTCCAAAAATTTTCAAGTTAAATCTCCCTAGGTTTGACTTGGTCAACCCATTTGGAGGGGTCAAAACCCTCTTCATTTTCATGTATTTGCTCAAAACTCCACCCCATTGACTTCAAGCTCCTTTGGAGACTTTCCTACATCATGCTTGACCTTCTCAAGGCCTATCCTAGTCATCATTGACTGGTAAATAGGTTAATAAGTCAACAAGCTCTTTCAAACCTATGGGAAAAGCCAAATCATGGCCACATCACCATGCCACATAAGCAAACTCTTTTCCCCATCAGAACCTACTTTGATCTGATGTAAAGTGGTTAATTTCCCCCCATAAGAGCACTTACCAAGCTTGTCTTGAGTTTAGCCAAATGAGGGAAAAGGGTGTGGTCCCCCAACCCATGACCAAGGGAAGTCACACTCAACCCTAGCCCTTTCCCCTGGTTTTAAGCATTCTTGGGGACACTTGTCACCCATCTAAACCCTCCCCAATTAAATCTTGCTATTCACTCCAAAAGCAAGAGGTTAAGTAAGGGAAATTTGATCGAAACCCACACATTCATTCTCATTTAAAAATATCCCAAGCTCCAGTAGCCTCCAACTCTCCAAAACCCCTCCCCATCTTCTCCAATCATTTCTAATGCTTTCCCAAGCATTCTCCCATCATTTCCAAGCATCAAATCACTATTTTAGTAAGGAGAGAGCATTCTAGTGAGAGAAAGATGATTTTATCTGACAACTTTAAATCCAGCCATTATCTACTTCTAGGGTCTTCAACAAACTTATAGAGGACTTATCCAGGAGCAAAAGGAGTCCAGGATCTCAAAAATCCAATGGTTGGATTATAAGTTATTCTCATTTTAAGTTTAAAATGTTATTTTGAAACTACTCAAAACTTTTATTGCATGAAGCCTCCAAACTCCAAGCAATGAAAGTTCATGTTCCCATGAGTCTATGTTTCAAATTTTGCTAAATTTGGACTAGTATTTTGAAAGTTATGGGTGTCTAAATTTTTTAGTTCAATTTGAACTATTTTTCCCTAGATGAACTAGAGCCGTCCGATCTTTTCTTCTACAAGATCAGATGGCTTATAAGCTACCAAGTCACCGCTCTAAAAATGCACGTGGTTGATGGGTTTTGAACTCAGGTCGATTGAATCTGCATGCTCCTACGTGGCTGATATCAGGCCATCCACGTTACTTCCACTCCATTCGATAGTCCCGATTTCCTGCTGATGTGGATAATGATGAACATTTGTAATGCACTGGTAATTTAAATGATTTAATTTGAATTAAAAAATTATTTTAAATATCCAAAACTTCTAAAATTTATCATAAATCCAATTTATCACCAAATTAAGTGTTTTTGGTCTCGTTGGAAAGATAATTTGTTGTACTATTTATTAAAATTAAAAATAAAAAGCTTTGATCACTAGTTTGTGAGATATTCTAATTTATTTATAACCCCTTTTTTTGTAATTTTCTCAAAATCCAGTGGTCAAGCTAGACCAATATTTTGGTAAACAATATTTGGGTATCTTAGGTATTTATTATAATTTTCGTAGGACCGTATACCCATTGGATTATTGTGATGTGAATTTTCAAAGTAATGAGTCCATTTTGGACGCAAAACTTTAAAAATTCATAACTCTCCAGATTTGTTGAATTAGGTCCTGAAACTTTTGTCGTGTGCTTACATTACTGTTAGGTTTAAATAGACAGAGATCAAAAGCTAGTTGAATAGTAGTGACACCTAGGAAAAATAATTAAGGAGTAAGTTTAGATAACTTAAAAAATTTCTAAGAAGTTCTACACACACCTAATATGGGTGAAACTTGACCACAGTAAAGTTAGTGATATTTTTCCCTATAGGTTTAAATTTCATTGAATTTGGAGCTCATTAGGTAAAAAAAGTATGAAAATCAATTTTCAGCCTTTTTAAGGACTCAAAAAGTTTAAAAACTTATACTAAATCCAATTTAAATAAAAATAATAATATATCAAACTGACCAGAATTTAATCCTTTACCTAGGAAAAATAAAAGCCTCATAACTAGACCTCTAATTGGACTTTAATTTAAGTTTTAATAAACAATAATAATTTATTAAATTAAATAATTAAAAATTATTAAAAGGTTTAAATAATTTCTAAACACTTGGAGAAACTTCTATGGGTCATCCCTAACCTTTGGAAGTGATTCCATGCTGTTTGGGATGAGTTTGGATCAAAACAATCAAAACCCTCCTAATTAAATAATATAAAAAATCCTTTAATTAACCAAACTTTGAAAAATTATAAGTAATTCTAGTAAATTTCAAATTGACCAAACTTAGTATCATTACACTTTATTTAAGGTTTAGTATTTTCTAAAAATTTTAAACCACCAGAATTAGGTCAAAGTGAAGAAGTCAACTTTTTAGTCAACCATAGTTCAAATATCGGTCAAAACTTTAAAAATTCATTACTTAATGTAAAAAATTCCAAATTAAGCAAACTTAGAGTCTAATTAATATTCTTAAGGTCTAATATTTAGGGAAAATACTCATTTCTAAAAATCACTTTTATTTTAAAAGTTAACTTTTGACCCTTTAATTAATATAATTAAATAATTCAAATAATTCCAAAAATTTAAAAATTGGTTGAAATCTTAGAAAACTCTAACTTGATTATTAAAATCATTGAACTATATTTTAATATATAATAAGCACTCCGAAGATGAAGTTTTTAGGATAAACTACCTTGAGCTATGGGGCTAAGTATCCTGAGGAGGCCTAGTTCCTTGATCCCACTATGACAACACCACAAACGAATTCAATGGTGTGGAAGACCTTAAAATTAAATGACTCTTAATTACTTAACTAAATTAAAATCCTTAATTTAACTATATCAGCATAGTTTAAATATTGGTTAAAACTTTAAAAATTCATTACTTAATGTAAAAAATTCCAAATTAAGCAAACTTAGAGTCTAATTAATAATCTTAAGGTCTAATATTTAGGGAAAATACTCAATTTTAAAAATCACTTTTATTTTAAAAGTTAACTTTAGACCCTTTAATTAATATAATTAAATAATTCAAATAATTCCAAAAATTTAATAATTTGTTAAAATCTTAGAAAACTCTAACTTGATTATTAAAATCATTGAACTATATTTTAATATATAATAAGCACTCCAAAGATGAAGTTTTTAGAATAAACTACCTTGAGTTATGGGGCTAAGTATCCTGAGGAGGCCTAGTTCCTTGATCCCACTATGACAACACCACAAACGAATTCAATGGTGTGGAAGACCTTAAAATTAAATGACTCTTAATTACTTAACTAAATTAAAATCCTTAATTTAATTATATCAGCTTAGTTTATAGGTTGGACTACCTTGAGCTGCAGGGCTAAGTGTCCTGAGGCGGCCTGGTTCTTCGAGACCACTATGATAATGCCACAAACCGATTGTTGGAAAATCTAAATTAATCTAATCCTTAAAATCTACAATCAATTAAGTCAATTAAAAATTATTAATCCTCTAATTTCTAATAAATTAAATCATCTTAACAAAATTAGCTACTACTGGGTAACTTGGGCCTACGAGGCTATTAAATTAGCTCCAAGGAAGGTGAAATAAACTTCATGGCCCCGGTGAGCAACAAAGGTAGTAACCATTTAAAAATTAAAACATACCTAAAATAAGCTTTAATACATTGATATTTACACTCAAACATAAAGTTCACCTTCGACCTTTAATAAACCTGAACATTAGATAACTTCAACAAATTGCCCAGTTTATGATATATGTAAGCCACACTACTTTCCTCACACACTTTAGATGATTTGCTAGAACAACCAACTCTAGTCTAGGCTAGGCTGGTGTTTACTTTAATCTATTGTGTGTTGGGTTTTTTGAGTTTTCATGTTGTGATTGAAAATTGATTGATGTGAGTGTTCATTTATTTTAACTCCAATCTATAAAATGATGTAATGGGTGATTGATTACCCCTAGGTTAGGAATGATCTGGTTGCTCACTTAGTTTTCTGCATGTGGCTACACTCATAAAGGGCTATAAATCAAGGGGGCAAAAATAAAGTTTTAAACTGATAAATGTTTATGTAGGTGCCAAAAAATGCCTAAGTCCCCCTTGAAATAAAAAGAGCGTGGCCAAGTGTGGCTGAGTTTTTGATTTAATGCATATATATAACTACTTGGGATGTGATTACTTTATTTAACTATTTAGGATAACCCTACAGGAGAGTCTAGATTTTTTATTTTAATATTGATGTAATTAATTTAAAGTATCAAGTTGTGAAAGTTAGACATTTGAGTCGGGATACATGTATCTAAAATTAGATTCCAAAGAGAAAAGGATACCCCTCATGGGAACAATCCTTTTTCATTTAGAAGCCTAAGTTTGGATAATTTTAGTACGCAAAGTGAAAAGAATAGCCTCCACTTTGGGGGAAGAGTTTTCTTTTTCATTTGGGTATCCATATACGATGAATGCAAGGAGCCCGAAGAAGAGGCAGATAAGATGTTGAAGATAAATAGTATCCCACTCAAAGTCAACTTATGTCGATCCTAGGATTAAAGTCCAGGTTTGTGGTTAGTGGTGCCCAGCCACTTTTAATTTATATAAGTTCTGGGTTGTAATAAAGGGGTATTTTGCCTATGGACATTATTTTATAGAATTAATTTGATTAATTTATGTGTTTAATTTATATTAATTGTAATTAGGATTGCCTACTTTTCCTAATTTTTTGATGATTGCATATTATTTTTGTTTTAGCCGGGATACATGGATACTCATGAGGGTATGTTAAAACTATTTCTATTGAAATTTAAATGAAAAACATTTTAAGATAACATAAAATTTCTAACGATCTAAGAAGTAAGCCCGGGATTGCCGGAAGTCAACATAAGCATATTATTGACTATCTCCTCTTTATTAGGCACCTCCCTGCCTGCGAGTTCTGGCAGACCACCTGGCCTTTGAGGGTGCAAATCTGTCAAAGGGATGTTATGCAATCTCTAGGGAAAAATAATTTTTTAAGCCTTTTTAAAAAACTTTTACATATCATTTTATGAATTTAATCGAGTCGATCAATATGCATTGCATTAGAAATAAATTTAAAATTGTCTAAAATTTTAATTGCATTTGTTTCAGCATTTTCACCCAATATAAGTCAAGAAACCATTTAGTATCTACTCTAAGCATCGGTCCTACTCTCAAAAATTATAATTAATAATGTCCCTACCACTCTTTCATAAAATGCCAGACTCATGGATTTTAATCGACTACGTTGTTAACTGGCTCCCTAATCTAGGCAGGGGTAAGTATAGATTTTATATTGCATTAGTTAGGGTCAGATCACTATTGTCCAGTGCCCAATTTAGATTTAGGTTTTGAGGTAGGTTTAGGCCTTAAGACCTCATTTTTTGGGAATAAAGTCCCAAATTTCTAGTAAAGCAATCAACTTAAATTAAAGATTCTCTTAATCTAAAATTTAAAGCCTTACACGTAGCTTAGGTTGGGACACTTCTAAATTATTTCATAATCTCAAAGTGTTTCCTACCTCTTCTCTGTTGACTCTAGAAATAAGTGCTCCAACTTAATCCAATCCCAAGTGAGATTCCAGATTCAACTTCTTTGATTTCAATCCATAAAGACTCTAAAAAGAATTTTTTGCTGTTATTTTAATCAAGAGTATTCGTAGGGTATTCAACCTCCCTACAATGTAATTAACTATGAGGGCTTATGCTCATAAGAAATTAAGAGCTCACATCAAGTTTTTTAAAAATCATTTTCAAAATTCAATTAGTCTTCTTTGGAAAAATTAAATCAATAATGATTATTATCATCATATTCTAATAATTGATAACATGCGATATTTTCTTCTCTTGGGAGGATATATCCTTTGTTATCATACTCATGAATATGAAATTAATGATCTCCCATCTAGACTATTATAGTTAAATCCTTAATAGAATGCCATTTTAACCCTTCGGGGTTATATGTCATCCTTTTATGAATTTGACTAATTTAGCCATCTTGAAATTTTTAACCTCATTATCTAAACCCACTAGAGAATGATATCTTCACCTGCTGAGGTGATATATAATTCATAATGATGTGTTTGATTTTGAGACTGAAATCCTAAATTAAAATTCCCAAAGAAAAGTAAGTTTTTTAAAAACCCCTTTCCAACCCAAATAGGAGCCCGAGCCTATATTTTTAAGATTACAAGCATTATTGAGGTTTTATATAGTTTCTCCATCTTGTTATTATTATATATTATTTTTTTGTATGTTAACATTTCAGGTAGAATATACATCATCCACTGCCAAAGGATTAAGACTCAAGATTGGATAGTCTAGGATTTTTATAAGAATCTAAAGTTTTTATCTTTCTTGAGTTTATAAATTATAAAAGGTGTATATTTTACTTAGGAACCATGCACACAAACACATGGGAGTAAAATTAAATGTATTAATTTTTTTGAATATTGTACTGTAATATGGGATCATACTATACGATCTGGCCTAAATTAAAATTAATTAAACCATTTAATTAAATATCTTTAATTTTAAACTAATCATAATATACTATCCCAATCATATAGGATGATCAGTTATAATCAGGAAACCACCGCCAATTATATATTTGGCAATATTTTGAAATTTGAAAATTAAACTAATTACACTATACGATTACAATCGCCTTGTATGATATAATTAAATCTTGTATAATATAATCTTTTAATTAAGCAATTGAATCAGGATTAATTGATATTTGATATTATATATACAATGTCCAGCTTCATATAGTATGGCCCATTAGCTCCCACAATGATAATTAATCACCAATGATAGTATGGGACAAAAATCCTATTCGATTGAACTAATCATACCGTATGACTTTGATATCATATTGGATGATAAGTTCAAGTATATGAACTAATCATACATATGCTTATTTATCATACAATACTAACTTGATATATTAAACTAATCATATGGTATGATCCTCATATCATATTATATGATCAGAAGTGGTTGAATTGAAAAATTAGGCTTTTTGTAAGTCTTGTATTTAAGCTCTCTTATTAGACTTTGAAAAAGTTCTTGGCTATTGGGAAACTTTTGAGAGTTTTCTTGAGGGGTTATGTCTTCTTGAGAGATCTTGGAGTTTAAAGAGAAAGGGGGAGAAGTTGTGTGTGAGGGAGAAGTATTGTGAGAGGGGATTTCTTGTGGTTGCTCCAAGCAAGCTTCTACCTAATTTCCTTTATGTGTCTTCATTAATCATGAGGGAAGCTCAAAAGAAAAATTCTTTAAGGCTAATGATCATCAGCACTTTGCTTTACCAAGAGGGTCAAAGGGATTCAGGTTCTTTACTTCACCAGGAGGATGAAAATGATTTTGATACTCTACTGCACTAGGTTGATGGAAGTTTCTATGGGATTCTCCATCTTGCTGTGGGGTCAAAAGGAGGGTCACTAAGGGTTTAGTCCAATAACTGGAGATGAGGACTTCAGAGAGTGAATGTAAGTCATGTTTTAACCAAACCATTATTAATCTAGTGTTCTTTTTCTTTACTTTTCTTTTTATATTTTATTTTATGTATTTTAATTCTTTCATATTATATTATTATAAATATGGGTTGAAAACATTCTGATTATTTTGGTTTAATTTTGTGAAAAAAATTATAAAAGAAAATAATCTAAAAAATTTCTTATTTGTGTGTTCTACAAAATCAAAGCAAAGGAAAAATTGCATTTGAATTTTGTTTATCATTAGCTTTTGCATTGTTAGATCAAGTTTAAGGTTGATATTTTTTTAGGGGGAGTGATTTTGGAAAAGAATTTTAAACTTCCAATTCACCCCCCTCTTGGTTGACCTTGAGCAGTTCAACTATATTTAATAACCTTATTTAAACTTTTAGCTCTCACAAGAAGTCCAGTGAGTGCATGTACCTAAATAGCGGCTCTCGAGACACATGACTGGAGCTTAAAGTAGTTCATCATGCTGGAGGCCAAGAGCGGAGGTAAGATAATTTAGGAGATAACACCACGAGTAAAGTGGTTAGCTCAAGTATAATAGGTAAAACAAATAGTTTTATTATTGAAAATATTCTTTTAGAAGAATGATTGAAGCATAATTTATTGAGCATTAGTCATTTATGTGATTAGGGCTTTGATGTGAAATTTCTTTTAAATAAGTGTTTAATTATTTTAAATGTAAAGATCATTCTTGAAGGCAAGGGAATTAATAATATTTATATGCATGATCTTTCTTGTATTGATATTTCTAATAATTTTTATTTCTTGAAAAGTGTTATGGATGATTCACAGCTAAGGCATAGATGACTATGTCATGCTAGTATGAAAACTCTTAGGAAGATTACCCAACTTGACCTATTTAGAGGCATTCCCAATCAAGATTTCACTAGGGATCATCTGTGTGATGCTTGCCAATTAGGAAAGAAAACTTGGTCATCTTTTCATTTTATTAAGGATATCACTACCACTAAACTACTAGAGATCTTACACAAGGATTTATTTGGCCCCATTAGTACAGCTTGTCTAGGTGGTAAGAGATTTGGATTTGTGATCACAGACAACTTCTTTATATTCACTTGGGTTAGATTCTTTGCACATAAGAGTGAGTTATTCGATGAGTTTAAGATTTTCTCCACTGAGGTTCAGAGAAAGTTAGGTTGCTTGATATCAATAGTTTATGGTAATCATGATGAAGAGTTTATGAATAAAAGATTTGAATTATTTTGCAAAGAGTATGTGATTGATCCCAGGACTCTGCAATAAAATGGTATAACTGAAAGAAAGAATAAGACACTGGTAGAAGGAGCTAGGGAAAAATTAGCAGAGTATACTCTATTATAACTCAAAATTTTGAAAACTGCATTTTTACCTATAATAGTCAAGAATTTATTTAGGAGCCATTATAAACTCAAATCATACACTCTTATCTCCATAACATCTCTATTATTATGTTTTAGTTTCCCTATTTTTTTCTTAATTTTTGGGCATGAGTGAAATTCCTTAAAAAATTGGCACCTGACAGTACAAGTGGAGGTTTTAGGAGCGTCAGGTGTTTGTTTTACAAATCAATTTCACTTGAATTTTTTAAATAAAATAAGTTATTTTATGAATATTTTTTGTAATTTTTAGAATCCCTAAAAGAATTTCTGTGAATTTTATACTAAAAAATCATTAAAATATTATTATTAAATTATTATTTTTTCGGAAATATCTAAATCCACTTAATGACTTCCTAAGCCATCTTTTTTTTCTAAGGTATTTCATTAACAGAGAAATAGATTTTATGATTTAAGAAGAAAGAGAGGAGAGAGAAGGAAGGAAGCTAGGTTTTTGTAGCTGTAGAGTGATTTTCGTTCGTCGGCCTATTTATTTGTCTTGAGGTAGGTTATGTTTTACCTATTTTAGATTTTAATAATTTTATATTTTTGATATTTTTTTGATCAAATTTATATTTCATTATAGAAAAATGATGATAACTTTATTTTGGTAAAACTTTCATGTCATAACTTTTTATATGTTATAGAGATTGTGATTACGAATATTTTGAGTATATTTTGAAAATTTTTTTGCTAGGTGATTTTAAAAAAAGAGAAGTGAATTTTGGATACTTAAAAATTTATTTTAACATCTAAAAATTGTTCTTTAAGTCAAATATAGCTTCAAAATGATGTTCTACACAATTTGTGGTAATTTTGTTATGTTTGGAAATTATGAATTTTTACTCCATAGTATTTCTGTTGCCTAACATTGGAACATTTTGGCAATTTTTTAATTTAGTCCGATTGTGCTTTAAGTAATGTAATGCATTAAAAATAATGTTGTGAGGGGTTGTGATGTGATACCAATGCCAAATGGTGTTCGAGGTGAGATTCTGTTATGTCGGTGCCAATGGGCGACGGAGGTGGAATTCTGTCATGTCGGTACCAGTGGGTGATCGAGGTGGGATTCTATTATTCCGACGCTAGTGGGGAGCTGAGGTGGGATTCTATTATGCTGGTGAGATTCTGTTACCTAAGTGTTGTTATGCCAGAGCCAATAGGCTACCGAGGTGGGATTCTGTTATGAAGTATTTGCTTATAATTTAGTTCATTTTAGGCTACGATACTCTACTATGCCGTGTTAGCTCATTCCTACTTTTGCTTTTATTTTCAGGCCCGGGGAAGGGTAAAAAGAGAGTTGAGTAGTTTGGATAGCACGCTCTGATCTGTGTTGTAGGCATATTTTGGTTAGCTTAAATTTTTGCAGGCTTCACTTTATATTACATTCAATAGTAGCTCTATATAGTATATAAATTAAAAGTTTTAGTTTAGTACTTCTCCAACCAGATCATAGGATCAGCCTTGCCACAATCAGACACAATATGACCTATTATTATCGGGTCAGGCTTTGACAAGCTTTTTAGTATCAGAATATAGGTTGGAGAAGTGAAATATAAATAGCCATAAAATTTAATCTATAGAAGAGTGAGATGCTTTAGGGTAGTTTTGGGTGCTCATTTTATTTATTTATTTTTATGTACATGTGTTGCATTCAGCTGTGTGTTTAGAGATGGTTGATCTGCCTCAGTTAGATCCAGATATGACCAATGGTTAGAGTTTTAGTCAGGCAACTCAGGTTCAGGGTATAATTCTTGTGATCAGTTTTCAGGTGATTTCTCAGATTGCAGATATAATAGTATAACTAGTTAGTGAGGCTCACACACGGGTTATTGGTACCCGATCCAATGACATTGATAGATATTTAAAGAATTTCATGAGATTATAACCTCCTTGAGAAGCTGAGGATTGGCTGATGAGGATAGAGAAGACTCTGGATGGGATGCACTATCCTTCTAAGAGGAGAGTTGCATTAATTACATTTTTATTTGATGGCAAGGAAGAGCACTGGTGGTTGGGCCAACAGAGAGAGAAGTTTTAGGGTCGTGTAAATACTCTGATTACTTGGGATGAGCTTATTGAGACATTCAGAACAGGGTTTGTACCTCCATGTGCTAAGAGACAATTACAGAGCTCTTTTCTAAAGTTAATTTAAGGAAGCATGTAGTGATGTAGTATAAGGCAGAGTTTACTGCTCTCTCCAGGTATGCTCCTCAATTAGTTGGCACTTTTGAGGAAAAGTGTTAGCAGATTTTTTAAGGGACTTCGAGATACTTTGAGGAAGCCACTGTTGGCACAAGATATCACAGACTTTGCTCAGTTAGTCAAGAGGGCCAAGAGGATAGAGATTTATCTGGTGGCAATGCAACAACAATGAATTGTAAGCAAGAAGATATTTATTAGTGAGACACTTAATAATAGCCATTCGGGGAAGAAGAGCAGGTTTGGACCTATTGAGTTTAGAAGGAAAGGATAACCAATAACAATCTCTTCTAGATCAGATATGGGCAGTTGTTAGTTCTAGGTGTTCAGTGCGTGTGGCCCTATTATGTCAGCAGTGTGGTAGAAGGCACAGTGGTTAGTGTTACAGAGCATCAGGCAGGTGTTTTCACTATAGTCAGTCTGGACATAAGATTGCCGACTGTGGGTAGGTCGAGGGAAGTACCACCTCAACCAAATACTGAGGCTTTTGGTAGCTAAGATGTTGGTCCAATATCATGAGGTCAGCCTTCTAGATGTTCATGAGGTGCGGGTAGTTCTATTGCTTCCTAATGCATTCACGAGTTTACAGTTTGACACAGTAAGAGGCCAGTGAGTCCCCAGATGTTGTAATAGGTAGGGCTTATATTTTTACATCTCCTTATTATATTTTATTCGATTCTGGTGCTAGCCATTCTTTCATATTTGAGCAGTATTTTAATTCTCTTAGATTGTCTTCCATATTATTACCTATT
Source organism: Dendrobium chrysotoxum (assembly GCA_019925795.1). Lineage (NCBI taxonomy): Eukaryota > Viridiplantae > Streptophyta > Magnoliopsida > Asparagales > Orchidaceae > Dendrobium > Dendrobium chrysotoxum. The sequence continues at coordinate 25,436,877 of CM034303.1, forward strand.
TCTTTGTATCTAGTTTTTCCTATGGAAGATGGAATGGTAGCTAGTAGGGTTTGTTTTTGTGATTTGGAATTCTTTGATAGAGTTTGGAGATCTGGTTTGATTTTGATACCTATTTTTGCATTTGATGTCATTTTGGGTATGAACTGGATGAGTTGATATGGGGCTTAAATTGATTGCTTGAAGAAGAAAGTGACTTTATTTCAGAATGGTGAGAGCTTCATATTTTAGGGAATCAGAGGTGTTCTCTCTTGTCTGATTTCTACTCAAGAAGTGGATAGACTTTGGAGGAAAGGTAGCCTAATATTTTTAGCATCTATCATAGATATGAGACTCTCTTCTTATTCTGTGAGTAGTATCTGTATAGTTCGGGAGTTTTGAGATGTCTTACTTGAGGAATTAGTGACTTTACTACCAGACAGAGAGAAAGAGTTCTGTATCGATCTTTTTTTGGGTACTGCTCTGTTCTCTAAAGCTCTAAATAGATTGGCACCTAAGGAGCTTAAGGAGTTGAAGGTTCAGCTTCAGAAGTTAGTTGACAAGGGATTCGTCCACCCTAGTGTATCTCTGTGGGGAGCAACTATTCTATTTGTGTAGAAAAAGAATGGTATGATGTGCATGTTCATTAATTACATGGAGTTGAATAAAATCACTATAAAAAATAAGTTTCCTTTGCCTAGGATTAATGATTTGTTTGATAAGCTTGCTAGATGCTCAATATTTTCTAAGATCAATATATGATATGGTTATCATCTATTGAAGGTAAGGATATAAGATGTGGCAAAGACTATATTTAATATGAGGTATGAACATTATGAGTTTTTAGTCATGCCATTCAGAGTGACTAATGCCCCAATAGTCTTCATGGATTTGATGAATAGGGTTTTGAGGAAGTATGTGGAATAATTTGTGATCATCTTTATAGACAATATTCTTAGTTTTTCCTTATCTGAGGAGGAGTATGCAACACACTTGAGGAATGCTCTTGAGATTCTAAGGCAACATCAATTATATGCTAAGTTCTCGAAATATGAGTTCTGGCTGAAGAGCATTTCATTTTTAGGGCACGTAGTGAGCAGTGTAGGCATTTTAGTAGATCCCCAGAAGATTTAGGCTGTTTCTGATTGGCCAAGGCCTACCATAGGTTCATAGCTTTTTAGTCTTGGCTGGCTATTATTAAAAGTTTGTTCAGAGTTTTCTCATATTTGTTTGCCTTTGGCATGGTTGATTTAGAAGTCAGTATCTTTCATATAGACTCCGGAGAGTAAGGAAAGTTTTCAGCTACTAAAGGATAGTTTCTTCTGCTTTGATTTTGATTATTCCTTCAGGCACTGAGGGGTTCCAGGTTTTTAGTGATGTATTATTGAGAGGTTTGGGGTATGTGTTGATGTAGTATGGTAGAGTGATTGCTTATGCATCTCGATAGTTAAAACCATATGAGAGGAACTATCCAACACATTATCTTGAGTTAGCTACAATTGTATTTGCATTTAAGATTTGGAGGCATTACTTATATCGAGTTAGATGCGAGATCTTTACTGTCCATTAGAGCTTGAAGTATATTTTTACTCATAAGGATCTAAATTTGAGGTAGAGAAGATGGTTAAAGCTGATCAAAGCTTATGATTTATCTATTCAGTATCAGCCTAGTAAGGTGAATGTGATAGCAGATGCTTTGAGTAGGATGTCTTCAGGCACTTCTCTTTCATTTCTTACTCCTGTAGACTTTCTTATTTTGAGATTTGAAAAAATGGATATATAGGTGGTATCTGCTGTTACAGATCCAGAATTATTAGATCAGATGATTGTTTGGCCTACTCTACAGGAAAGAATTAAAGAAGATCAAAAATTAGATACAGAGTATCTGAAGTTAAGTGATTATATTAAGGCTGGTAAGAGAACTGAACTCTCTTTATCTAATTTTGGAGTTATTTTCTACTAGGATAGATTATGGGTTCCTTCTATTGGTGATCTTAGAGCTGCGATCCTATATGAGTCACATTACTCAAGTTACACTATTTATCCAGGAAGTAGCAAGATATATAGAGTTTTGAAAAGTATATTCTAGTGGCCTAGATTGAAGAAGGATATAGCTAAGTTTTTTTGAAGTATGAGGCCTGTCAGTTAGTGAAGGCGGCGCATCAGTGACTTGGTGGTCTTCTATAATCATTACCTATCCCTGAGTGGAAATGGGAGGAGGAGATGGTGGACTTTTCTATGGGTTTTCCCAGATCGAGGCAAGGATATGATGCCATTTGGGTTATTGTTGACGGTTTGATGAAGTTAGCATATTTTATTCTGATCCGACAGACTTATCTGGTAGACAGATTGTCACAGATATATGTCAGTGATATTATCAGATTACATGATGTATCAAAGGTGATTGTATCCGATCGTGATAGACGATTTACCTCCAGATTGTGGAGAGGCATTCAATAGGGACTGGGTACAAAATTGTATTTCAGTATAGCTTTTCATCCACAGACAGACGGACAGTCCAAAAAGACTATTTAGGTATTGGAGGATCTTTTTGAGACTCTGTGTTCTAAACTTTAGCAGCAGTTTGAAAGATCATATCCCTCTGATAGAGTTTACATATAACAACAATTATCAGTCTAGTATTAGTATGGCTTCTTATGAAGCCTCGTATGGTTGGAAGTGTAGGACACCTTTATATTTGATAGAGGTGGGTGACAAACAAGGGATAGGATTAGCTTTTGTGGATGATACTAAAGCAAAAAATTAGCTGATCAGAGAAAGATTGAGAACTGCATAGGATAGGCAAAAAAGTATTATGATCAGAAACACAAGATGGTGGAATTTTAAATTGGTGATTTTATTTATGTCAAAGTCAGCCTGATGAAAGGTGTCAATAGATTTGGAAGAATTAGGAAGCTGAGTCCAAGGTAGATTGGACCTTTTGAGATTGTTGAGAGGATTGACAGTTCTGCTTACAGGTTGTTGTTATCTGATCATATATTTGATATACACATTGTATTTTATTTATCTTCTCTAAGAAAGTGGGTATCTAATTCTAGAAATAGATTATCTACTGATGATGTGGAGCTTCATCCAAGTCTACACTACCGAGAAGTGCTATATAGGATTTAGGCATATGATGTCAAAAAATAAAGGAGCAAATGAATTCTGTTGGTCATGGTACAGTGGAAGCACATGACATCCATAGAGGCTATTTGGGAGAAGGAATCTTACATGAAACAGCTTTATCTAGGTTTCTTCTAAAATATTTTTATTTGGGAACGTCGAGGACAACATTTTTTTAGGGTGGGTGGATTGTTATAACTAAAAATTTTGAAAACTGCCTTTTTACCTGCAATAATCAAGAATTTATTTAGGAGTCATTATAAGCCCAAATCATAAACCATTTTCTCCATAACATCTCTATTGTTATGTTTTAGTTTCCATATTTTTTTCATAATTTTTGGGCACTGGTGAAATTCCTTAATGAATTAACACATTACGGTACAAGTGAGGGTTTGGGGAGCGTTAGGTTTTCATTTTACAAATCTATTTCACTTAAAATTTTTAAATAAAATAAGTTATTTTATGAATATTTTTCAATAATTTTTGGAATCCCTAAAAGAATTTCTATAAATTTTATATTGAAAATTCATTAAAATATTATAATTAAATTATTATTTTTCCTAAATATCTGAATCCACCTAATAACTTTCTAAGCCATCTTTTTTTTTCTAAGCTATTTCATTAAAAGAGAAATGGATTTTGCGATTTGGTGAATGGAAAATCTCACTTAGCGAAGTTTGATTCTAATGTAGATAAAAGAGTCTTCTTAGGTTATTTCTAAGTAGGTAAAGTCTATAGGGTGTTCAACAGAGGAATCTTTATTGTAGATGAATCCACCCATGTTATATTTGATGAATCAGATAGACCAATTGAGCATAGGATAGATGATGATGATGATGAGTTAGATATTACTTATGGAGTAGATACTGTTAACATGGAGATAAAAGAACCTCAGAATCTTTTGTCTAAAGTGTGGAGATATTCCTCTAGTCACCCTAGAGAGCTTATCCTAGGAGATCCATTAGTAGAGGTTAGGACTAGGCAAGGCCTTAGGAAAGAGGTTAGTCATACAATATTCATTTCCATGATAGAATTGACCAGTGTAGATCAAGCCCTCAATAATAAATTTTGGATCTTAACTATGCAAGTGGAGTTAAATAAATTAGTTAGAAATGATGTAAGGGAGTTAGTTAGTAAACCCACTAAGTACAGTGCTGTTGGTACTAAATGGGTATTTAAAAATAAGTTGAATAACTCTGGGTCGGTGATTAGAAATAAGGTTAAATTAGTAGCTAAAGGGTACAATCAGATAGAAGGGATTAAATTTTAGGAGACCTTTGCCCTTTTAGCTAGATTATAAGCCAATAGAGTCCTTTTAACATTTACATATTTTAGAGGCTTCAAATTATATCAAATTGATGTGAAGAGTACATTTCTTAATAGGGTTATTAAGGAAGATGTTTATATAGAATAACCTCTAAGTTTTCAAAATTCCTCATTTCCTAACCATGTCTATAAATTAAAGAAAGCCTTGTATGGGTTGAAATAAGCACCTAGGGCATGGTATGAGTGACTTAGCACTTTTATCCTTGATAAATCATTTGTTAAGGGTAGCAAAGACACCAACATATTCCTTAAGGAAATAAGAGATGATATACTCATAGTTCAAATCTATGTTGATGACATACTTGGATCTTCTAATAAAAATCTTTATAATAAATTTTCTGCTACTATGAGTAAGGAATTTGAGATGAGTATGATGGGAGAGCTGAGCTATTTTCTTTGATTTAGTGTAAAGAAAAGAGAGGATATTACCTACCTTAGTCAAAGTAAATATATTAAGGAGATCTTGAAAAAGTTTGACATTAAAGGTTCTAAGAGTATAAACACACCAATAAGCTCAACTATTCATTTGATAAGGATGTAAATAGAGAATCAGTTGATCAAAATAGGTATAGAGGAATCATAGGATCACTACTTATTTGACTGCTAGTAGACCTAATATTATATTTAGTGTTTGTCTATGTGCTAGATTTCAAGATGATAAAAAAGAATCCCATATAATTGCTATGAAGAGAATTCTTATGTATCTTGTTGGTACCAACAACTTAGGCATCTGATATTTTAGACGAGCACCACCTTTGTAATTATAGAATATTCAAATTCAGACCTTGTTGGGTGTAGAGTAGACACGAAAATTACTTCTGGAATTTATCAATTAATAGGGTAATCCTTAGTTTTTTGGTCTAGTATAAAATAGAATTTTGTAGCCTTATCCATTACTTAAGTGGAATAGATAACTGTAAGAAGTTGTGTTACTTATGTCTTATAACTAAAGAAATAAATCCTTGACCTTAGACTTTCTACATGCACTATCCCCATAATGTGTTATAACATTAGTGCAATTTGTATTTCCAAAAATCCAATTCAATATTCCCACACAATGTACATTGATATTTGACATCATTTATTCAGAGATCACGTAGCAAAGGGAGATATAGAGCTGCATCATGTGGCTACTAAAATTTAATTAGTAGATATTTTTACCAAGCCACTTAATTATGACACATTCAACACACTTAGGACTAGTCAAGATGTCATTGATATTCATCTATTGAAATTGGGGTAGAGATAAGTTGGAGTGAGTTTGTTCGCTTGCTTTATTTTTGTAACATTTTTATGTGTTTATTTATTTATATTTATGTTATGTGTTTTATTTTTATCAATTTTTTTATCTCTATTATGAATGGTGATTATTTGTGTGTATGTTTTTAGCTTGTATAGTTTTCCCTGATCATCACACACAAAACCTTAAATTTTTTTTACTTCATATTGTACGATGCACTCATCATATTGTACGATCTGCATAAGATTTGACTTTTATTACCAATTATTATCATATTAACTTTTATGGATGATTTTTTATTATTTATCATTCTATACGAATTACTCATCATACTGTATGATACCTTTTGGTTAACAGTCATACCAACGACTCCTCATGATGATGGATTTTACACTGATTGTATTGAATAATACCCACAAAAATTATATGATTTGACCTTTGACTGTATGTTCTGAATGAGATGTTTTGGATGGATATGCTCATGCTATACAAACCTCCTATCATACTATACGATCAACTCGAGCTTTTTAAGGGAGGTGAAATCATCCATTTCATTCACACTTCAAAATTCTAATTTTCCTTTCCACTTTAAGATCTATTTTCTCACTCAAATCTTATAGCTCCACCAAAGCATGGTTGCATAGAACTCCACTAAAGGGTGGACCCTAGGTTCCACTGTGAGGAGGATGAAGGTGCCTATATTTGATATAGAGGATCCGCCATTACTGATTCAAAAATTCTCAATCAAGAAACTCTCTCCTATCAAGTACTTAAACTATTTCCTACCTCCACACTCTAGTTCATCTTTTTTCTTACTTTTCCATACTACCATGACCTCTTATGAGAGTTTTTTTAAATCTTTGTGTCACCTCTGACTACTCAACTCTTCAATCCCAAGTTTATCAATGGTGGGTTGCTATCTCGTTATATGACTTTCAAGAGCTCCTTCACCTTTTAAATACTGGTCCTTTTCCACTTTTTATTTCTAGATCCTTAGATTACAACTTGACTGAAATAAACACTCTTATTTGAAACTCCCTACACCTCACCACCAACCCTTAGTGAGTTCCTTAGTCCATAATGCTTGTGTCATTCAATGCGTTCTTCGAAACCACATTTTAGCTAAAGGTGGTGACCAAGTTAATATCACTCCTCTTCTATTCCTAGTCACCTACTACTGCATGTCAAGCACACAGTTCAATATATATGATATGATTTTTTGATACATTAAAAACCTCACATCCATTAGGAATCCATAAGCCCAACAAAAGTAAAACTTATCTCTATGACACATTCTTGGATATATCTTAGAATCCAAATATAAACCTGACCTATCCTGCATAGCTTGACCATCTTCTTACATTCTTCACCGATCACACCTTCCACATTATCTGTAGTGAGTGTTGTAGAGCTCCTGGAGACTTATCTGAGTCAGAAAAGAAGCAGAAGCAGGGGGAACTCAACCATAAACTACCCCTCATCTTGAGTACAACTACCTACAATATGCCTAGATAGGGAATTTCATTTAACTCAAGTTAAAAGTTGATTCACATATAGAGCAGTCTACTCAGTGCTCGGAGCAATTCTAGCTGTAGCACCAGGCAGAATACTTGTGGTTCAACAATCAATTTTCGATGATCCACTATTACTTCAGCCACCACTGCTACCAGCTGATCAGGATGCATCCTATGAGTAGCTTTGATTTGTGCTTTATGCTTTATTATTTATTAGAGTTTTTATGCATTTTTCTCTATAGTGGTTGTTATGTTTTAGTGTTCCATTCGTAGTTCTCATTTTTGGTGATGTCAAAACACTGAGTAGGTTATTATTGGTTTTGTACCATTTTTGTTTTTATTAGGGTAGTGCTCTTTGCCTTCAGTGCTTAATGTGCATGTGTTATCATTATTGTGCTATTTTAAAAAATAAAAAATAGAAAAAAAATTTCCCCCTATCTTTTAAAAAAAATAGAAATCACTTAGTAAGGTGGAGAACTTAGGTGAAAAATAAAATCAACTTATAATTCAAGAAATAATATTTGCCATCATAAAAAAGTTGAGATTATTGTAAACTGGGAGCCCAAGTTAATATTTTGATGATAATAAATATTATTAGATTATATTTAGTTTCTTCTATATTTTATTGTTGTTTGATAAAAAAAGTTGTTGAGTTTTTTAAAAGGTTTAATTATCTTTGGGAGGGTTTAATTTCTAGAATTTTAATTTTGAAATCAAACATGTCATTATGAATGATATATCACCTCGGGAGGTGAACATATCATTCCCTAATGGGTTCATATTACAAAACTTTGAATTTATCCTATTTATCATAGCCAACCTCAAGAAAAAATAACATATAATTTCAAAGGATCAAAATGATGTTTGATCGAGTGTTTTATTATGATAATTCAAATAAGAGATCATTAATTTCATAATCAAATCATAATAATATAATGAGATATCGTTTCGGAGAAAGAAGATATCTTTTATTATTAATCATTTGAAAATAATGATAATGATCGTCAAATTTAATTTTCCCAAAGATAATTAATTAAAATTTTGAAAAGATTAATTTTGAAAATTTTTATCTGGGTTCTAAATCTCCTACGAGTGCAAGCCCTCATAGTTAATTACATCATAGGGAAACCAAAGTTTCCTATGAATACTCTTGATTAAAATAGTGGTAGAAATTTTATTTAAGATTTTAAGGCTTGATGTCAAAAGAGGTGAGGATTAGAATTTTCTATCGGGATTGTATCAAAGTTGAACACTTATTTATGGAGGTGAAAGGAAGAAAGGTAGGAGGTGCTTTGGGATTTTGAAGCATTTTAGAAGCATCATAGCCTATCCTAAGTGTTGGGATTAAATTTGAATTGAAAGTGGTTTATGCTTGAGTTGTCAAATTTATTAGAAGGTTGAGATTAGATTCTTAGAAGATTGAGGTCTTATAGCCTGAGGCTGCCTCAGAACCTAAGTCAAAATTGGGTACTAAAAATCAGAAACCCAAACCTAACTAATGCAATGCAGGATGTGGACTTACCCTGGCCTGGATTGGGGAGCCAGCTAACCACCTAAACGCTTCAAAACCATGAGTCCGATCTTTTATGTGAGAGTGGTAGGGATATTTATTTAATTAAGTTTGAGGAATCGGGGCCAATATCTAAAGCATATTCTAATTGGCCCCTTGACTTATGTGGGGAGTTTTGATGCTTAAGTAAATGCAATTAAAGTTTTAAACACTTCTTTAATTTGTTACTAATGCAATGCATGCAAATTGACTCGATAAATACATAAAATTTGAATGAAGCAATTTTAAAAAAGGCTTAAAAATACTTTTATCCTAGAGATTGCTCATATTTCCCTTGATAGATCTACACCCTTATAGGCCGGATGGTTTGCTAAAACCCATAGGCTAGGAGGTGCCTAACAAAGGAAAGAAGAATCTAACAACAATGCTATGCGAACTCTCGATGGTCCCAGGCTTACTTCTTAAAAATGTTAGAATTTTTATGTTGGCTAAAAATTTTAATTTATTTAAGTAAAAGAATTTTTAATGTTCCCTCACGAGGCTCCAATGGGGTTCCAGGCTAAATCAAATACGACATACAAGATCGTAAATAAAACTACTAAAATCATGCAATCCTATATAACAATCAATACATCAAGCAATAATAAAATCAATCTAATTAATATTCAAATTAAAAGTTCATGTTGTAAGTGCCACTTAATATTACAACCCAGGGTTTATAAAAAAAGTAAAATGGATGGGTACCACTGACAATAACCTGAATTCTACTCCTAAGACTCAAATGAATTTTAGAATTGGGATTCTTCTCATTCTTCACTTCCTCGTCCCTCTGCGGGTTCCTTGGATCGTCGCGTCCAGATATCCAAATAAAAAGAAACTCCAAATGGTGTTATCTTTTCTCTTTGGATATTTGAAAGTTATCCTAATTTGGATCTCCAAATAGAGAGGAACTCCCACCTAAGGGATGTCCCTTCCTCTTTGGATTCCAAGTTGGATGTTTAATCCCACTCATAGTACTTTATAATTACAATTTAATACTTGAATTAAATTACATTTGAATAAAATAAAAAATCTAGACTCAAACAACCTGCAGGGTTATCCTAATAAATCATTATTTAAATAATCTCAAGTAGTTATATTTGAAATTAAAATACTCAAATCACAGCCACGCTTGGCCATGCTCTTTTAATTTTAAAGGGGGACCTAGCAATTTTTGAATCACTTGCAGAAGACGTTGTTAATTTAAAGCTTAATTTTAACCCCCGTTTAATCAATGCCCTGTATGAGCATGACCACCTGTATAAGATTGAATTAGCATAAGTCATCCCTAACTTAGGGGTAATCTACAAATTATAGAGTGTAGAAATTAAGTAAATAAACACATCAATCTACATTAGTAACCAGCATGCATAAAAACCCGGCACACATCAGAAAAGTAAACACTTGCCTAACTTAATACTAGAGTTGGTTGTCCTAGCAAACCATCTAAAGTGTGTGAGGTAGGCTGTGTGGGTTGAGTATGTCTTATATAGGGCAATTGGTTAAAGTTGTTTGAAGTTTTGATTGGTTAAAAGGTTTAAAGGGAAATTTTTGATTCAAGTATAAATATTCATGATTTAAAATCAATTTTAAGATATATTATTTTAAAATTAAATGACTACCACCTTAGTTGCTCATCGAGACTATGAAGTTTATTTCACCTTCCTTGGGGCTAACTTAATAGCCTCGTAGGCTTGAGTTACCTAGGGATAACCAGTATATTTAAGTGAATTGAATTAATTAAGATTTTAAGATTAATGAATTTTAATTAAGATTGATTGGTTACTGATTTTAAAGTGTAATTGAATTTGATGTTAACCAGTTGGTGGCATTATTTTACAGGCTCGAGGAATCAGGCCTTCTTAGGACACTTAGCCCCGCAGTTGAAGGTAGTCCAGCCTAAAAACCTGGTTAATGTAGTTAGATTAAGGATTTTAGGTTTAGTTGAATCATTAATAATTAATTATGTTTATGGTTTAACACTCCATTAAATCCATTCGTAGCAATGTGCCACTAGGCTCGAGGAACCAAGCCTCCTTAGGACACTTAGCTCCATAGCCCTGAGTAGTACATCCTAAAAACTTCATCTTTGGGATGTTTGTTATGTATTAAATGATTAGTTGAATGATCTTAAAATTGATTTAATATTTTCTAGAATTTAAAATTAATTATCAAAATTTTGGAATTTTTGGATTATTTTAATGTATTAATTAAGGGGTGAAAAATGGACTTTTTGATTCAACTAGATGTATAAAGTTTTGATATTTTTGTTACATATTAGACCTTTTGATGAGTATTTAGGCTTTGAGTTTACGCTATTTGGAGTTTTCTACAATTAGTTATGAATTTTTAAAGTTTTGACTTAAATTTTGATAAAAGGTTGACCAAGTTGTTGACTTTTTGATTTTGAATTATTTTTGGTGGTTTGATATTTTTAGTAAATATTAGACCCCAAATGGAGTCCAATGCTTTTGAATTTATTTAATTTAGATTTTTCTAGAATTAGTTATGATTTTTAGAAGTTTAGAATTATAAAAATTATTTAATTAAGGGGGCTTTTAATGATTTTGCTTAAAATGAACTCCCAACTCCTTGAAATCTACTCCAAAGGTCAGCAATGACCTAGGGAGGGATTCACAAGTGTTTAGGAATTTTTTAAAATTTTTAAATTTATTTTAAATTAATTAAATTAATTAAATATTAATTTTTAATTAAAATTAACTTAAGCTTGATTTTGATGTGTAATCAAGAGGTTTTTATTTTTCTTTGATTAAAGACTCAATTCTGGTCAATTAGAAATATTATATGTATTTATTTTTTATTTAATTTGGATTTATTGGAATTTTTAGAAGTTTTAAGCTTAATTAATACATTAAACTTAAGTTAATTAATTAAGAGGGTTTAATAATTTCAAAAATCAGTGGGCTCTTATCTTAAGGTAGGTAGTGTCACTATGTTTAATTATTTTGAGTTTCATCCCAAAAGGATATATGCTTGAATCCTAGGTTTTACCTAAGTTCACTAAGATAAAATCCTTAATTATTGTCCTTAATGTCACTACGTTTAAATCAATTATTCTCTCTAACCATTGGACAAGCATATAAATGCACAAATATCACATTCAAGTCCTTAGATCTAGGAGAGCCTAAAACTAAGTGAGTGTGTGCATTCTACATGCAAGGATTAAACATAACATACATAATTGCAGACTAGATTAGTGAACAATCATGATATGATTGTTCACTAAGCATCCCCCTCAATTCTGTCCATGAATGCTCAATCTATGTTTAAAGTTTCAAGGGATCTCCCAAACATTCAAAGATTATATATATATATATATATATAACTTTAAAATAAAGTTTTAAATTACATATATAAAAAAATATAAGTATTGAAATTTAAAGTTTAAAATATTATAAAACTAATTTCAAAATATTTTTAAGAGATCCTTGATTTTTAATATGTTTGAAAATATTTAAAATAGTTTTTTATTAAGTACCAATTAAATAATAAAATAATAAAATAATTGGAATTATTTAAAATAAATTAAGTTTTTTATTTTGAAATTAATTTTAAATTAAAGTAATTAAAATTTTGAAAAGTTTAGTGTATTATACATATTTTTTTGAATTAATTTGGATTTTTAAAGTTTATGTTTAATTAAATATATTTAAAATAATTTAAAATTACTTAATATTTAAAAATAATTCTTAAATTAATTTAAATGAAACATTAAATCTTTTCTGAAATTTGAAATAATTTAAGATTAAATAAAGCCTTAAAAGTATTTGATTTTAAATTTATAATTTAATTAAGTACCAGTTAAATATTAAAATAGTTGAATAGTTGGAATTATTTAAAATAAATTAAGTTTTTAATTTTGAAATTAATTTTAAATTAAAGTAATTAAAATTCAAAAAATTTAATGTATTATACATATTTTCTTGAATTAATTTTAATTTAATTTGAATTTTTAAAGTTTATGTTTAATTGAATATATTTAAAATAATTTAAAATTACTTAATATTTAAAAATAATTCTTAGATTAATTTAAATTAAACATTAAATATTTAATGAAATTTGAAATAATTTAAGATTAAATAAAGCCTTAAAAATATTTGATTTAAAATTTAATTAAATAATAATTAAACATTTAAGTATTTAACACTTAATAATTACCAAAACAAATTTAATATTTCAAAATAACTTTTAATTTCAAATTAAAATATTTTAGATTTTGAGGATTTAAATATTAAAGATTAATAATTTTAATTAAATTTGACAAAATTTTATATATATGCTTTTTTTATTGTTTCATATATATTTTAATAATTAAATATATATATGTAGTATAATTAAATGTAATTAATATTAGATATAATTTAAAATAAAATTAACATGATTTTTAAACATTTTATAAAAAATTAGAAAGTGTTCTTACAATAAATTAGTTATATTTTGAATATATTTATATATATATTATTATTATGTTAATTAAATTTTAATCAAAATACATAAATACTTAATGTTTAAAATAATTTAAAATATGTTTAATATTTTGAATTATTTTTAATTTTAAATTAAAAGGCTTAAAATTTTGAGAAAATTGATATATTATTCATAATTTTTGGATTTTTTAATAATTTTTTGAAGTAATATGGGTTTAAAAACTAATTAAAACTAATTAAAAAATAATTAATTTAAAACCAACGACGACAGTGGGATGCGTGGCATTCCTTGGTTCGTATGATCAAAATACGAAAGAGGTGGTGCCATATGGCGGAACACGGTTCGCCAGATCAAAACCGTAGCAATCATTTGCAATGATTTTGCGGCAACGCAATCATTGCTAATGATTGAATGACGGTGCGGTGACTAACTTATCCATAAAGCAACACGCTGCATCGTCTGATTTTTACGATTTAAACCAACATACCAGATTATGCCGGACGGTGAGATTGACCGTAGGATCTGATCCGCAAATTACCAGAGCCATGTAATGGTGTGATCAGAGCCGTTGATCTCAAAATCAATGGCTAAAAAAATGTGCAGAGCATGCACTATCGAACAGAAGCCCTAGAACTCATTTTTGGGCTTGTTCTCTCAAATGGATTAACCAAATCAATTGAAATTTTAAACATAGATATCTCTAATGAATAGAAATTTTGGGGATTACATTTGAAAGCTTAAAAATCACTATTCAAAAAAGCTTTTATTTTTTTTAGGGGAAACCCTCGAAGGCGCCTACATGTTAATTAAGAAAAAAATTACACAGCCTTAAAGGGACCTCAAGCTCAGTAATGCTCATAGGACCTACAAAAAGAAAGCAAAAAAAAAAAAAAAACCAAGTGCTTGAGTTCCCTACTAAGCACAATTACAAAATCTTGAAGGTACAATCTATGGTGTATAAGAGAGGGCACCCAAAAAAGGGAAGCAAACCAAAAAATAGTAACCAGCTCCACCTTCCTTTCCATAGTGACAGCACTTTAAGCACTTGAACTAAGAAAATCCTACAAAAAAGGTTGATAACCAAGATGGAAGTTGCAAAAATAAAACCATAAGCTGGCAAGGTAGTAGTTCCAGTAATTATCCACAAAAAATTAGGATTAATATGATAGAAAATATTCAGCCTCCAACCCAGAACTTTATAACACATAACAGCATCCTCCACAAAAATAGAACAAACACCATCCAACTATCAGTTAAGCAGCTATGAAACCCAACAACAATCCCGTAGTCCACAATGAGATAAACATAAGAATCCAAGATAAACAGAATATATAATCAGGTAATATCCAAATTAGAGAAGATAGCCATAGCTCCAGGAAGAGAGTAGCAGAATGAAAACCCCAGCTGATCCTTGAGATACATGATCCAAACAAACCAAGCAACCGAACAATGGTTTGACAATAACCAAACAGGGTAACAGGAGAATAGGACAACCCAATGAAAGTAATTCGAGACAAAATTGTCAGCTAAAACATAACCCAAATGGCACTCCAGACTAGACCAAAACCAAACTAGGCATAAAGGAAACATGCCCAGGCAGAGGAAACAGATCTGAAGAGATGGAAGGCATAGCCACTGGGTAAAACACATAAACATCAAATAAGCTAAACCCCACCCAAAACAAAGAGCACATCCACAAAAATCAAACCAACTGAACCCAGAAAAAGTAACAATATAGTGGCTTCAAGGAACACCCATTAATAAAACCCCAACAAAATGAAGAGAAAGCGTACAAGAAAATATGCTACAATGAGCAAAACCACAACCAAATAGTTTGGGAGATGAACAACAGCACAGGAGAGAGTTGCCTGCACCCAAATAGAACCAGAAAAGCCAAGAGATGTAGCACATAGGGGAGAGCTTCCAGCACACCCAAAAAAAGGCAACACGCAAACCAAAGTAAAAAGTAGCCCCAAACATCAACCACAAACCCACATTAAAATCTAATATAGGGAAGACCAATTTTGTCTTATCTTAAGAGCCCTTTTAAGAGAGCAAGTAAATTAAAACCAAAAAAATCAGTAAAATAGTCCAAATTACACCCCAAATTGGCAAGCTAGTTGGCAACAATGTTTCTGTCTCTATACACATGAGAGAGGGAATAATTAACAAAGATCAACAAATGTTTAATATCCCTAACTAGATAAAAAAGAGCTGGATTCCACACAGTATCATCAACATTTTTTAAATAATGAATACTATAAGTAGAATCAACTTCAATCCAAATGTTAGAAATGTCAAGAGATATGCATAATCTAATCTCATGAAGAATACCCGAGAGCTCAACAAAATTCACAAAATAATTGTATAAGGGCCCTGCAAAAGCCATAACAACATTCCCATAACCGTCCCTAATAATCCCACCACAACTCGAGATGGAGCCTTTAACAACACCATGCACATTCAATTTATAGTAGTTATTAGAAGGTTTGATCCAGTAAACAATCTTAGGTTCAGTAGAAGGATGATCACCCTCCAACTTGATGCCCAACTCAGACGCTACAAATAAGTAATTCTTACAATTCTTGACAGAGAGTAGCTTAGTAGAAAAAAGCCTTAGAACCTTGTCTTTTACATTCTTAATAATCCTATGATGGTTCATACCAACACCATTAAAAAGGGAGTTATTTCTATCCAACCATAAGTACCACAAAATGAGAGAGGGAATAACATTTCTAATGTGACCTTTAGACTTAATAAACAAGAATTAAGCATAGCATTAATAGACAGCTTAGCATTAAAGAAATTTAAACAGAAAATATCATTAAAATAAGTCCAAGATTTAATAGCTAAAGGTCCTGAAAGAAAGACATGATGCATATTCTCCACATGAAAGCAACATTGACACTTGGACAATAAAATAAAACCTCTTTTAATTAAGTTATCATCAATAGGAATTAACTTTTGCAAAATTCTCCAAATGAAAATAGCAACAGTGGAAGGAATACTTTTATAGAAAAAATAGTAGTGACATCATTCTTAGATCTTAAGGCATGCCAAGCATCCTTTAAACTGAAGCCCCTATCTTTAGACAAATTGCATAATAATAAATCACCCTAGTCAGTGTTAAGGGGGAGGTTCATAATTTGTTGAATAATAGAATCATGAATAACATTAGCAAGCTTATCAAAATCCCAATAGTTCTTAGTAATTAAAAAATTCACCTTAACCGCCTAGTGGAAGAGGTATAAATAATGGAATCAATAGATTGAGTTCCCAACCAATGATCTTGCCAAAAGAAGATGTTCCCACCCTAAGCCCCCAGCGAATGTGGGCCTCAACAACCCATTTAATATTATAATGACTTTGCCACACTTTAGAGTCACCTTTGTTATAAAAGCAAATAGTGGGGTGCTTACCCACATAATATTTAGAAAACATAAATTTATCCCAAAGGTTCACTTTAGCATGAAAGGTGTACCACACCTTAAGGGAGAAAGCATAAGACAAATCATACATACTTTTACAACCCAAGGCACCTTCATCCAGAACACCACAACACTTATCCAAAGAGGACCAGATAATTTTAAAATTGCTATTGGTCCCTTTCCAAAAAGATTTATTGAATAGTTTATCATTTTTGTTACAAACCACACGAGTAGGTTGAAGAGTTTGGAAGATATAGACAGGAAGAGAGCAAAGAACACTTCTAATAAGAGTTAATCTACCCCCAAAACTCAGAAGATTAGAGTCCCAGGATAGTAACTTGTTTTGTACAGAAGTAATCAAGTCATCAAAAGGAAATTTTTTCTTCCTGCCTTTAAAAAGAGGAACCCCAGGTACTTAATAGGCAAGTGACCCTGCACAAAACCAGTCAGGTCTTTGGTAGCCAAAATAAATTTATTAGAAACTTTGTTGGAGGCAATAAAATAACTCTTATGCTTGTTTAGAGAAAGCCCACTAACATTTTCAAACTTATGAAAAAAAACCCATAAGTTTATTAATCCTATTCAATGAAGCATTAGTAAAATTGATGAAATCATCAGCAAAACATAAATGGGATATAGGAAAACCACCCAAAGTTCTAAAATAGAGGCTATTGACCTCTAGATAAATACTCAGCAGCATTAATGAAAAGGGCAGGAGAGATATGATCTCCCTGTCTTAAAGCATGAGAGGAATTAAAAAACTAGTGCTTTTGCCATTCATAATAATAGAAAAATAAGATCCTTCAATGCAGTTCCTGATGAGGCTAATAAAACCTGAATTAAAGCCAAACAAATACAAAATATTGTAAAGAAATTTTCAATCAATGTTGTCATAAGCCTTGGATATATCAAGTTCAAAATGATGTTTCCACCTGTCACCCTAATATTAAGATCATGACAAAATTCTTGGGCCAAAAGGATATTATCAGTAATAGACCAACCTTTAACAAAGCCCATTTGATAAGGAGAAATAATTTTAGGAAGGAGAGAAGTTAATCGGCTCATAAGGATTTTAGAGATCAACTTACTAAAGAAGGTGTAGAGACTAATAGGTCTAAAATCATTCCAATTACTAACAGAATTGCTTTTAGGGATGAGAACAATAGAAGTAGAAGTAAAGAATTTAGGAATAGTGTGTCCAGCAAAAAATCCAGAATAGCATAATAAAGATCATTACTAATAATATACCAAGCTTTCTGGAAAAACTTGGTGGTAAAGCCATCTGGCCCAGCCACAGAATCAACATTCATATTATGAACAATCTCTTTGATTTCTTCTAAAGTAGGGGGTTTAGAGAGGAAATCATTGTCATCTTGAGAGATGAGATTAGGGATAATTCCAGGGTTATGAATATGGCTAGGAGAAAAGTCCTTATTAAGTCGGTTATGGAAATGCTGAACCGCCAAGTTAGCAATTTCCTCAATATCCTCAGTAACAGAGCCATAATCACGAGTGATTTTATTAGTATAGTTTTTGGCATGTTTCCTCTTAATCAACGTAATAAAATATTTGGTGTTATTGCCACCTTCAACAAGATGCTTCGTAGCTACTTTTTGTTTCAAAAAACTTCCTCCTAAGCTTGTAATTTAAAAGGCAATCTTTAGCATCCCTAAACAAATTAAAGTTATCATCAGAAGGAAATAATTGGCAGTTAAGCTCAATAGTATTCACTTTATCTTCAACATTCAAGATATTGGTAAAAATATTTTTAAAAACATTATGATTCCACCAATTGATTTTGCTTAAGTCTTTTCAATTTGAACCATAATCTATTCATACCAAAGATAGAGTTATCAGGATGTACGGGGGCATGCCAATTTTCCTGTACTAAGTCCAAAAAAGAGTCATGAAGTAACCACATGTTTTCAGATCTAAAGTGAGGCGAAGAACCCATATGCCTCGTCATGAGGCTAATTAACATAGGTGAGTGATTAGAGAGAGTTCTGCTAAGATGTTCCATAGAAATAGAATTAAACAAGTTAATCCAGGTATCATTAAATAGCACACGATCCAACCGTTGCCATAAATGACCATGGTTCTAAGTGAATTTATTACCTGAGAAGCCAATGTCCACTAAATTACAATCTAGAATCATATTATTAAAGTCCTCCATAGATTCATAAATAAGAGTAGATCCCCCAATACGCTTAGAGGGGTTAGAAATAGTGTTAAAATCACCACCAACAAACTAGGGAAAGTTACAAATATTATGGAAGTTAGTGAGTTTCTCCCATAAAACTGTTCTAGTACTACAAGATAAGGCAGCATACACAAAGGAAGCACAATAGTTCAAATTTAAAAATTCAATATTATAATGCAGAACTTTAGTAAAATCTCTAATAACATCTATGTAAATAGGATCTTTCCATAACACCAAAATCATATTGGCAGAATTCACAACAGAATGCTTAAAACCCAAGATTCTAGCAGTGCTGAGTAATTTAGTAGCAGTAATGAAAGGTTCAAGTAAAAAAAGAATAGAAACATTATAAATATGGCATAAGATCTTAACCATCAACCTAGAGGCTAGGAATCCAATTCCCCTAACATTCCAAATAATAGCTTTAAACATAAAAAAGAGGCCAACGACTAGTTTGCGAACGGGTGGTCCTTGGTGATTGAATTATGATGTTCTTTTTTTTTTTTCCAACTTTTCCTATTTTGGAACTTAGTATAACTAGTGTCATTATCATCTTTAGCAAAATATTTAGCCATAATATCTATGCCCTCCATATCAGTAAAAAGCATCACTATAATAATGAGAGTTTGAAGATTGCTTACATCCTGTGCAGACCCGCCTGCCTTATCTCTTGAGGCAGCTCTCCCTCCTTAATAATGCAACCATCCCTCCATTATTCTTACCTTCTTACCCATATCTATACCCGCATTTCCTTCCTCCAAAATGAATTGTCTATCATCCTGAGCATCCACAATAGGTTGAGAGGGCACAATATTAGCACAATTGTTATTGATCATCATAACATCTATATCTGGTAACTTTTTATTAATTATACAAGGACTGAGAGAAGCTGATGTAACAATATTTTGATTAGTAGTAATAGCCAACATTTGCTCATCCACATTTTCAAAATCACTAGCTAAAGTAGAAATGGAATTATTAAAGACTCCCTGTAAATTAATAAGGTTATCAACATTGGTAGAAGGCATTGCACTATCAGTGTTAGTAATTTGTATTGGTTCCTCAATATTGTCCTGTGGTTTTGCCATAGTTTCCTCAACCAATCCTTGAATAGGACTCTCATTATCATGAGATGTTGAAGGAACTAAATCATTATTTCCTTGCGATTGTCTGGAAGAATCCTTCTCCTTATGAAGATGAGGGTGTAATTTATAACATTCATTTAAACCATGACCATGCATTTTACAGTGAGAACAAAAAATGGGGATATTTTCAAATTCAACATTTTGGAAATAGCCATTTAATTCTAACCTAATCCAGATCTCATTAGGATGTTTCTTAGAAATATCCAACTGGACTAAAACACGAGCGACCGATAGACATGAGATCAAAGCATAGCCTAGTCCGTCTGCAGAGGCCTACCAATATTTGACACGACCAAACAAAATTTGGAAATTAAAAAATAAAGTCTCAGGTTTAGAAAGGAAATCCACACAGGAGCTATAGGAGATTCCTCACAAACATCAAAAAGCTAATTAATGCTAAGTGTTTGAACTAGGGCAAAGGACTTTAGGATGTTTTACCATTGGATCATCAGGATTTTGAGCTCTCTGAACTTGTAGCCTATCCACATAAAGGTTTGTTGAAGAACCCATGGTTTGAAATGCCCTAGATTAAAAAGCTCCAAACCCTGGACAAATCTAACTTGAGTTCGCCAGAAAGCTCATCGCCGGTGAGGTTTTGATGGTCGATTTTTGAATGGGGGATGTGTGGGAGGTTCAGGGTAGCTAAAACAAATAGAGCATTCGGCTGGAAGAGGCTTACGAGGTAAGAGTATAAGCGATTGAATGCGGGTCATTTGATGCCTTTGCCCTATTTAAAACCTCCTGAGCTGTTTGGATGGCCAATAATGGTTTGGCTAGATTCTAGATGCATGCCAGCTATCCCTAGGATAGTTAGGAGCAGAAGGAATCAAGGACATAATAATGTGTAAATGCCATTTTATCCCTTTGTGAGAACATGGGAGTGATCTAAGCCATTTAATATTGAATAAAAGGCTAGGATATATCTTGGGAATATTCTAGAATAGGTTTAAGCTGCTAGAATGGATTAGGGAAGAGTGTATTAGCCTTATGAGGTCATTTAACTAACTTTGACTACTCTAAACCCTTGGTTTGAATGTTTGACCGGTCCCCATGCCATGTGGCTTCTGAGGTGGCAGTGAGGAGAGTCTTAAATGCTAATGAAATGATTTGAGAGGAGTATGATGTTGAGAGATAGAGGTTTAAAAGTATTTGAAATGTATACATAGAGATTTGACCAAGTAAATGCAAGTTGACTTGGTCAAATTGATCATAACTTGATTCATAGTAGGTTATGGAGGTTTGAAGTATGTATTAGAATGAAATTGGAGGGTTTTGAAGTTTATTTTGATTGGGTTCAAGGGATTGAACCAAGTTAGCTTGAGTTGACTAGACTTGGGTCTAGTTGAGCAAGCCAATTAATGATTGGGTCAAAAGTCCAATCAAGTCTAAATCATTAAGGGAAGTGATCATAAGAGTTTTGAGTGGATTTAATATTGATCTAGGGCTTGATTTGATGTAAAAGAGCTTCTAGATTAATTGGGTCAACCTAGGTTGACTTGGTCAATCAGGTTGACCTAAGGTCTGGGTTTGGGCTCAACTAGTTAGGTTTGATATTTGAAGTCTGGTGGAGGTAGTTATCTAGGCTAGAAAGGTCTAAAAGTTCAAAATAACAATTTGGGCTTTTAAAGGGCCTTTGGGTCAACCTAAGTTAACTTGGTCGACCAGGTTGAGCTAGGGATTGGGTTAGGGCTCAATTGATTTGAAATGATATTTTGAGACCGTTAGAGGTGGTCTCAAGGTCTAGGGAGGTCATTACAATCAAATTGACTGTTTGGATAATAAAGGGCTTATTTGGTAAACCTAGGTTGACTTAGTCAACCAGGTTGACCCAAGGTCTAGGTTTGGATCCAACAGGTTTGGTTTGATATTTAAAATTTATTTGAAGTGGTCTCATGCAATTTAGAGGCCATTTGATTTGAAATGATATTCAAACCCCTTCGGGGTATTTTTGTCAAAATATATCGACCTGGTCAACCAAGCTTGACCAAGGTCTGGGCTTGGGTCCATTGTACTCCTAGGGGTAATTAGAACGCATTGGAAGAGGTTCTAGAGTTTGATTTGAAAAGGCCACATTGAAGTCTATAAAGAACTCCAAAATTTCCCTTAAGGGGCATTTTGGTTATTTTGACCCCTAGTTAACTAGGGGTCCAATTGGGTCCACCAAAATGTAGTTTAATGCTTAAAAAGTCATGATCAAGGGTTTGGATGTGATTAGAGGGTTTGGAGAGAGCTCCAAGGTCAAGATCCACTAGGTGGCAGGTCTAGTGGCATAAGCCATAAATATTTGAAGGTTTTAGAGCCTTTGGATTTAAATCTAGGTTTTGGTATTAGAGTACTCAGATTGAGCTTAAATTTGAGGGTTTGCCTTTAGAGATATGTCCTATTAATATGAACTTGGTAGACTCTGAATCAAAAGTTAATTGGCTGGGTTTTGAAGTGTTTGAAAAATCACTAACAATGGCCTTCAAAACCTAAGCCTTTAGCCCTGGATTTTGGTATGAAAATCTGGATCTAATTTGAATTTTGGGTTTGAATGTTTAAATTTGAATTATCTAAATCAATGATAATCATTTGAATGATCATAAATGATTGGATAGGGTGAAATTTTTATAGAAGGCTAGATCAAGTGTTGAAATCTGGATTAAGCTGGAGATTGACTGAAAGTTAGGATTGTCTTAAAGTCTGGACTAGTTTGAGATCTGGATTGATTGGAGATCTGGATTAACTTGAGGTATGAATTAATCTAGAGTTTGGGTTTGATTTGAATCTGGATTGAATTTATTTAAAGTAAGATTTGATTTAAAGTTTGAATAAATTGAGGGATGAATTGAAATTCTAGATTAAGATCTTGATTGAGGTTTGGATTAAAGCCTAGGGTTTGGATTAATTTGAATTTAGATTGATCTAAGATCTAGACTGATACTAAATTCTCGATTGATCTAGTGTCTAGGTAGATCTTAGGGCCTAGATTTATCTAGGGTCCAAGTAGATCCTATGGTTTAGATAGATCCTAGGGCCTGGATAGATCTAGGGTCTGGATAGATCCTATGGTCTAAATGGATTTGGGATCTGGATTGGTCCTAATAACCTCATACAAAAATGAGATCAACATTTTTTTTTGTATATATTTTTTGTGTATACTCACATTTTAGGTATAACATACACCAAACACCTTTAGAGAATCAGAACTCAAGATTGGGTAGTATTAGTTTTATTTATGCTAGAGTATATAATTTCTACTTTCTTGTGTCTTTCAATACAAAAAAGGTGTATGTTAGCTTAACAACTATGCACACACATATTAAAAGAATCTAAAATAAAGATTTTAATTTTTTTATTTAATCATATGGTATGATCTAAATCATAATCTATGATTAATTTAAATAGAAATGAATCAAAATATTTAATTTAAATAAAAAATTAAAATTCATATATAACTAATAATGTAGTATAATCAGGCATCGTACTGGATAATCAACTATAATCAGAAACCCCACTATCGAATCTAACTCACCTACTATAGGTAAATTTGAATTTTGAAATTTGAACTATTCATCTTGTATGGATCATTTCATATTGTATAATATTTTAAATCATTGCTTAATTAGGTTAGTTAATTAAGCAATCAAATTGAATATAATTGATTATAGATCATACTACATGATATTATATCATAGTATACGAGTTACTCGAGGGGTCTCAAGATAAAATTTGGTTTATTCAGTATAATAAAAAAATTGTACTCTGAATCATCCAAAGGCCCTCTAGATGATTTTTGTTCATCCTACATGATCCAATATTGAGTTATTTTAATCATTTTGTACTACTGTTCATTTGTATAGTACGATAAGTTAATATACTTTAACTAATCATCCCGTAGACTATTCATCGTATAGTACTATAGAATGAGAATTGAACTAATCATAATGTATGATTTATAAATTATACTATATGAACAATGATTGATAAATTAAAAGTTAGGGTTTTCTTGATACCTACTATTTAAACATCTCTTATTTTGTTTTAAATGTTTTGTTGGCAGTCAAGGGCTTGGCTCTTTCATAAGCAAGGGTTTGAAGAGATAGCTTTAGAAAGAAAAAGTGAGAGGTGTAGTTGAGAGAGAGAGGGAGAAGAGTCTTGTTAGTGTAAGAGAGTGAGAGGGTGTTTCTCATGAGGTTGCTTCGATGAACATCCACCTTGTTCCTCATTGTCCCACAATTTTCTAGTGAAAAATTCTAAGAAGTTCTTGGAGCAAAAGGGCCACCGGCAACTATACCACACTGGGGAAGGTGAAAGTTATTCAACTACTCTATCACACTGAGGAAGGTGAAAGTGATTTGGTTCTTAGTCACACCATTGGGGGAAATGATTTTTATAAAGGCTTCTCCACCTTATTGTAGGGGAAAAAGGAGAGACACTAAAAGGTTTAGTGTAATTCCTAAAGAGGAGGACTCCAGGGAATTGACATAGGTTAAGGTTGATTGAACCACTATAAATTTTTGGTGTGTTTGTTCTTATTTCTTTCGACATTTTATTTTCTGCATTTTTTTCTTGCATGTTTTCTTTCTTGCAAATGTGTGTTAGAAATTGATATTGTTATTTTAAGATTTATTTGGAATTAACTTTTATTAGAAAAGAAAAAGAAAAAAAATCTAAAAATTAAAGAAGAAAAATATTTTTTATTCATTTTTCTATAAAATTAAAACAAAAAAAATAGAATTTGATTTTTTCTATTATTAGCTTCCACATTACAAAATCAGATCTTGAACTTAAGTAGTGAATTTGGTTTAATTTTTCAAAAGGGAAATTTTAAAAAGATTTAAAAAAAAAAAACACCAATTCAGCCCCCTGTTGGTGTGCCTTTTATAGTTCAAGCCGTTCAAACCCTAAACACTTTGTTGACTACATCACATTTGAAATCGGCATGTTCACTTCAAACCCTTCCATATAATGAATTAGCCTGCTCTCATTACCCAAATAAAAAATAAATGACTCACATAACTCCTTAAACTTTGACTAATTCCCTTGAATGGGGTTGACTTGGACAATTCACTTGACTGGTTCAACCTAGGATTAGTCAAATCCACCTAAACTCTAAAGTCCTTAAACCTAGTTAGTTAGACTTGACCTAATTTGCTTCTAGGAGTTCCATAGACTCTACACTAGCTGCCTTGACTATGTTTGACTTGTCAACCAAGCTAAAAAAGGTCAAGCTATTTCATAAATAGTCAAAGCTCCTATATACAGAATATCCCTCCATACCGATTATTGGAATTCATTTTAAAGCTCTTCTTAACCTTCTTGTATTCCTCTGAATCAACCTAGTGGCTCAATTTAGCCTAGGCCTTACCCAATGGTCCCTGCATGTAAACCCAACCCAAGGGTTACTTTCCACTTTGTAGACCACCTCCTTCTTGATTCTTTACTCCATAACTATCTAGGACACTTGTGTGCATCTTAACTAACCATTTGGATTGATCAGAGCCCTTGAATCCATCCCCAACAGCTAGAATAATTAGAATTTGAAAATTCTCTAATTTGGAATTTTATTCTCATTCTAGTGGCTAAACCTTGAGCTTTGACTTCATTTTATATCTCTAGAGATTTCACTTTTGATCCTATACAAAATCTAGTTTGTTCGATGTATCCGATGGTGAATCCATTAAGCTCCAATAACCTCTATCCTCGGGTTTAGCAACTTATTATCCAAACCTCCTGAAGTTGAGCTTTCTTTAGCAAAGTTTGTCATTTAGAGTTAAGTGAACTGGATTGAAATCTTGCTTAGATATACACTCTATTAAGGTAAATCACTAACCCCAGCTCCCTAGGTTAGGTTTACATATTTTGAATATAACCTATGTTCTAAGGCCTTCAAACTCCTTAGAAGTGTAGGTTAGATTCATGTGGTGCTCTATAAACGTGTACATGCATTGAAGTTGAGTATATGGCTCTGTTTAAATCAAATAGCCTTTTATGTTATTGGGCATTTGGGTATAGGAGATGAAATCTTGGTAGCCCATCTCATGTGTATTCATTTAGATGGTTCAAGTCTCATTTATTGAAGCATGCATACTGCCCGCATGCCCATAATTTTCATCCATTTGGTCGAATGGCTAGCACACGTGCTGACATGTTTAAGTGGAGATCGCCACCTTTCACCCTTAACAGCCATCACATGCCACCTTTAAAGGTCAGCCAAGTTAACACCGCAAGTTGAAAATTGATTTAAATTGAGTTATAAAATCATTTTAATGCATCAAAGCTTTATTAAATCATAAAAAATAATTTACTAAACCAAACTAAGAAAATTTGGTCTCCTTGGATTGAGTAAGAGAAGCTCTATTTAACAAAAATGGATTCAAGTTAAATTTATGAGTAATTTTAAAGTAATTTGAGTTGCAAGCTTTACTATTTTTCATAATTCATCCCTAATTACACATTAATTGATTCTTAATTTTGTCCAAGGAGTATTATGGGATGTTATACACATCCTATAGTTTTCTTAAGTTAATTTCAAGTCCCCACTTGCTTGAATTAAAATTCTAAACATATGGGTAAGAGTTTGACCAAAATGTTTGGAAATTCATTATAGACAATCCATAGAGAACTAGGCTTGGAATTTTGTGTGCATTGTATATGATTTTATATGGGCTAGACACCTTGATGGAAACCATTTAAAGCTACGTAATTAAATTTAAATATAGGGTTATGAAACATAAAAAATTTATGAAAAATCCATTTCACATCCAATTGATTTTAAATTAAAACCTAGTAAACTTAGTGACATTTTAAACCCTAGGATTTAATTTGGTGGCAATTAGGGTTCATTAACTCAAAAAATCCACAAATCCTATAATCAGCCCAAAATTTGTCTTAGAAATTTGTAAAATTCATAATTAATTCAATAAAATGTTAAAAATACAGAATAAATTACATTGATCTAATAATTAAGC
This sequence comes from Dendrobium chrysotoxum, assembly GCA_019925795.1. NCBI lineage: Eukaryota > Viridiplantae > Streptophyta > Magnoliopsida > Asparagales > Orchidaceae > Dendrobium > Dendrobium chrysotoxum. The sequence continues at coordinate 25,463,783 of CM034303.1, forward strand.
ATACAATCAAGGAAAATTAAAATTCACTTGGAATTTCAACATAAATCACTCTATTTAAAACATAGGGTTTAATTAAAATTTAATTACATTAAATCATTAAAAATCAAGCTTGTGTTTAAATCACTTGAAATTTTTAGGGATTGCACTTTGAGCCATCCTTGACCTATGGTGAACCCCCCTTAACATTTTAGGTTATTTGGCTCATTAATTTCAATGCCCTATGTTCCTTTTATATGAAAGATTTAAATAATTAACATAAATTTAAGCATGTATCATAGAAAAGTGATTACTATGATTAAGGATAAAGTATGTCTTCTTTTCATTGTCAAGCTTTTCAGTATTAAAAATTTCAAAGGCTGGTCTAGAATGGTTTTAAGTTTTGGTTTGAAGTTTTCTTTAGGGGATGAATCTCATAACTCTATATTCCTATTTTGGCTCAAGCCTAAGTGTCCATTTATTAAGCTCAATTCTGATGGTTATGTGAAACTAGAATCTTATGGCTATGGTGGTATCTTCAGAAATCATTTGGGGGATGTTAATCTTGCTTTTGTTAGACCCTTTCTACCTGTTCTATTATTTATGAAGAGTTGAAAGTTCTTTATTATGGTCTCAATCTTTGTTTAGCCTTAAATATTACTAATATTTGGATTAAAGTGGATGTATTACTTTTGATTCAAATATTGTAGGAGCATGGTTTTCGTACCTCTAATCATGAGCCATTTATTTAATTAGGGAAATTAGAATACTCTTACACAATTTTAATTATCAATTATCTCATGGGTGGCATGAAGCCAATAGTTGTGCTGACTGGTTAGCTAATCTGTGCTGTTCACTTAACGAATTCAAGGAATTACTGGGTTCTAACCTTCCTAAGCTTCTTGTTAGTTTAACTAGTCTAGATAAGTTTTGATTGCCATATATTATATCTTGATTTGTATTTGCTTTTTGGTTTGCTGTTGCTTTGGCTTTGTCTTTGGCTAGGTCCTCTGGTTTCTTATTTATGTTCCTTTATGCTACATCTTGTTGTTTAGTCCTTCACCCTTGTGGGTTTATTATGTTCCTGGATTGGTTGTTCTATCTTTTTAGTTTTTTGGTTTTTCACATGTTGCTTTCTTTTTTCTTATTGTCTCTTATATCTCTCTTGTTTTAATGTTTGGTTCTATTTTATGATTTTTCCTGCTTACTTCTTGTCTTTCCTATTTTCTGTTGTGTTATAGTTCTCTGGTTTAGTATGGTTTATCCATTGTGGATTTCTTCTCTATTGGAGGGGTTAATGACTTCTCTTCTAGAGGGCTTGTTAGCTTTGTTAATTATTCTAGGTGAAAGTTTGAGATGAGACAAGAGGGGGGGGTTGAGTTAATTGGTACTTTAAAAATAATTCTAAATAGGAGTACTAATTTAATTTCACAATGCAGAAGCTAACACATTGTTGACCTCATTTTTGTATGAGGTCAGTGGGACCCATCCAGACTTTAAATCAATCTTGACCCCAGATTAACACAATTTGAGACCAATCTAGATTCTAGGATTTCCCTAGATTTTAATCCCTAGGATCTGCTCTAGACCCTAGGATCTCTTCAAATTAATTTTAAACCTAGGATCAATTTAATCCTAGATCAATCCAGATTCAAATCAATCATGACCCTAGGATCAATCTGATCTTAGCTCAATCCAGATTCAAATCAATCTTGATCTTAAATCAGTCAAATTTTCAGACTATTCTAGATCCTAGGATTCTCATACCCTAGGATTTCCCTAGTATTTAGACTTTAGGATTCTCCTAGATTTCTAACCCTAGGATCTACCCAGACTCTAGGTCAGTCTAGGTCTTAGGATTCTCCTAGACCTCAGATCTATCTTGACCCTAAGTTCTTCCTAGAAATCAAACTTTAGGATCTACTCTAGATCCTAAGATCCTTCTAGATCTTGAATCTTAGGATTCCTAGATCTTAGGATTCTTCTAGATTATAGGATTCTTCCAGACCCCAGATCCTAGGATTTCTCTAAGACTTCTAGATTCTAGGATCTTCCCAGACTCCAGTTCCTAGGATCTATTCTAGACCCTAGGAATTCCTTAAGCTGATTTGGACCCTAGGACCTATTCTAAACCCTAGGATTCCTTTAAATCAATTCAAGCTTCAATTCAATCTAAACTTAATTCAAATCCTATCATTCAAGCTCAAAATCCAATTCAAAACCAGATTTCCAGATTCAAATCCAAGGCCAAAGGTCTAAGTCCTGAAAGCCTTTTCCAGCAAATATTTGAACATTTCAAAACCCTATCAAATGACCTCTAATTCAAGGTATATCAGTTCCACACTGATGTGACATGCCTCTAGAGGCAACCCTCCAAATTTGAGCTCATTCTGAGGTCTCTAACCCCAGAAACTGGATTGAAATCCAAAGGCTGTAAAACCTTCAAATATTTACAGTCCATGCCACTAGACCTCCCAACCAGTGGATTTTGATCCTGGAGCTTTCTCCAAAGCCCCAAATCACTTCCAGACCCTTGATTATGACTCATTGAGCAATAAACTGCATTTTGTTGGACTCAATTTGACCCCTAGTTGACCAGGGGCCAAAATGACTAAAATACCCCTATGGGGTGTGAATAGTCACTTTGATCAAATGACCTCCAAATTAAATACAGTCACTTCCAGCAAATTTCAAATGTCAAACCAAACCCATTGAATCCAGAACTAGCCATTGGGTCAACCTGGTTGACCAAGTCAATCTAGTTGACCTAAAAGGCCCCTTTAGGGTCAAAATAGGTCATTCTGACCAAATGACCTCCCCAGACCTTGGGACCACCTCTATTGGTCTCCAAATATCATTTCAAATCTGTTGAACTCCTTTCCAGACCCTGGACCCACCTGGTTGACCAAGTCAACCAGGGTTGACCTAAAAGGCCCATTAAGAGCCCAAATAGGTCATTTTGACCAAATGACCCCCCAGACTTTAAGACCACCACCAGTAGACTCAGAATGTCATTCTGAACTGGCTGGACCCAATCCCTGACCCCGGGGTCAATCTAGTTGACCAAGTCAATATAGTTGACCAATTAAGCCCATTAAGGGCCTAAATAGGTGATTTGACCCAAATGACCTATTCAAACCTTCAAACCACTTCTACCAGACTTCAAATATTATTTGAAATTGATTCAATCCAGACCCTGGCGCTGGGTCAACGTGGTTGACCAAGTCAACCTGGGTTGACTAGTTCAACCCTTAAGCTTCCCTACTTTGAATCAAGCTCCAAACCAATTTCAAACCCATTCAAACTTCTCTGATCACTTCTCTTAATGATTCAGACTTGATTGGACCCTTGACTCAGTCAACTGTTGACCAAGTCAACTAAGATCTAAGACTAGTTCAATTTGACCCATTTTGATCAAATCAACTCATGTCATCAAACCCATCTCCTTGAGCCTTGAATTTGATTTTAATATATGATTCAAACACATTTAAAACATGTCTTGAGTCAAATCATGGTTGATTTGACCAAGTCAATCCACTAGGGCTTAGTCAAACTCCTCATACACATATGATTAAGTCAAATCCCTATGTGTTTCCATGTGAGCCCTCTAGACTCTACCCAAGTAGCCCTTTGAGACCATTTTGCTGCCACCTCAGCATAGTTTGACTGGTTGACCAGTCAAACAGTCAAATGAGAGCTTTAGGAGGGTCAAATTTAGTTAAAAGAGCTCAAGTTACCATCTTCTCCATGCCAACTCAGCTCCAGCCACTAGGAGATGTTCTAGAGCCTTCTTAGAGGCATTTCCAGCCTTTGGATGGAAATCAAACAACTCTCAAGGCTCTCTTGCTCAAATGGGGACCAAAACCACTTTCCACATCATTGTCCTTTGGTCCTTTTGATTCTCCTGCTCTCTAACAACCTTGGGCCATGTGGCAACATCCCAGCAAGCTATCCAGTTAATCCTGGCCATCCAATCCTTTTGGAGCAGTTTGAATAGGGGCAAAGGCCAAAACGAAGGAGTATTCTAACCCTAGCACTCTCTCACTCTCCTAGCTCTTCCAGACCGATCCCCTTTCTTCCTTGGGCTCCCCAGAGACCCTTGTAGCTTTCCCGACCAAAACCCCACCGGTCAAATCTCTCTGACGGGCGGAATCCGGCGAACTGAAACCTAAATCCTTCAAGAGCGTGTATCTTTCAATCCAAACGTCACCAGCTCGAAGGGTCTTCTACACTTTTAAGCGTGGACAAACAACAAATTCAGAGAGTCCTTGAACGATTCAAACCGTCCCTTATCAAGGTAAAAATATCTAACCCTAGTTTAGGACATTTAGGTTAAATAACTTTCTATTGAAAGCGTTTTAAACTTTGAATCCAACTCCACATTAATTCTGTTCATTCACTCTATCTGTGTTTAAAATTTTAAGTCCAATCGTTAAATCGTTCGTGAGAACTAGCTAGAAAATGTTTCTAGGGCTCAGCTCATGGTTCGTCTACATGGCGTAAGATCTCAGCCGTTGAGTTCTCCATCAACGGCTGCGATCTTATCTTTCCGCGGTCATTTCGAACCGCGTGGTTCATTTAGTCGGACGAATCCCTGTCCGGCTTGATCAGAGCCACTGGTTCAAAACCACGGGATCTAATTCCCACCGTCTGATGTCTCTCAGCCGAACTCAAACCACGAGATTGGATCTGCGCCGTCGAATCGAAACACGTGCGGATCGGGCGGTTCTCGTTCCTCGCCGACGTGTTTAAGTGAAGAACCACGCGTTGACGCGTGGTTCCTCTGGCAGCTGACGCGTGGACGTATGCGGTGCCCCGTCGCCGCAGTGGTTCACGCTGGCCGAATCCGCGAGTGCCACGTGGCGCCGCCGCCAAATTTTTTTTTAAATTGTTTTCCTAATTTTATTTAAATTTTTTTTTAATCAGAAACTTTAAAAATTAATTAAAGATTAAATAAAATTCAAAAATATATATATTATATACTAAACTTTTCAGAAATTTTTATATTTTAATTTAATTTTAATATTAATTTAAAATATTAATATATTTTGATTTATTTTAATTAATTACATATTTAGTATTTTAAATTAGCATTTGATTAAAAATTAATTAAAACTATTTTGTAAAATTTAAAATTTTATTTTAAAAACTAACTTAAAACTTTCAAATCATTAAAAACCAGAAACTATTTTGAGTAATTAATTTCAAATTAAATTAAACCAAGAAAAAATATTTTATATATTTTAAGTTTAATCAAATATTTAAATATTTAAATCAATGTTTAATAAAATTAAATTCAAATGGATTTAAAATTTAAACAAAATTACTTTAAATGATTTTAAAATTTTAGTAAATATTCAAATATTAGTCTAACTCAATTTAAGAACTATTTTAAATAATAATTAATTTGAAATTATTGTTATTATTATTATTATTATTATTTTAAATCTACTTAAATATACTAAGCCTTAAAAATTCAAATTAAGTTCAAGTTAACTCAGAAAATTCTAAATAATATATATATATATATATATATATATATATATATATTTTTAATCTTAAAATACTCTGATTTAAAATTAATTTTTTTTAATTTTAAATAATTTGAATTATTTAAGTATATTAATATTTAAATAATATTTAATTGAATATTATATTAAATATATATATATATATATATAAAAGAGATAAAAAAAAATCTATTTTCAAATAAACTTTAATACAATCAGTGGATCTCTCAAACTATTTTAACTTAAGATATTTTTAATTATCTTATTTTAAAACTTATATTATTATTTATAGGTTTTATATATAAGTATATTTTAAAGCCCATTTTAAAATTATATGTATTTAAATCCTTAAACCATGAGAGATCACATGAAAGTTTGAGCATAGATTGAGGTTGATTGAATAGAATTTATGTGGAGCGATGATTAATCAATGAATAATTACTTGATTAATTATTCATTGATTAATCTTTCAATTAATTAAATTTTAACTTGATTTGTATGTTTAGGACATACACACACCACTTAGTTTAAGGCTCTCTTAGATTTAGGAATTGATTATGAATGAGGTGTGTTCTTATATGTTTACATATATTAGTCAAGGGTTAGCAAAACTTTGATTCAAACCCATTGAACTTAATGACATCATTAAGGACAATAATTAAAGACTTATTTAGAGAACTTAGAATATTTCCAAAAATTAGGATTCAATTCCAATTGACTTGAAACTTTGAACACTTGAACTTAGTGACATTCTAAGCCTTAGGAAAATTTCCCCACTGAATTTTGAAATCATTAAGCCCCTTAATTAACCTAATCAAATTTGAACCTTAATTAAGCCATTAAACCTTCCAGAAATTATAATAAATCAATTTTAAATCCAGAAATTAAAAATAATACCTTAAACTTACCAGAATCAAACCCTTAATCAATGAAAAATAAAAGCCCCTTTACTGGACTTCAAAATTAAATTTAATTTGAGTTTAATTGAAATTCAATATTTAATTAATTTAATTAATTAAAAATAATTAAAAATTCCAAAAAATTTCCAAACACTTTGAAATCACTCATTAGGTCATTCCTAACCTTTGGAGTTGATTTCAAGAAGTTTGGAGCTCATTTGGATTCAAACCACAAAAAGGGCTTTAATTAAACAATTTTAATAATTCAATAAATAGTCAAAACTTCAAAAATTCATAACTAATTCAAATGAACTCCAAATTGAGCAAACTCAAAGGCATACAACTCATGTTAAGCTCTAATATTTATTAAAAATGTTAAGTTTTCAGAAATCAATCAATTTTAAAAAAGTCAACTTTTGGTCAAACTTAGTTCACATTCAAGTCAAAACTTCAAACCTTCATAGTAAAATATAGAAAAATCCAATTTTAGTGTACCTACTGTCTAACTGATCGTATTAAGGTCTAGTATTTTAATAAAATATTAACTTTCCAGAAAACATTTTAAATCAAAAAGTTAACTTTTGACCCTTGAATTAAATCATTAAAATAATCCAGAAAATCCCCAAAATTAAACATATCATTCAAAATTCCAGAAAACATTAATTTGAACTTAAAACCAGCAACCAACTAATTATAATTAAAATTAATCAACCTTTAAACCTTAATCAAACTTAAATCACTTAATTATATCGGGTACCACTGGGTAACCCAGGCCTACGAGGCTATTAAATTAGCCCCAAGGAAGGTGAAATAAGCTTCACGGCCTCGGTGTGCAACAAAGGTGATATCCAACAAACAATTAAAATCAAATTTAAAATTAATTTTAAGTCATTAAGATTTAAACTTAAATCAAAACTCCCTTAAGCCTTCAACCAACTAGAACTTTAAACAACTTCAATCAATTGCCTATTTAGGACATATCAAAGCCACACATCCTACCTCACACACTTTAGATGGTTTGCTAGGACAACCAACTCTAGTCTTAAGCTAGGCCGGTGTTTACTTTTCTGCTACTTGCGTGTGCCGAGTTTCCCGTGGTTTTCATTGCATGCTGGTTGCTAGATTTAAGTATTTGATGTTGATGTGATTATTTATTTATTTACTGTACTCTGAGTTGATTGATTGTACTATTAGATCTACCCCTAAGCTAGGGATAATTTGTACTAATTCAATCTTATGCATGTGGCCATGCTCATACAGGGCATAAATTAAAGGGGGCAAAATTATAATTATCAAATTGCACAGGTGCTCCGGAAAATTGCTTAAGTCCCCCTTTAAATCAAAAAGAGCATGGCCAAGTGTGGCTGTGATTGAGTATTTTAATTTGAAATATATAACTGCTTGGGATGTCAAATATAAACTGCTGATTATTAGGATAACCCTGCAGGTTGTTGAGTCTAGATTTTTAATTTTTAATTAATGTAATTTGAATATAAATTGAGTTGTAAATTTAAAGTACTTTGAGATTGAGATGTTTAAACATCCAATTTGGAATCCAAAGAGGAAGGAACATCCCTTAGGGGAGAGTTCCTATCCATTTGGAGATCCAAATTAGGATGAAGTTTAAATATCCAAAGAGAAAAGATAACACCCCTATTCAGGGGGAGTTTCTTTTTATTTGGATATCCAGACCCGACGATCCAAGGAGTTCCAAGAAGACGAAGAAGTGAAGAACGAGAAGAATCTCAAATCTCAAAGTCACTTGAGTCTTATGAGTAGAATCCGGGTTGTAGTCAGTGGTACCCGGCCACTTTACTTTCCTGCAGACCCTGGGTTGTATAATTAAGTGGCACTTGCCACATGGACTTTCAATTTGAGCATTTATTTAATTAATTTAATTATTTAATTGATTTGATTTATGTGTTGATTGCGATTAAGGACCCGTATGCTTTTAGTAGTTTATTTGACGTTCTTGCATGTCGTATTTGATTTAGCCTGGAACCCGATCGGAGGCTCGTGAGGGTACGGTCATAAACTTTTTCTACTTAAACAAAATTAAAAAAATTTTAAGCTCAGATAGAAACTCTAACGCTCTTAAGAAGTAAGCGCGAACTCGCCGGGAGTTTTTCATGCATACATATTGACTTTTCTCATCTGTGTTAGGCACCTCCCCGCCTGCGGGTTCTGGCAGACCACCTGACCTATTAGGGTGCAGTTCTGTCCAAGAGGATGTTGTGCAATCTCTAGGATAAAACTTATTTTTAAGCCTATTTTAAAACTGCTTCATTTTGATTTAAGCATTTCATCGAGTCAACTAGCATGCATCGCATTAGTAACAAATTAAAAATTGAGTCTAATTCTTAATTGCATTTTTATCTAGACATTTCACCCAACATATGTTAAGGGGTCAGTTAGGATCTGCTCTAGATGTCGACCCCAACTCCTCAAACTCAATCTTAAATAACATCCTTAACCACTCTTGCATAATTGACTTGACTCATGGTTTTAAAGCGTTTAGGTGGTTTAGCTGGCTCCCCAATCCAGGCCGGGGTAAGTCCAGGATTGCATTACATTAGCTAGGATCCGGGTCACTGATTCTCAGTACCCATTTTAGACTTAGGTTCTGAGGGAAATCTCTAATCTTAAGAACTCAATCTTCCGGGAATATAATTCCCACCTTCTAATAAAATTGACCATTCAAATTAAAAATCTCTTTCAATCAAATTCAAGCCCAACACTTAGGATAGTTTGAGGTATTTCTGAAGTAATTCAGAATCTCAAAGCACCTCCTACTCTTCTTCCTTTGACTCCAGAAATAACTGCTCAAATTTGATCTAATCCCTATTGAATTTCCAACCCTTAACCTCCTTTGACATCTAGCTTTGAAATTCTTAAATAAAATTCGTATCGCTATTTTAATCGAGAGTATTCGTAGGAAATTTTTCGGTTTCCTACGATGTAATTAACTACGAGGGCTTGCACTCGTAGGAGATTTAGAAACCCAGACAAAATTTTTAAAATTAAGCTTTTTCAAATCCTCAATTAATTATCTTTGGGAAATTCAAAAGACAACGATCATTATCTTCATTTTCAAATGATCGATAATAAATGATATCCTCTTTCATTGAAAAGATATATCGTTCTAATATCGTGATCTTGATTATGAAATTAATGATCTCTTTAATAGATTATTATAGTTAAACATTGGATTTAACATCATTTTGATCTTTTGAGATCATTTGTTGTTTCACCTTGAGTTTGACTACGATAATCAGATAAATTCAAAGATTTGTAATCTGAACCTTTTAGGGAACGATTTGTTCACCTTTCAAGGTGATATATCATTCATAATAAGTGTTCGATTTCAAATATTCAAATTCCAAAAATTTAACTTCCCCAAAGAAAATTAAACATTTTTTTTTAAAACTATATTTTTCAATCAAACACACATTAACTATAATTTAAAAATAATAATGATATAATTCTAAATTGTATAATAGAACATTGATCTCAGAAATTCACCAAGTAGTTATAACAAAAATTAAATGCAAAAATTAAATGCAAAAAATAAAAAAGCACACCAGAAATTTTTATAGTGGTTTGGTCAACCTTAACTTACGTCCACTCCACGGAGTCATCCACTCTAAGTATTACACTAACACTAAGTGACTCTCCTTTTGCTTCCTCAATAAGGCGGAGAAGCCTTTACAAACTATCTTCCACCAATTCGATGTGACAGAGGACCGAAGCTCCTTTCACAGACAGATAACCTTGACTCCTTTTTTTCCCTCCTAGAGAAGGCAGAGAACTTCGACTCCTTTTTCTCCCTCCTAGAGAAGGTAGAGAATCTCAACTCCTTTTTTCTCCCTCCTAGAGAAGGCAGAGAACCTCGAGGACTGGACTAAGAAGCTTCTCTCCCTAGAGAGCTCCCAAAAGACTCACCAAGGCCACAGGAGAAGTAAGCGTGTAGCTATCAAGGAGCAACTATGTGATCCCCTCTCACTACTTCTCCCTCACGCTCAAGCTCACCTTCTTCTTCCTCTCACCAACCCTAATTTTCTTCAAGAGCTCCCTCTTAGAGTTCCTCCTTCAGTCACGTTCCTCTCTTAGCTTCCTTGCAAAAAGAATTAAAGCATGTCTTTTATAAAAGGCTTCAAGAAACCCTAAAAATTCAAGTTTGCCATCACTGTTCATATAGTACGATCCAAGTTCATATAATAAGATCAGTTCAAAACTAGTCCCATCTAATACGATGTAAATAGTTATTCAAATGAACTTTTCAAATTTTATGAACACATCATACAATACTATCCTGAAATTGTCTAGTATGATATATTTAAATTCTTTTATTTATACAGGATGACTCCTAGGATGATTGAAAGTCATCTCTGTCACTCATCCCATACTGCTCTCATCATATAGTATGGTTAGTTATTTTTAGGCAAATAATCAAGTATGATTAGTTCAAAAATCATAGCTTCATTTGGTACAATCTTTAGGATAACCAAAACTGCCTCTGCCAGTCATTTAATGCGATCAATATTGTATAATATGATTAGTTCAAAAATCATGGTTTTGTTTGGTACGATCATCGGGATGTCTAGATTTCATCTTTATCAGTCGTCTGGTATGATCAACATCATACAATACGATTGACTATAAATAATTAAACCATGATTAGATTAACTTGTTACGGGGGTTAAATTTAACATGATTTCAAATTTTTTTACAGTACGATTAATAATGTATAGTATAATTAGTTCAAAAATCAATTTTAAAATCTTACTTAAATTAATATGGTAGCTAGGGTTTTGATAATGAAATGAATTATACAGTATGATATATATCGTACAATACGATTAGTTCACAGAATATGAGTTTTCAATTAGCCTTTGTGCCAACTTAAAAATGAACTGATCATACAATACGATTTTAAATTATACAGTATGATTAGTTTAGAAAACTTTAATTCTAAAAAAAATTCTCTCTCCCCTATGTGTGTGTGCACAGTCACCCAATTATATACACTCTAACATGGCCTGACTCAAGAAAATAGAAAATTCAAGAAAATAAAAATATAGACTCTTTTGGCTTGGCATCTTAACCTACCTAATCTTGAATCATTAGTCGTCTTGAGTATTGTTCCTGCAATTGTCAGTACACAAGACACAAATAATATCAAATATTTTTCCTGAGAATGCATAATTCAATCAATAAGGTTTGTCATCATCAAAATCACAAGCCAAGGATCCTAGATTTGCAACACTAGGTTAGCTTATCTCCTCTTCATTTAGCTATTGTTGGATTTTTATATGGGGTTTGTGGGTTTTTTCTATCTGTGGTGTGTTACAAACCTAGATTTAGGGATTATAACTTTGATGATAACAAATATTTCTATGTTATGTTTTGATTGGCTAACATTTCAGGTACAAAAGATTAAATGCAATTCAAGCCAACTCAAGATCGGGTCCGCATGTGTCTATTTGTAATTTTTCCTTTCTTGAGTCAAATTTAATGTAATTGATCCCCAATCTAAGTAACCTTACACACACACAGTCAGGGGGAGAGTTTTAGTGAGTTAGAGTTTATGTTTCAAATTTTATTCATATCATCCTAGATGATCCAGTGAAAATAGAAACCCTAATTAGGGCAACCATATTAAGTTAGTTTGATTAAGAAGATCATCCTGGATGATAGACCCATCGTACGAGATGATAGGCTCAAATCAGAAATTCTCAGCTGTCAGATTAAGTTAGGCAAGTTTTTTACTTTTAGAGATTTGGTCTAATCATCCTGGATGATACATGTATCATCCTGGACAATACGTGTATCATCCTGGATGATCCTTTACAATCATGCCTAAATTAGTCTGGTGATTAAGGAAAGTAATTAAGATTTGATTGATTCGATCATATCATCATGGGTGATCGCAAGATCATCCTGGACGATACATACAATATCTTGACTGTCCAGAGCACTTCACCTAGACGACCCGAGAAATATGCTAGACAATATTCCCAATTTTGAGCTAATCATACGGGACGATCGCGATATCGACCCGGACGATTAAGTCATTTTAAGATCATCCAGGATGTTTTGGTTGTACGACCCAAGCTGTGTGCATGATGATATTCTCATTTTTGAACTAATCGTACAAGATGATATACATATCATCCTGGGTGATTAAGTCATTTTGAGATCTTCCATCATAGGTTGCCCTGGATGACCTGAGTTGTCTTCTAGATGAAATTCCTGATTTACACTAATCATCTCGGACGATGATAGAATCATACGCGACGATCAAAATAAATTTTGTCTAATAATCGTCTAGAGAAACCAGATCGTCAAGGCTGATACATGTGATTTTATATTAATCATACAGGATGATCGTCCGATCATCCTGAATGATCTTTGATGACCAGTTGAGATTTAGGGCAATTTTTGAGCCCTCATATTTAAGATCTTTTTCTTCTAATAAGAAAAATCTTTTGCCACTTTCCTTACCAGAGAAAACCTTGAGAGAGAGAGAGAGAAAGCTTGGTAGAGAGAGAGAGAGGTCTTATGAGGGGTAGTTTGTGAGGTGTTCACAAAGGTTACTTCAAGCAAAGATCTGAGTCATCTTCTCCGGTCATCGACTCTAGTTTTATTGGTGTCTCTGTGGTAGGATCATCCGGTAGAAGATCTAGGTTCTTTGCCTACTTCAGGAGGAAGCGAAAGGAGTTCAGGTTCCTTGCCTTCTTTAGGAGGAAGTGAAAGGAGTCTAGGTTCTCTGCTTGCTTCAGGAGGAAGCGAAAGGAGTTCAGGTTCTCTGACTCACTAGGTTGGTGGAAAGGAGTTTTGTACAGGCTTCTCTGCCTTGCTATGGGAGCAGGAGGAGAGTCACTTAGTGTTAGTGCAATACCCGGAGGGGAGGCTCTGGGGAGTAGACATAGGTCAAGTTGATCGAACCACTATAAAATCTACTGTGTTCTTTCTGATTATTTTGCACCTTTTTTTCTGTTGATGATTATACAATTGTGATTATTATTTCATTATCATGAACATCTGCACATCATCGTGAAACTGTAATTGTGTTAAAACATTCAAAAAGAATTTTTAAACTGTTATTTGCTGATGAATTTTTAAAATAACCATTTCACCCCCCTCTTGGTTAGCCTCGGGACTAGTTCACAAGGGCTTAACATCCCTAACAAACTTTAAAGTGGTATCAGAGCATACCCACTTGACTTTCAAGTGGTATCAGAGAGGGATTCAAAAATTAAGTTGAAAAACTTTTGAATTTTGATCCATGGCTAACTTTGGTAATCATAATATTGTTGAAAGTTATTCAATTAGACGACCATCATTGTTTGATAACATACCTTTTGATTTTTGAAAAACTTGTATGTCCACTTTTCTTCAATCTATATATTATCGCATGTGGATGCTTGTTAAATATGGCTATGAAGCACCATTTAGACTTGTTAATGGCATTAAAACTGAACTTCCTTTTACTGAATGGACATTTGATGATCGTGATTTAACACAACTTAATGCAAAATGTTTGAACTATTTTTTCTATGCTTTAAAATCTAAGGATTACATGCATGTTTCCACTTGCACTTCTGGCAAAGAAATTTTGGACAGATTATGCATTACTTATGAAGGTACATCTGAAGTTAAAAAGTCTAGGATAAACATATTACTTCATGACTACGAACTCTTTTGTATGAAACCTAGTGAATCAATTTTTGAAATGTATACTAGGTTCACTCAGATTGTCACCTCCTTGCATTCCTTAGGAAGAGAGTTTACTAATTATGAGAAAGTTAACAAGATTTTGAGATGTTTGCCTTCTTCCTATGATGCCAAGATAACTATGATCACTGAATCTAAGGAATGTTTATTCTATTGATAACTTACTTGGATCACTCATTACTTACGAGCAAGGGGTGAACCAAAGATAGTTTGATGCAGGTGAGAAGAAAAAGGAGAAAACTGTGGCGCTGAAGGCCAATGATACTGACACTGATACTTCCGAGTCTGATAGCGATGATGTTGCCTTAATCACTAGGCAATTCAAAAGCTTTCAAAGGAAGAAGCACAAGAACTTTCAGAAGTGGAACAAAGGTAAGAGTGGAAAAAATTTTAAAGGTTCATCTAATACTTTTTATTTTGAATATAGGAAGCCTGGACATATAAAGGCTGATTGTCCTACACTTAAGGCTCACCCATGTAAGGAGAAGGGTGAGGAGAAACCTAAGTTCAGGAAGGACAAGAATAAGATCCAAAAGGCTTTTTGGGCAAATTTAGCATCCGACTCCTCTGAGACTGAAGCTGAAGAGGAGACTACGAACTTGTGTTTGATGGCAGATGATCATCCTGGTCAGTCTGAGCAAGAAGAGGTATGTGATCTAACCTATGATCAATTGCTTGATGTTTCTGAGAAAATTCATTCATCGTATAGGAAATTTAAAAAAACCCATGCCAGCTTGAAATTGGATTTCTTGAATTTACAAAAAGAGTATGATGTTTTGATTAAGGATCGTTCTACACTTGATATCAATCACATTTCATTACTTGATGAATTTGATGAATTAAACAAGAAGCATTCTGATTTGATTATTGAGCATGATTCATTGAAAGCATTGCATGTTGATTTAGAAAGAGCATTTAAAGAACTAGACACAATGGCATGTGACTTAACTATTAGTGAGTATTATTTGAAATTTGAAATTGCAAGTCTCAAAAAAGAAAATGAATTTCTAAGTGTGAAAATTAGTGCTTTTGAGAAAAATGAAACACCTCCTACTTTTGCACAGTTTTATGCACCTCCACCATTTGAAGAATCTAATTCAAAATCATCTAAGCAAGTTTCAATCAAACCTAGGAAGAGGCACAATCACCCACATAGATTAGTTAACCCTTTTCATAGTGTTAGATGTTTTTCTTGTGGCATGCCAGGACATATCTCTCACACCTGCACTGTGCACCATAGTACACATTAGGTGTGGAGACCCAAATTGCATGTTTCACTGCACAACACACATGTATTACATTCTTTTTTTCATAAGAAGGAACCCAAACCTATTTGGGTTCCTAAATTTGACATTTGATGATTTTATAGGGGTGCTCTCACACAAGACCTCGTGAGAGCATGTGGTACCTGGACAGCGAATGTTTAAGATATATGACTGGAGATGCAAATCAATTCATTTCACTGGAGACTAGAGCTGGAGGTAAGGTTACACTTGGAGACAACACCACCAAGAGGGTGGTAGGAGCAGGTATAATTGGTGTTTCACAAAATTTCATTATTGACAATGTTTAACTTGTAGATGGACTGAAACACAATCTGCTCAGCATCAGCCAGCTTTATTATAAAGGCTTCAGCATAAAGTTCCTGCCTACTTGTTGTATTATAAGCATAAATGATAAAATTGTTTTGTAGGGAAAACGGGTCAACAATGACTACATGCTGGATGTAAGCTACTTTAAAGCTGATGTTTCAATTTGCTTAAAAACTACTACTTATGAGTCTTGGCTGTGGCATAGGAGGTTATGTCATGCCAGTATGAAAATCCTTAGAAGAGTCACCCAAAAGGACTTGGTTAGAGGTGTCCCCAAGCTTAAGTTCACTAAGGACCACCTGTGTGATGCATGTCAATCATGGAAGCAAGTCCACTCCTCTTTCCACTCAATTAAGGACATCAGCACCTCTAGACCTTTAGAAGTCCTTCACATGGATTTGTTTGGAACTATTAGCACTGCCAACTTAAAGGGGGAATTTCTATGGATTTGTGATTGTTGATGATTACTCAAGGTTCACTTGGATTAGATTTCAGTCAAATAAATCTGAGTCATTTAATAAATTTAAATCTTTCTCTACTTGGATTTAGAAGAAGTTAGGTTGTGAGATCTTGACTATTCATAGCGATCATGGTGGAGAGTTTGAAAATGAGAAATTTGGAACCTTCTGTGAGGATTAAAGGATTAGCTTAAACTTTTCAGCTGTTAGGACCCCTCAGCAGAACGGGGTAGCTGAAAGAAAGAACAGAACCTTGGTGAAAGCCGCTAGAGTCTTGCTTTCTGAGTATTCACTTCCAAAATACTATTGGGCAGAAGCGGTGAACACAGCTTATTATGTGTTGAATATGGTGAATGTTAGATCCAATCTAAATAAGATACTTTTTGCGATCATTAAGGGTAGAACTCCAAACCTATCCCACATCCATGTCTTTGACTATAAGGTTTTCATTCTTAATAATGGGAAATCATCATTAGAAAAATTTGACCCCAAATCTGATGAAGGAGTGTTCTTTGTTGCAAATCTGGATTCAAAAAATATAGTTTTGATGATGACAAACAAGTTTGTATTCTGTTTTGCTTGCCTAACCCATTTCAGGTACAAAAGATCAAATACAATTCAAGCCAACTCAAGATCGGGTACAAGTGTGTCTAAATGTAATTTTTTCCCTTTCTAGAGTCAAATGTAATGTAATTAATTCCCTAGCTAAGTAACCTTGCACACACACACACTAAGGGGGAGAGTTTTAGTGAATTAAAGTTTCTGTTCAATTTTTGTTCTAATCGTCCCGAATGATGTCCACATCATCCTGGATGATCCAGTGAAAATAAAAACCATAATTAGGGCGACCAAGTTAAGTCTGTCTGATTAAGCAGATCATTCTGGATGATCCATTGATCGTACGGGATGATTGGCTCAAATAAAAAATTCTCAGTCTCCAGATCAAGTTAGGCAAGTTTTATTTTTAGAGATTTGATCTGATCATCCCGGATGATACGTGTATCATCCTGGATGATCCATTACAATCATGCCTAAATTAGTCTGGTTATTAAGGAAAATAATTAAGGACTGATTAATTCGATCATATCGTCCCGGACGATCGCAGGATCGTACGGGATGATGTGTTAAAAATCCTGACCGTCCAGTGCCTTTCACCTATACGTCTAGAGTTGTGTATAGGACGATAATCCCAATTTTAAACTAATCATATGGGTCGATACCCATATCATCCTGGACGATCAAGTCATTTTGAAGTCATCCTGCATATTTCACCTGTACGTCTAGAGCGGTGCTCAGGATAATTTTGACACTTTTTGTACTAATCGTACAGGATGATAGACATATCGTCATGGTTGATTCGATCAAGTCATTTTAAAATCGTCTAGCATAAGTTTCTCTAGATAACCAGAGCGATCTTCTGGATGAAATTCCTGATTTACACTAATCATCCCGGACGATCGCAGAATCGTACGGGACGATCTGAATAACTTTTTTTTACTAATCGTTTAGAAGAGCCAGATCATCTAGGCTAAAATAGGTGATTTTTAACTGATTGTATAGGACGATCTAGTAATCATCCTGGATGATATTGGCCGACCAGTTGAGATTTAGGGTAAATTTTGAGCCCTCCTATAAAAGATCTTTTTCTTCCAAAAAAAAAAATCTTTTGCCACTTTCCTTTCTAGAGAAACCTTAAGAGAGAGAGAAAGCTCGGGAGAGAGAGAGGATCTTTTGAGGAGGAGTTTGTGAGGGATTCACAAAGGTTGCTCCAACCAAGGATCAGAGTCATTTTCTCCGTTCGTTGTCTTTTATCTTGTCGGTGTTTTCTGTGGGAGGATCATTCGCAAGAAGATCTGGGTTCTCGGCCCACTTCAGGAGGAAGTAGAAGGAGTTCAGGTTCTCTGTCTGCTTCAGGAGGAAGCGAAAGGAGTCTAGGTTCTCTGCCTGCTTCAGGAGGAAGCAAAAGGAGTTCAGGTTCTCTACCTGCTTCAGGAGGAAGCGAAAAGAGTTTGGGTTTTCTTCCTGCTTCAGGAGGAAGCGAGAGGAGTTAAGGTTATCTATCTCATCGGGTTGTTAGAAAGGAGTTTTGTACAGGCTTCTCCGCCTTGCTGTGGGAGCAAGAGGAGAGTCACTTTTGTGTTAGTGCAATACCCAGAGGGGAGGCTCCGGGGAGTGGACATAGGTCAAGTTGAACTAACCACTATAAAATGTAGTGTGCTCTTTCTGATTATTTTCTACACTTTATTTTTCTGTTATTATCTGTTTGGGTGAAATCTATGGTTGATCTTTTTATTTCTGTGTTGACTTATTTTTGCTACAAATTATTAAAAAGATTTATCCTGTTGCTCACAAATTTTTTAAATAACCAATTCACCCCCCTCTTGGTTAGCCTCGGGACTAGTTCATCAGGGCTTAACATCCCTATCGAACTTTCAAGTGGTATCAGAGCGGGATTCAAAAATTAAGTTTAAAAACTTTTGAATTTGATCCATGGCTAACTTTGGTAATCGTAATACTACTGAAGGTAATTCAATTACACGACTGCCATTGTTTGATAACATACCTTTTAATTTTTGGAAAACTCGCATGTCCACTTTTCTTTAATCTATAGATTATCGCATGTGGATGCTTGTTAAGGATGGCTATGAACCACCTTTTAGAATGATTAACAATGTTAAAATTGAACTGCCTTTCACTGATTGGACTTTTGATGATCGTGACTTAGCCCAACTGAATGCCAAATGTTTGAACTATTTTTTCCGTGCCATAAATTCTGAGGATTACATGCATGTTTCTACTAGTACAAATGGTAAAGAAATTTGGGATAGATTGTGCATCACTTATGAAGGTACAACTGAAGTTAAACAGTCTAGGTTAAACATATTGCTTCATGACTACAAACTTTTTCACATGAAACCTACTGAATCTATTTTTTAAATGTATATGAGATTTACTCAGATTGTCACTTCTTTGTATGCTTTAGGAAGAGTACTTACAAACTATGAAAAAGTGAATAAGATTTTGAGATGTTTACCTTCTTCGTTTGATACTAAGATAACTGTAATTACTGAATCGAAAGATTTGAACAATTATTCTATTGATAACTTACTTGGGTCACTCAATGCTTACGAGTAAGGGGTGAACAAAAGACAGTTTAATGTAGGTGAGAAGAAGAAGGAGAAAATTGTGGCGCTGAAGGCCAACGATACAGACACCGATTCTTCCAGGTCTGATAGCGATGATGTTGCCTTAATCACTAGGCGATTCAAAAGCTTTCTAAGGAAGAAATATAAGAACTTTCAAAAGTGGAACAAGGGTAAGTTCAGTAAAAATTTTAAAGGTTCATCTGATACTGTTTGTTTTGAATGCAGGAAGCATGGACACATTAAGGCTGATTGTCCTACACTTAAAGCTCACCCAAGCAAAGAGAAGGGTGAGGAGAAACCCAAGTTCAGGAAGGATAAGAAGCGGATTTAAAAGGCGTTCTAGGTAAATTCTGCATCCGGCTCCTCTGAGACTGAAGCTGAAGAGGAGGAAACCAACTTGTGTCTGATGTCCGATGATATTCCTGGTCAGTCTGACCAGGAAGAGGTATGTGAGCTTACTTACAATAGATTATTTGAAGTGTCTGAAAGAATTCACGCTTTGAATATAAAACTTATGAAATTGCATGCTAGTCTGAAATTGGATTTCTTAACCTTGCAAAAAGAGCATGATTCTGTTGTTAAAGATCATTCCATGCTTGACAGCAATCACATGTCTTTACTTGATAAATTTGATGAGCTGAACAAAAAGCATTCTGATTTAGTTGTTGAACAGGATTTATTGAAAATCTCGCATGTTGATTTAGAAAAAGCTTTTAAAGAATTAGACAATCTTGCATGTAAAGTGGAGAGTAGTAGGGGAGCATTAAAATTTGAAATTGTAAGTTTGAAGAAAGAAAATGAATTTCTAAAAGTTAAAATTAATGCTTTTGAGAAAAATGAAACACCTCCTACTTTTTCATAGTTTTATGCACCTCCACCTTTTGAAGAATTTGTTTCAAAATCATCAAAATATGTTTCATTCAAACCTAGGAAGAGGCACTATCACCCACGTAGATTAGTTAACCCTTTTCCTGGTGTTGATGTTTTTTTGTGGCATGTTAGGACACATCTCCCACACCTGCACTGTTTACCGCAGTACACATTGGGTGTGGAGGCGTAAATTACCTGTTTCACAGCACAGCACACATGTATTGCAATCTTCTTTTCATAAGAAGGAACCCAAACCTGTTTGGGTTCCTAAATCTAACATTTGATGATTTTGTAGGTGTGCTCTCACATAAGACCTCGTGAGAGCATGTAGTACCTGGACAGCGGATGTTCAAGAACATGACTGGAGATGCAAATCAGTTTATTTCACTGGAGGCTAAGGCTGGAGGCAAAGTTACACTTGGAGACAACACCACTTGGAGGGTGGTAGGTTCAGGTATAATTGGTGATTCAAATAATTTTATTGTTGACAATATTTTACTTGTAGATGGATTGAAACACAACCTACTGAGCATCAGTCAACTCTATGACAAAGGATACAACATCAAGTTCCTACCCACTTGCTGCATTTTAAGCTTAAATGATAAAATTATTTTATAGGGATGAAGGATCAATAATGTCTACATGCTGGATGTAAGTTGCTTTAAAGCTGATGTTTTAATTTGCTTAAAAACTGCTACTGATGAGTCTTGGTTGTGGCACATGAGATTATATCATGCCAGTATGAAAACCCTTAGGAGAGTCACCTAAAAGGATTTAGTTAGAGGTGTCCCCAAGCTTAAGTTCACTAAAGACCACCTGTGTGATGCCTGTCAATTAGGGAAGCAAGTCCAATCCTCCTTTCACTCTGTTAAGGATATTAGCACCTCTAGACCTTTAGAAGTCCTTCACATGAATTTCTTTGGACCCATTAGCACTACCAGCTTAGGGGGGAAAGTCTATGGTTTTGTGATTATTGATGATTACTTGGGTTCACTTAGATTAAATTTTTGTCACATAAATCTGAGTCATTTGATGAATTTATGTTCTTCTCCACTTGGATTTAGAGGAAGTTAGGTTGTGAGATCTTAACTAATCAGAGTGATCATGGTGGAGAGTTTAAAAATGTGAAGTTTGGAACTTTTTGTGAGGAGCAAGGGATTAGTTACAATTTTTCAGCTCCTAGGACCCCTCAGCAGAACGGGGAAGCTAAAAGGAAGAACAGGACCTGAGTGGAAGCCGCTAGAGCCATGCTTGCTGAGTATTCACTTCCAAAATACTTTTAGGCTGAAGGGTGAACACTGCCTATTATGTGTTGAATAGGGTGAATGCTAGATCCAATCTGAATAAGACACCTTATGAGATTATTAAGGGTAGAACTCCAAACCTGTCCCACCTCCATGTCTTTGGCTGTAAGATTTTCATTCTGAACAATGGGAAATCATCCTTAGGAAAGTTTGACCCCAAATCTGATGAAGGAGGGTTCTTAGGCTATTCTAGTGTGGGGAAATCCTTTAGGGTGTTTAATAAGAGGATTTTGGTGGTGGAAGAGACAACTCATGTGATGTTTGATGAATCTGATCCTAAGGAGACTAGAGTTGAGGAAGAAAAAGAGGGAGGAGAGATTTCCCAAGGGGTTGAAAATGCAAAACTGGAGGAAAGGGTAGAATCTCAAAACACTTTGCCTAGAGATTGGAGATATTCTTTGAGTCATCCTAAAAAACTAATCTTAGGAGACCCTTCTGAAGGTGTTAGGACTAGGCATGGACTTAGGAAGGAAGTAAA
Organism: Dendrobium chrysotoxum; assembly: GCA_019925795.1. Classification (NCBI taxonomy): domain Eukaryota; kingdom Viridiplantae; phylum Streptophyta; class Magnoliopsida; order Asparagales; family Orchidaceae; genus Dendrobium; species Dendrobium chrysotoxum. Next base: position 25,485,753 of record CM034303.1, read on the forward strand.
CCATTCTGCCTTTATCTCAATGACTGAACCCACCAACATCAATTAAGCCCTCTCTGATAAATTCTGGATCTTAGCTATGCAAGAGGAACTGAATCAATTTGTAAGAAATGATATTTGGGAGTTAGTAGAAAGACCTAGGAATCAAAGTATAGTTGGAACCAAGTGGGTCTTTAAGAATAAGATGAATAATTCTGATGTGGTGGTTAGGAATAAGGCAAGATTGGTGGCTAAGGGGTACAATCAAATTGAAGAGATTTATTTTGAGGAGACCTTTGCCCTATAGCTAGATTGGAAGCCATTAGGGTGTTACTAGCCTTTGCTTGTTACAAGGGATTTAAACTGTTTCAAATGAATGTCAAGAGTGCCTTTTTAAATGTGATAATAAAAGAGGATGTTTTTGTAGAATAACCCCTAAGTTTTGAGAGTTCCCAATATCCAAATCATATTTACAAATTAAAAAAGGCCTTATATGGGTTGAAACAGGCACCCAGAGCTTGGTATGAGAGACTTAGCACATTTCTGTTAGAAAGAGAGTTTGTTAAGGGGAGCGTAGATACCACCCTTTTTCTGAGGAGAGTAAGGGATGATTTACTCATTTTCCAGATCTATATTGATGATATAATTTTTGAATCTTCTGATAAATAATTATGTGATGAGTTTTCTAAAATAATGAGTAAGGAGTTTGAGATGAGTTTGATAGGAGAATTATTCTACTTTTTGGGGTTTAGCATAAGACAAATAGATGATGGAACCTTTCTCAATCAATATAAATACACTAAGGACATTTTGAAGAAATATGAAATGGACAAAGCCAAGCCAATTAACACTCCCATGAGCTCCTCTGTTCAGTTAGATAAGGATTCAAGTAGAAAATCTGTTGATTAGAAGAAGTATAGAGGAATAATTGGATCACTGCTTTACCTGACTGCTAGCTGACCTGATATTATGTTTAGTGTTTATCTTTGTGCTAGGTTTCAAGCTGATCTTAAAGTGTCCCACCTAACTGCTATTAAGAGAATTCTTAGTTATCTTATAGAGACCCCAAACCTAGGAATCTGGTACCCTAGGCACAACACTTCTTTTGAGATTATTGGATATTCTGATTCTGATTTTGTAGGGTGTAGGGTGGATAGAAATAGCACTTATGGAACTTGCTAATTCATAGGACAATCTTTAGTCTCCTGGTCCAATAGAAAATAGAACTCAATCGCACTTTCCACTGATGAAGCTGAGTACATTGCCTTAGGAAGTTATGTGGCCCAAGTCCTTTGATTGAAGCAACAAGTTTTAGATTTAGGATTACCTGTTGGCATAATTTTTGTTCTGTGTGATAATACTAGTGCCATCTATATTTCTAAGAATCCAATCCAATATTCTATAACCAAACACATTGATATAAGGCATCACTTCATTAGGGACCATGTTACAAAAGGGGACATTGAGCTACATCATGTAGCAACTAAAAATCAGCTGGCTGACATATTTACTAAACCACTGGCCTTTGACTCATTCAGAATTTTGAGGACCAGATTGGGTGTGATTGACATAAATGCATGATTCTGATAACTGCTGATTTTTAAATTTTTTTATTTTTTATTCTATTTCTATTAGTTATTTGTTTGATTTGATTATTTGTTTCCTCTTGGTTAGTATTTTATGCTAACTTTCATTTTAGTGGTGTTGTTTTCTTGATTTGAGTATTTATTTTAATGTGATTTCCTACTTGTTCTTGATTTACTATTTTTTTTAAAATTAGATCACTACTCACTAATGCTGATAAACTGGATTTTTGACTGAGAGTTTTGCCTTGCTTTTGTTTGAAAGCTTGTAAGCAGTGATTGACTCCCCTAAATCTGTTAAAGGAAAGAAATATTGATGATTATTTCTCTTCCTCTAAGTCCTTTAATGGTGTATTATTTCTTTTGGATAAAAATCTTCTTCAAAATTAAAAAGTTAGTTTTTGAAATAGAGATTTATTTTATCTTCCTACAGTAATCTACCTCATATGAATAGTGTTTTCAAAGTTTTGGATCATTGTTATGTTTAATTGGACTTATCATATGATGTATGATTTTTGTTCTGTGAATTACTCCTCCTTATTGTAGAGAGTGAGTTTTATCCTCTATTATGTCTGGAAGGTAATTTCACAACTGAGATTCTTTAATGATTATGAAAGAAAGCAAGCTTGTAAAAGATGTGCAAAGAGCACCAAAATGAAAAGAGGCACAAAATGAGCCCAAAGCTGATAAGATACGTAATGTTGCCAAATTGGAAAGATACAAAAAGTGTATCAAAAATCAAAAGATGCGTAAAGAGCACCAAACAAATTGAAAAAGAGATACAAAATGAGACCACAAAGAAATAAGATTTCTTCCTTTTTAGATCTTTAAATGTCTTAGAAAAATCCATGCGACACTTAATATTTTCAAAAGCTTGAGATTGAAAATTATGCTTTCAGATTCCTTACTTTGCAACATTATTTTATCAGATATTTTTCTGGAACGAGGCTTGAAAGGATCTCTTTTCGAATCTAATTTCTTTTCTTCTAAATTATACTTTTATTTGAAAGGAATTTGAACTTGTAAGGTGTCTGAGGTAGGAGTTATGAAAGTTAATTTTCCAACTTTTTTGGGATTTCTGTGTGGTCGATTTTCTTCTTATTGGCTTTTAAATTGAAAATCAAACAAAACTCTGTTTTACTGGAGCTGATAAAAAAATCATTATTTTTACTTTTATTTTCTTGTTTCTTTCTTTATTTTATTTGATTTTGTTTTTTTCTTTTTTTGTGTTTTTTGGATACCTACTATTTCCGCAACCACCTCCTCCTCCTCCTTCTAATTAGGATCCACCTCTCTATTAGTTTTCTATGTTGTGATGTTTCTAGTTTATTTTATTTTGCTTTTTCTTCCTCCTTTTTATGATGTCAAAAGGGGGAGTAGTTTTTTGAGTTACTAGTAGTTTCTTTTGTTATTTTTGTGTTGTAGCTATTTCTTTTATTGTATTCAGTGTCATTATTTATCAATGTTTAGTAAAATTTGTAATGACAAATCTTCTATCATTTGTGCTTCAATTACTACAATCTACTTGATTTAAACCTACTAAATAAATGTTTGCCATCATCAAAAAGGGGGAGATTATTACAAACCTGGATTTAGGGATTATAATTTTGATGATAACAAACATTATTATGTTTTGTTTTGATTGGCTAATATTTTAGATATAAAAGATCAAATGCAATTCAAGCCAACTCAAGATCAGGTCCGCATGTGTTTAATTATAATTTTTTCCTTTCTTGAGTCAAATGTAATGTAATTGATCTCCAAGCTAAGTAACCTTGCACACACACACTCAAGGGGAGAGTTTTAGTGAGTAAGAGTTTCAGTTTCAAATTTTGTTCATATCATCCTATATGATATTCATATCATCCTAGATGATCTAGTGAAAATAGAAACCCTAATTATGGCAATCATGTTAAGTCAGTTTGATTAAGCAGATCTTCCTGAATGATAGACCCATCGTACGGGACAATAGGCTCAAATCAGAAATTCTCAGCCACCATATTAAGTTAGGTAAGTTTTTATTTTTAGATATTTGGTCTGATCATTGTTACAAATCTAGTTTTGATGATGACAAACATATTTCCAGTGTGTTTTGTTTGGCTAATCTATTTCAGGCACAAAAGACCACGAGCCACTCAAGCCAACTCAAGATCGGGTCCAAGTGTGTCAAATGTATGATTTTTCCTTTTATTGAGTCAATTATAATGTAACTGATTCCCTAGCTAAGTAACCTTGCACACACACACTCAGGGGGAGAGCTTGAGTGAATTAGAGTTTCTGTTCATTTTTTTTTTCACATCGTCCTGTACGATCTAGCCAAAACAGAAACCCTAATTAGGGTGACTAAGTTAGGAGGGTCTGATTAAGCAGATTGTCCTGGATGATCTCCGGATCGTACGGGACGATATGCCCAAATCAGAAATTCTCAGCCGCCAGATCAAGTTAAGCAAGTTCTTATTTTTAGATACTTGGTCTGATCGTCCCGGACGATACGTGTATCGTCCCGGACGATTCAGTACAATCATGCCTAATTTAATATGGTAATTAAGGAAAGCAATTTATTTTTGGTTGATACGATCATATCATCCTGGACGATCGCAGGATCGTCCCGGACGATCATGATTGTCTAGTGCATTTCAGCTGTACGTCCCGAACTGTGTTCAGGACGATTTGGGCGCTTTTTGAACTAATCGTACAGGACGATGTCCCCATCGTATTAGACGATCAAGTCATTTTTTGGTCGTTCAGTACAGATTTCTCTGGACGACCCGAACTGTCTTCTGGATGATTTTCCTCGATTTGCACTAATCGTCCCGGACGATCGCAGGATCGTACGGGACTATATGAACAATTTTTTCTACTGATCGTCCAGGCTGAAATAGCTGAATTTGAACTGATCGTACAGGACGATCAACTGATCGTCCTGGACGATCTTGGCCGACCAGTTGAGATTTAGGGCAAATTTTAAGCCCTCCTATAAAAGAACTTTTTCTAAAAAATAGAAAGATCTTTTGCTGCCTTACTTCCCTGAGAAACCCTAGAGAGAGAGAGAGTTGGGAGAGAGAGAGAAGATCTTGTGAGGGGGAGTTAGTGAGGGATTCACTAAGCTTACTCCAAGCACAGATCAGAGTCGTCTTCTCTGCACGTCATCTTTCGTCTAGTCAGTGTTCGTCGTGGGAGGATCATTCGCAAGAAGATCCGGGGTTCTCTGCCTGCTTCAGGTGGAAGCAAAATGAGTTCGAAGGTTCTCTGCCTGCTTCAGGAGGAAGCGAGAGGAGGTTGGGTTCTCTGCCTCACCAAGTGGTGAAAAGGAGGTGTTTGTACAGGCTTCTCCGCCGTGCTATGGGAGCAAAAGGAGAGACACTTTTTGGTTAGTGCAATACCCGGAGGGGAGGCTCTGGGGAGTGGACGTAGGTCAAGTTGACCGAACCACTATAAAATTTGGTTTGCTTTTCTGATTCAGTTTTGCACTTTACTTTTCTGATATTAACTGCTTGGGTGAATATCTGTGGTTGATCTTTTCGTTCTTGTTTATGTGTTTCCGCTGCTACGTATCGAAAAGATTTTCATTATTATCGTGAAATTTTTAAATAACCAATTCACCCCCCCTCTTGGTTAGCCTTGGGACTAGTTCACTAGGGCTTAACATCCCTATCGAACTTTCAATCATCCCGGATTATCCTTTACAATCATGCCTAAATTAGTCTGGTGATTAAGGAAAGTAATTAAGATTTGATAGATTCGATCATATCATCCTGGACGATTGCAAGATCATCCTGGATGATACATGCAATATCCTGACAGTCCAGAGCACTTCACCTGGATGACCCGAGAAATGTGCTGGACTATATTCCCGATTTTGAACTAATCGTATAGGACGATCACGATATCGGCCCAGACGATCAAGTCATTTTAAGATCATCCAGGATGTTTTGGTTGTACGACCCAAGCTGTATGTAGAATGATATTCTCATTTTTGAACTAATCATACAGGATGATATACATATCATCCTGGACGATCAAGTCATTTTGAGATCGTCCAGCATAGGTTACCCTAGATGACCTGAGCTATCTATTAGACGAAATTCATGATTTACACTAATCATCCCGGACGATCGTAGAATCGTATGAAACGATCAGAACAAATTTTGTCTACTAATCATTCAGAGGAACCAGATCATCCAGGCTGATACATATGATTTTGTACTGATCATACAGGATGATCGTCTGATCTATGATCTTTTTCTTCCAACAAGAAAAATCTTTTGCCACTTTCCTTACCAGAGAAAATCTTGAGAGAGAGAGAGCTTGGGAGAGAGAGAGTGGATCTTGTGAGGGAGAGTTTGTGAGGTGTTCACAAAGGTTGCTTCAAGCAAGGATCTGAGTCGTCTTCTCCAGTTGTCATCTCTGGTCTTATTGGTGTCTTTGTGGTAGAATCATCTGCAAGAAGATGCATGTTCTCTGCCTACTTCAGGAGGAAGCGAAAGGAGTTCAGGTTCTCTGTCTTCTTCAGGAGGAAGTGAAAGGAGTCTAGGTTCTCTGCCTGCTTCAGGAGGAAGTAAAAGAAGTTCAGGTTCTGTGCCTCACCGGATTGGAGGAAAGGAGTTTTGTACAGGCTTCTCCGCCTTGCTGTGGGAGCAAAAGGAGAGTCACTTAGTGTTAGTGCAATACCCGGAGAGGAGGCTCCGGGGAGTGGATGTAGGTCAAGTTACCAAACCACTATAAAATATGGTGTGTTCTTTCTGATTATTTTGTGCACTTATTTTTCTATTGATGATTGTGTGATTGTGATTATTATTTTATTATTGTGAACATCCGTACATCATCGCAAAACTGTAATTGTGTTAAAATATTCAAAAAGATTTTTTAAACCGTTATTTCCTCAGGATTTTTAAAATAACCAATTCACCCCCCTCTTGGTTAGCCTCAGGACTAGTTCACAAGGGCTTAACATCCCTAACGAACTTTCAAGTGGTATCAAAGCATACCCACTTGACTTTCATGGTGCTATTTTTATTGTCCGTCAAGTTATTTTGAAGGGTCTGTTCTTATTGCTAAGCTGATGTTTATGCATTGTCTACTTTGGTGTTGGGATTATTGTTATCTTATTAGAATTATTTTTTATATCTCTTTGGCCCTTTTTAATCTTATTTTGTAGGTGTCTTTTGTTATAGGTTTATTGCTGCACTTTTGCCTATTATAGATTCTCAATTTTTGCAGGTTGATTGTGCTAAAAGCCCTAATGTGGATCTCCTATTTTTGGGTGCTGGCTCCTGGCCACCCCAGATTTTTATGAGTTTTTTTTTATTTACTTGTACTTAGATGAGGTTGTTAGATCTTTGGTTTTTCTTTTCAGCATTAGCGAGCCTTTGATCTCTTTTAAGGAGTTATAATTTTGATTTATATTAATGCGAAGCCTGTAGTGGGTTTTAATAAAAAATATATATAAATTTGTAAAATATATATATAAATAATCATAAATCCTAAAAATATGAATTAAATTGCATTCATTTTTAAATAAATAGTTGAATTTATGAAAAATAAAAAAAATCAAATCACATTAAATATTAAAGTCAAACTTTGGTCAAACCCACTATTAAGGGTTTAAAAATGAATAAATCAAATAATACAATAAATAAAAAAGCTAAATAAATATAAAATAAAAGTAAAATAAAAAATAAAATAAAATAAATAAAATATAAATAATAAAAAGTTATAGGTAGATAAAGAAATTAAAACATAATTTATTATATAAATAAATAGAATAAAATAAATCAAATAAAAAAATATAAATAAATAGAGAATAAATAATAAAAATAAATAAATAAATAAATAATTTGAATTAACAAATTTTTAATTTTAAATCAAAATAAATGTAATTTAGTTAAATAAATCATTATAAATGTTATTAAATAATTAAGTAAATTTGTCATAAATGATTAAATAAATTTAAGGCTTTATGCAATTATTTTATCCCTTTTTTATGAACTTCACTTTGCATTTATTCAAAAAGTAAAATCTAACTCTAAGTGATATTTATTTTTTCAAGCTTCTCCTCCAACAAAGCAAACAAAATTGAAGGAGGTTAATTGTGTAAAACATTATCCCAAAGAAATTGACTAACATGACATAGGATGCACAAAAATATATAATTCATGATGCAGCTCTAAGAGCTAGTTAGCATCCCAGGTGTCCATAATTAGATTTTTATGAGGTTTTGAAGATGCTAGCAGGATGTTAGCTGTAATTTTTATAGCCGACTATATTGGTTTCCCCGCATCATTACTTGCTCTCCAAGAGTAATAAATAGTAGTATAATATGTATTTTCGATAACTTGATTATCTTTTGATCTACTCTTCAATTGCTCCAGCATTTAAGAAATGAGTGGAACCGTGGAATGTGAATTCCCCATTGATTAAGATAAGAGAATATCTTAATCAATTTGCTGCAGGTTACTGCTATATGCTGAATATCTTCATTCTGTTGGCACCCTCTTTGACATAGCTTTGATTCTTGTAGCCTCCTGTGATTTAGCCAATCACCTGTTTGCAAAGTATACCTATAGAATCTCTACCACAATAAAGTAACCCTTGGTCTCATTTTTATATTCCTTATCCACTTAACATTTTCACATAATGTTAAGTTCTGAAAGTTTCTTTAAAACACCATTACTATCATAGATTTGCCTATTTTTGTGTCTAATTTATCTTCCTCCATATCATAATGAATTGGGATTTGAAGGACATTCTGTACCAGTTACTCCCCATTCTTGTAGTTTGTTAGCAATCCAGACACCATTTTCCATCAACTGATTAATATTGGTCTGATCCTATAACTCCTCGGGATCACAAAATGTTAGCCATCTGTTAAGATTCCTATCCCATATACATGTATCATTCATTGCACTAACCTATATTCCATTTGTAGTTTTCCATATGATTAAAGGCTTTAAATAATGAGCTCCATTAATAAAGATATGCCAGATGGTAGAAGACCCTCTTTTGGTAGAGCAATTCCATCGATCACTACCATACTTATCAATAATATTCTTATATAATAATGATTTTGGATTTTGATAGAATTTCCATGCCAATCGAACTCCTTAGGGGCCTTACCAGGTTGTTAAAGATTGGAACCCAAGGCCACCCATATGTATAGAAAGGCAAAGTTCCTTCCAATCCACATAGAGATACCTTGCCTTCCTTGCACCTTATGACATAAACATTTCCTACACAACTTATCTAAATAATTTAAATCCCTTTAGTAACTAATGGATGAATCATAAGAAATGATGGAAGGGATAATAGTGATGATTTAATGAGTGTAACTCTCCCAACTAGGGACAAAAACCTACTTCCCTAAGTGTTTAATTTTTCCAAAGCATGCTGCCATATGGGCTGAAAGCCACCTACAACATACCTCCTCAAGATAATTTTCACCCCCAAATAGATAAATTCTTTAATTAATTTAAACCCCAACTTTTTGGCTAACCTTTCTTCCTCCATGCTGCTAGTGATTTGAAAAATAATAACTCTAGATTTGCTCTTATTTTTAAATTCCTTCTCAAAGAATAATAATTAGCCAAAATGTTTTTGATATTGCCTATAGAATGAGTAGAAGCAGCAAAAAAATTAAAACATTGCTAGCATATAAGAGAAGAGGGATAGCTTTTGATGTTGGAGCAGTTTTGATACCCAACCCCTCCCCTCTTTGATGAAATGCTTTGGAAAATAGCTTAGAGCAAAGAGTAAATATGTATGGAGAAATTGGACACCCTTATCTAGATCCACATTTTGCTTCAATCCACTCAAATCATCTCCCATTAACTAGTACTGACTATCTAGAATTGATGACACACTCCATAATCCAGCTAGAAAATTTGACATGGAACCCCATACACTTCATCACATGGAATATTGTGGACTAGCACATGCTATCATAGGCTTGCCCCTTATCAATTTTAGTGCCAAGAAACCCCCTTTAGTAGCTAAGAACCTAAAATTATTGAACATTTCCTTGGTAAGGAAATAATGAACATATATAAACCTATTTGGGACAAATGTTGCCTACTCGTCAGATATGAGATATGTTAATACATTATTTAATCTGTTCAGCAATATCCTAACTGGAATCTAGTAAGTGGATTAACATAGATTTATGAGCTTGTACTTTAAAGGTTGGACTTAAATCTCCACCTTAGAGATTAGGATAATAATGTTGCAAATCTAGACCAAGGTCTTATGATTTTGAAGATAACGAATATTATTAGATTCTCTATAATGCTATCTCCTGTTACTATTATTATTGCATATTTATTTCTTATGCACTAACATATTAGTTCCACCGTATACTATACAAATTGATCAACTTAAGATTGGGTAGAATAGGGTTAAGTGTCTTAAAGAGTCTGTATTTTTTTATTTATTTATTTTTACATTTCTTGAGTTAAGTCATGTATTTGGTGGATGCTAAACTGTGTGACCATACACACACACACACTCAGGGTAGTGGGATAAAGAGAAAATTAGAAGTGTAATTTTTTAAACTACTCATACTATACGATATATATCATACTAGATGATCAACTATTTAAATAATTATTAAAATAACTAATTATATAATTAAAGCTATTCGAACTATCATATTGGACAGTCTAGATCATACAGGATCATTAGTTGAAATCAAGATCTTAGCTGCCAATCATAATTTAGGTAATATTTTAAAATTCAAATTTTATACTTATTGTACCGTACTATAGGTATCGTACTGTACGATATAATTAAATCTTTCCTTAAATAATTTTATAATTAGGGAACAATTTTAGATTAATTGATCCGGTCAGATGGTATAGGTTGATTGGGACCAATCGTACTGTAAGACCTGATCTTTACGTGGGACAATATTTATTCATCGTAAATCATACAGGATGATAATCCAAGTCATTTGAACTAATCGTATTGGATGATGCTCAAATCATACTGGATGATCAGCTCAATTTCATGAACATTTTAATTTTGTGATAATTGCTTGTTAAAAATCTTTGATTGATATATCATTGTGTTGATTAGACTATCATCACCATTATTGTAACCTTTGATTTATTTCTTAGCTTTCGTAAAAGGTGAAAGTATTGCTTGCTTTTTTAATTATAGAAAAATCCAAAAATATAAGTTTTAGGTTTTAAAGTTAGCAGTAAGTTTTTAAAACTATCAATTCACCCCCCTCTTGGTGTGCCTAGGGACAGTTCACTTAGGCTTAACATCCTACATCAAACTTTCAAATAATGGTGTCTTTCCAAAAGACTGGCATATTTCCTTTTTGAAAGAAACATGTCAATTCATTCCAAATTTTCACCTTTACAATCTCCCAATAATACTTAAAGAAAGAAGTAGAAATCCCATCAGTTCTAAGAGACTTATTGCTCCCTAATTGCTTCACAATAGAATGTAGCTCTTTTTGGGTGAAATCAGCCATCAATAGTTCTTTAATGCCATCCTTTATCTGCTGGGTGGAGAGAAATTATGGCCATATGTCTTATAAGAATTGCATTTCTCTCTATTTACAATTGAGAAACAAATAGAATATTAATTTTATGGTAGTTGGGCCTTCTATCAAATCACCATTCTATTGCTTAATTTTATTTATCCTATTGGCATTTCTCCTAGAAGAAGTAAATAACTGGAAGAAATGATAGAAGATCAATTATTTTATCCCTTAGGGGGGTAAATAAATGCATTATTTTGATAAGCTTAAGACTTATTAATTAAAATTTTCAGGGACTTTGAAGTCTTTTAATTACTGAGGTTCTTTAGAATTTAAATTAATTAAATAATAATTAAATAAATTAAGGTTTTGATGTAAGTGCTTTATTCTATAGGGGCAAGTCATATGCATTAATTTGATAAGCCTAAGGATTTGTTGGTTATTAATTTCAAACAACTTAGGGAATTATCAATTACTAATTTTCTATAAAACCTAAATTAAATATTTTGAATAATTAAAAAAAATCTTTTAATAAGACATAAAAATACTAAATCATAAATTTAAATCAAATCCCTTTAGCTTGTCACCAACAAATTCAACTTATAGATAATTCAAACATTAATTCCCTTAAGGCATATCCAAACCACATAAGCTTAGCACAAACTTTAGAATTGCTTGTAGGATAGTCGACTGTAGCTTTAGGATAGCTTAATGTGTTTTGTTTCTTGCAATTTATGATGTGGTTTAATATTATTCTAGTGGATGTATGATGTTGTGATTGTTTTTATCTATTGTACTCTGGGATGTTATTTAGATTTATACACACACATTGCACCCTATTTCTTTAGCATATTACACTTGTAGTAGTAGCGTCATGTTTTATTTTATAGATGCCAATGTAAACATAAATAGAGGTATAAAATGAATAGAGTTATAAAAATTTTAAATGTAATTATCTTTTTATGGATTATAGAAGTGAAAAAGAAGTGATCTTTAAAGGTCTTTATCATTTGGAATTTTATACAAGACCCGAAGCCAGATGACTTGATGATAATTAAATATGCAATTACATTTATAAAGATTTTTGTCATTATTTAGGTGTAGAAATTCAATGTTGTTGTTAGTGGAGATTAACCAACTTTACTTTTCTTACAGACCCTGGGTTATACTTTATAATGACATTTGTCACTTTCTTTTTATACACATGTTTCACTACACATATGCGTTCATGGTTTGTAAATGATTTGCGATTAAGAATTTCATGCTTTTCTTATTATCTAGGCAGTGCATGTGTCTTTGCCTAGACATATACGGTAGGCTCTTAGGATATTGTAATATTTATACTTTTACACCGTAACTCATTTTCCTATGATTGGATACATGGCATGCATATTTACGTTTGTTGTAGCATACACATACCAATGCTTGCAAATTGATGATAAGCTAGCGAGAACCTAAAATATGCGGCCAAGTTTACTATTCCCAAGTGGTATATGGCCATTATAATGCTAGGTTTTTCTTAAAAATCCATTCATGTAGGTTTGTAATAGTCATATTAAAAAAGATTTAGAGTTTAGGGAAAAATCATTTTAAATTACATCAATTAGGTGCATTTGAACCCTGAACATCTTTAAGATCCTAATTTAGAATTTAAACACAAATTCTTGATTATTGTTGAGATGAGGCAAACAAATGGACCTCTAACTGGTGTGATGAACTTGAAAAGTAAATCACACAAATTGGCTTTGATCAAAATGATCAATTGAATCCAAAATATTTATTTAGTGATTAGATTTGCATGTAGATTTATTTAAAATTTGTTTTGGCTCAAGTTTAGATGGATACTTGAGAAGAAAATGATCCTACACAAGTATATTCACGTGATTGGAATGACACCTGGATTCATATACCCAATCAACAAAAATTGAAAAGAATGGATGTTGCTGGGTAAACTTACCAATCCTGAGAACAAAATGTTTGAACTTGGGGAGAAATCTATTCAAAACAAGGAAACTTAGATGGTTATATTAGTATAAATACCTAATCAACCATAATTCAAAAGGAAAGGATGCCACTAGGGAAACTTACACCAGTCATAGAGAATAAAATTTGAACTTGAATAGGAGATCAATCCCAAATAAGTAGATTTATATGGTTAAATCAAGGCAACTACTCGATCAATCAAAATTCAAAATGGAAGGATGTCGTTAAGGAAACTTATACCAATCCTGAAGAATAAGATTCAAATTTGAATGTGATGTCAATCCCAATCATGGAGATTTATATAGTTAAATCAGGATAACTACCTGATTAACTAAATTTCAAAAGGAAAGGACACTGCTAGGGAAACTTACACTAATCCTAGAGAATAAGATTGAAACTTGAATCAGATGTCAGTCCGCAAAAATGAGATTTAGATGGTTAGATTAGAACAACTACACGATTAACTAAAATTTAAAAGGAAAAGGATGCCACTAGAGAAACTTACACCAATCATTAAGATTTAAACTTGAATGGGATGTCAATCCTAAATATAGATATTTAGATGGTTCGATCAGGATAACTACTTGATCTACCAGAGCATATATGATACCATAGAAGATGTGTTTACACCTCACAGCTAAATTTAGGTGACAGTGGGGTTTATAGGATACCATGAAAATGAGCTTAAACCTAATGGTTAATTTTAGATGACAATGATGCATATAGGATAACACGTTAAAGATGGGTTTACACATAACTGCTATTTTTGGGGTCTCATTGGTATGAAAATGGATATAGGATGTCATGAAAATGGGCTTAGATAATGGACAATGATGCATATTGGATGCCATGAAAATGGGCTTAGACTTAATGGCTATTTTTGATGGAGCTTATAGGACACCATGTTGAAGATGGGTTTACACCTAACAATTATTTTTAGGGTCTTGTTGGAGTATAAAGGATGCCATGAAATTAGACTTAGTCCTTATAATTATATATATATATTGAGCCTATAGGACACCATATTAAAGATGTGTTTATTCCTAATAGTTATTTTTACGTAGATCAGAATGATATCTAGAAATTCTATCCCTAATCAATTATAATTCAAAAGAAGAGGCATAATCAGAAAATAAAACTGATCCTTAAGAACTGCCATACTATCTAAAATAAACTTTTGTGAACTAAAAATAATCTATTAGTTTCAGTCTAATTCTCTGGACTGAGTCCCATCATCTGGACCTAATTTGTTTACATAACTTTAACAACACTTGTAATTTAAATTTCAATATTTCTTTTATTGAAAATTTCTTTTAGTACTTCATCCATTATAATAATTCTTCAACTATCTTCCATTGATAGATAACATGGGATAATCTCTTTTATAATTAACCAACTAATAAGAACCTCATTAGTAGACTTTCTCCACCATGAATGGACCTTCCCACATTAGTTTAAATTTACTGCCTAAGTTTGAAGGTTCAAAATGGGTCTTCACAGAGTTAGGACTAAGTCTCATGCTTTGAATGTTCTAGGATGAACTAATTTGTTATGAGAATGAATCATTCTAGCTTTGTATAACTTGAGGCTTTATTGAACTTGCAGTTACTTCCCTTCTAAACCTTCAAGTTCTTCCAATCAGAGTATAGTGTTTTATTATGATGTTATGTTGTAGTTTATTAAAACCCTGAGTGGGTAAATCTGTCTGGATTGCCTGCGAACTCAGGTACTCTCTATCAAAAGTCAGAGTTTAGGCTTCATAAGGAATTGCAGTCCTTGGGAAAGAATAATGTTATTAATCATGGAAGGAAGGCTGGTTGTAATGTTAAGAATAGGAAAGGGAGCAATCCCACTTCCTATCATTAATGGCTGCCATTGCTTTCTGGAACTGTAGGGGGGCTAGAAAAAAAGAGGCCTCCCGTTATCTAAGGGAGTTTGTGAAAGATTTTGACATTTTCCTTGTTGGTTTAGAAGAGACTAAAAGTTCTACTATTAATAGAGAGGATGTTAATAAGTTGATTGGGAAAGATTGGGACTTCAATGATGTCCCAGCTGAAGGTCTTTCAGGTGGTATTCTTATTTATTGGAAGATGAATTATGGTGCTTTTTCAGTTATTCATGCCTCATCTCAAGTGGTTATAGGCCGGTTCAAAGCCCCAAACAAAGGGGAATGGTTGGTGGCCTCGATTTATGGGAGTAGAGACATTTACAATAGGAAGCTATTGTGGGAAACCTTAGAGTCTTACTCGAATACTCATCTTCCTTTTATAGTGGGGGGAGATTTCAATTGTGTCATTTCCCAAGAAGAAAAAAGAGGTGGTAAGATGTTTGTCTTCACCCAAGGACCTCAAGATATGAAAGTGTTCATGAACAAATGTGATTTAAAGGACATTGGGGTAATTGGTCCCAAATTTAATTCGTGTAATAATAAAAAGGGAGGGGCTCGTATTTTGGAAAGGTTGGACCGTTGCCTTCTTAATCCGGTGGCCTTGTCAAAGATAAATCCTGCAGTGGTGCGTCCTCTTGGGAGGATCGCTTCAGATCATTTTCCAATCATTTTAAAACTTTTTAATTCAGGATTTAAGGTCTCTAAAAAACTGAAGTTTGAAGATACTTGGGTGTCTTTTCTAGCTTCTAATTCCATTGTGGCTAAGTCTTGGAGCAAACCGGTAGGGGGAGATGATGTTGAGGTGCTGAATTTGAAATTCAAAAGAGTGTTGAAGGCTCTTTTTTATTGGAGCAAAGCAAAACACTCAAATCTTAACAATTTAAAAGATAGGTTGAAGAAGGAAATATTGGAATTACAAGAAGAAGATGCTAATGGTGGCATAATGTCTGATTATCAAATTAGTTTGCTGAAAGCCAAAGTGTTGGAACTTAATTCTACCTTGGGCCGACTTAATACACGGTGGAGGCAAAGAGAAAAGGTCAAGTGGATGAGGGAATGTGATTCAAACTCCAATTATTTCCATTCGGTGGCAACATCTAAGAGAAATAGCAACTTCATTCATCAAATTAAAGATTGTAATGGAGATTTGATTGAAGAGCAAGGACAAATCGAAGGAACCATGTTGAAGTATTTCAGCCACAAATGGAAACTTTCCAAGTGTGTTCTCAACGGGTGGCCTGCAATAACAAAAGGTCTTGAAGATGGTGATATCAGAATGCTTCAAGCTGATTTTCGGAAAGAGGAGTTGGAGTCTGTTTTCCGCCAACTTGGAGGTAACATTGCACCCAGTTTGGATGGCATTACGTACTCTTTCTTTAAAATTTATTGGTCTATTATTAAAGATGATGTTTGGAGGGCCATTAAATTATTTCTCAAAACTGGAGTCATTTGTGAAGAATGGAGAGAAACTGCTGTAGTTCTTATTCCGAAATTTAAGAATCCTATGTTGCCTTCTATTTATAGGCCTATTAGTCTTTGTCAATCTATTTATAAGGTTGTAGAAAAGATGCTTTTGAACAGGTTGGTTGGAGTTATCCCTAAGCTGGTCTCAGAAAATCAGGTGGCTTTTATCAAAGGAAGATCAATGTCATAGAACATCTTGCTAACTTAAGAGGTGTTTAGCAAGTTTCGGTTCTCCAAAGATAAAAAAAGGTTTAATGGCTATTAAAGTAGATATGGAGCAAGCTTATGACAATATGGGCTGGATGACTTTGAAGAAAGTATTAGAGGATGTTGGGTTCCCTATGAAGTTCTCTAACCTTCTGTTGTAATGTGTGATGGATACTAAGTACTCTATTTTGATTAATGGTGTCAATACCACATGGATACAGGCTAAGTGTGGCTTTAGGCAAGGTTTCCCTCTATCACCTTTTTTATTCATTTTGTGTTATCAACTGTTGACAGAAGCTTTCAACCAAAGGGCAAACAGAATTGGTATCAGAATTGCTCCTTCAGCTGAGAAAATCTCTCACTTACTTTATGCTGATGATATCATCATTTTCTCCGAGGCAAGGCACATAAATGCTAAGAAAATTTTTAAAATACTGAAAGATTATAGTCATTGGACTGGGCAAAAGGTGAATGCACAGAAATCCTCATTAATTTTTGGGAATTCAGTTGGAAGAAGGACATCTAAAGCTACTTTTAAAACTTTGGGCATAAAAGTAGTAAAAGAGATGGTTTATTTGGGAGTTTGACTAGCTTTAAGAAGGTTAAATTATGTTGATTTTCAATACTTGATTGAGAAGGCGTGTGATATATTTAATCTTTGAGGAAATAGGTCCCTCACTTTATCTAGAAAACTTGTGCTTATAAAATCCTTTATCTTAACATTACCTATCTTTCTTGCAACACATTCTTTAGTTCCAATGGGGGTATTGAAGGATCTAGACAAATTTAGTAGAGATTTTCTTTGGAGGAAACAAGATAAAAGTAAGGGCCTTCACTTTATTGATTGGGAGACCTTGTGCAAGCATAAAAGAGAAGGTGGCCAAGGAGTGGTTTCAGCAGTGGACAAATCGGACTCTTGGAGAGCAAAGTTTGCTTGGAGCTTCATTTCCAATCCTGGTTCTTTGCTTAATAGGATTCTTATATCCAAATATGGCAATGAGCTATGAAATCTTCAAAATAAAGTTGGGAATTCTATCACCTGGAAGGTAATTGTGAAGGGAGCGAAAGCATTGCATCAGGTTTTAAGATGGAAGATAGCTGATGGGAGTTTTTTTAGCACTATTAAAGACATCTGGATCTTAGATAAGAGCATTAATAGGTGGCCTACCTTCGTGGCTGGGTTACAAGAAGATCAAGAATGCTTGCAATACTTTATACACCAAGGTAAATGGAATGATCTAAAACTGCAGCAGGTTTTCGGAAGGGAGCTTATGGATTTGATTAAATCTATTCCAATTCATAGCAATCTTTCATTTTATGAAAGGGAACTATTGTTTAAACATACAGGGAAATCTTTGGCTGCTCTCATCTCGGAACAGACTAGGTTTCCAAATCAAGAGGATGAAAATTGGAAGTGGCTAAGGGACTTAAAACTAAGGCCTCTGGTGGAGCTATTTTGGTGGAGGTTGGATCATAACGCTATTCCTTCTTTTGAGTTCTTGATGTATAGAAGGATAATTAGCTACAATGGTTGTCCAAGAGGATGCAAGGAAGTGGAAAATGCTGAACACATTGCAGTTCAATGTAATTATCTTCATAAGGTAATGCATCAACTTAACAAATGGGGTTATAACACTCCTGGTTTTAGTAAGTTGGAGGATTGCTATAAATAATTGGCTTATCTATCAAAGTCTAATCAATTTATGGGAAATCTTTACTGCTCAGCAGTATTTATGACTTGGAAGTGTAGGAACAAAATGGTTCATGGAGATAAAGAGGAAAGCATAAATGCAATTGCAGCAAATGCAATTAGTTTGGCTGCTTCCTCTTTTTCACTTAATCCTATATCGGTCAACTGGGATTCTAATCAGCGTAAGCTATTCTCTTCTTCTTGGAATCCCCCTCCAACCGATTGGATTAAATACAATGTGGATGCTTCACTTGATGGTTCATACCAAGCTGGAGTAGGAGGTGTAATAAGAGATAGCAAAGGGAGATTTCTTTTTTGCTTTTGGATGCAAAAGTTTGCACTGGGATAGCTCATGTTTGGAGCTGCAAGCTATTTTTTTATTGGGTAAAGTGATTAAAGAATGGATGTATGCGGCTAAAGGCATCATTATTGAAGGTGATAATTACAACATCATGAAATTTTTGGAAAGCATACTGAATAAGGAGGTCAATTTGGCGGCTGGTGTAAACCAAGAAGAGTTTTTCTTTCTTAGAAGTTTCAATCAAGTTATTATTCAAGTTGTGAATAGGGAGTGTAATAAGTTAGCTGATTATTGTGCTAACATTGCTAAGTCATTTGATTTTGTTTGGGATAGTTTAAATGATTATAACATTCCTCCTCACTTTGTAAAGTTGTTAAAGGAGGAATGTGATAATTGTCACGTATATTAGGTTCTTTTCTTTTCATGAATAAATTTGCTTCTGGCATTCTCTCAAAAAAAAAAAAAAAATATATATATATATATATATTAAAACCCTAAGTGAAGGTAGTTTTACCATTAAAGGAACAATAGATTCTATACCAAAGTCTAAAGCTTAAGGCATAGATTAAGTTGGACTTTATACATGATTTGATAGGTTCGTAAAGCTTCAAACAACTTTGGTTGCCTTTGACGCTTGTTTTCGTCAAATGTTTTATTCAAGATTTGACCTAAAACTTTATTGAAGGCCTCAACCAATCCATTTTCCTGGAGATAATAAATTGTTGAGTATATCAAATCAATATTATGATGTCTAGCAAGAATATTCATTTTAGTTCTCATGATTAAAATACCAATATCTAATATAATTCATGAGGAATAGTAAATTAATACACAACATGGCTTTTAAAAAATTAGAGAATGATGTGGATTGACTTCTCTCAATAGAATTACTTTTTCCCACCTTGAGAAGTAATTTATAGCCACTAATTTAATCTAGACCTCTGGAAGACGGTGGATCAATCAGATTAATGATATCCATACACTAGCTTTCAAAAGGACAAGATGAAATTATTAGATGTACGACATTGGGTGGTTGATGTAGAACTACATCAAGTACCTGACAATGATGATACCATTGTGTAATATTCACACAGCCATCATCATTGACAACCTATAATATCTCATTCATTTGATTTTCATCTTCATATTTGGTCCAAAATGATATTCGCCACACAATCTTGCATGTAGTTCTTCTATGATTTTCTATGCTTGTAGTTGATTCAAAGACTGTAACCACATCTGATTAAATGATCTTCTGTTATCGGGTATTATTAATTAAGTATAAGATAAAGATTTTTTTTAATCCGATCAGTTGCTTGTCTATCATCATTTCATTTTTTTGTTATAAAAGTAATTTTTACCTTAATTGGGGATTTTTTATTGAAATACTCAATTTCTATAAATCATAGGACTTTGTGACTTTTTATTTCTATTACAATTGTATCTTCTTCAAGATAAGTTAAGGCTTTGGCTTGTTTTGCTAGGGCATTCATTGTGGAGTTCTTTCCACGAGGAATCATATACAATGTTATATTTGGTACTTATTTGAGAAGATGCATTGTATATTGATAATAAGGAATCAAACTTTCCTTTAACACTTTATAGATTCTAACTATTTGATTTATCACCAGCTATGAATGGCCAAAATTTTGATCTTTTATATTTTATTTAAGATTATTAACTCTAACCAAATTAATAGTGCCTCATACTCAGCTTCATTGTTCATACAGGATTCTAACATGTGGTAGGAGAATACTTTAAACCATTATCTAGAATGATAGACACTATGTTGATTCCAACTTTCCCTGGGGAAGTGTCATAATATGCTCCTTATTGACCAGAGGCAACGCCATCAAAATAGAAATCCTAGGTAGATTTTATCTTTTAGTTCTAATTTTATAATTTGTTCATCTAGCAATTCATCATTTATCAGACAATTATCTGCACTGGATAAGTTGCTAAGAAGTTTACAATAGCTTATCCTTTCACAGTAGTAGGGGAATGAATGTGATTTCAAACTTTAATACATCGACCATCAAGCTAATCTCCTTGACAATGTTAGACAAGTCATTAAATATTACAATGGATTTACTTTGGAGATTAAATTTACTTTATTAGATGACATATAGTGCCTTAACTTATGGGTGATGAAGATTAGAGACAAATAATATTTCTTGATAGGAGGATAATTTATTTTAATTGGAAGTAAATGCTTACCCTTATAGTAAAGTGCATTCTCTTTCCCTTCTTTATTAACCTGAGCTAACAAGGCACAAGAGATTCACTTAAAGCTATTATATACAAAATTAATGGCTTATCCAGAATGGGAGCAGCCAAGACAAAAGGATTTGTTAGATACTCCTTTATGTTGTTGAATGCTTTATGGCAATTTTCATCCCACTAAAAAATGAACATCTTTCTTGACATCTGCCTAAAAGATTTAATATGAATCTTATAATATATGCCAATCGACCTTAAAAAGATCTCAATTGGATGAGACATTTAGGTGGAGTCATTTCTAAAATTACTTTTATTTTATTTGGATCAATTTTGTTTCCATGGTGTTGAACTATGAAACCCAAAAAATTACTTGAAGTGATGCTAAAGGTGCATTTCGTAGGGTTCATTTTAAAGTTATATTATTGTAGTCTTTAAAAATTAATTCTCAATTAATACAAATAATCATCTCTTTTGAGACTTTAATGACTAGATCATCAATGTAACACTCCACTTGATAGTGGATACGTTCATAAAAAATCCTGATCATTGCATGCTAGTATGTTTCACTAATATTCTTTAATCCGAACGGCATAACTTTGTAGTAGTGGACTCCTATCAGTGTTCTAAATGATATATACTTTCATCTTTAGAATCCATTTTTATTTGGTTATATCTAGATGAGCCATCCATAAAGTAAAATATTACATGCGAGGAAGAAATATGAACCATGAGTTCCAATATAGAAAGTAAAAATTCACCTTTAAGATAAGCTTTGTTTATGTCTTTGTAGTCAATGCAGATTTGAATCTGACCCTTCTTCTTCTTCACTAGGATGATGTTGGAAAACTAGGTTGAATATTTCTCTTCCCTAATGAAGCCAACATTAATTAATTACTTGACTTCAGCCACTACTTATTATTCAATGCCGAGTCACATCCATCAACGTTCTTACTTTGTTGGAACCATTTTAATTTGAATTTGTAATTTGTGATCTTTGTTTGGATATAATTTGGTCATTTTGTCATAACTCCAAGTGAACCAGTCTTTGAATTCATTAAGTAACTCAATCATTTTATTTGACTCATCCTCATTCAATAAAAAACTTATGAAAATCGGACAAGAGTCTTCTTTATTGCCCATATTCTTTTTTCTTAGATGATCTGTTATAGATCTAATTTCATCTTCAAGTTCTAAAGGTGCATCCCTAACTTAAGAGTCATCCAGATTATTTAAAGTTTATATACAGAGATCATTAAAAGATTTAAAATATGCTAAAAAAGATTACTCTAGATTATTTGATATGACTAAGCAGTATTTTTTATTGTCACATGAACATAAAGTAGTAAGGCCAACACCTATGTTTGTTATATATTTTTGGTATTTTGTACTCTACAGATGTTCAAATTGTTGGGCTTCACCTCTTATCCAAATTGATGGTGTTAAACCTTACTAAGCAAATTTGTTCACATAGTCTGAGTAATAGTCAAAAGGTAGTTCTATTATCCAATCCATAAATGGATAATTAAGGATTACTTCAATTTTTAGGGCTTTATTGGTAGAGGATACAAAAGTATTGGCTTTAAAATATGGGCATAAAGGAGGAGAGGCTTTTACCTCTAACCTTTTTTACATCAATCTGGGATAATAAAGATAAGGTTATATTTTCCACAAACCTCTTTAATCTATCTATCGTATATATATATATATATATATATATTATCTTTCCTTGAAATTTAGATCCTGTCCTCATCGCTATCAGCTTCTATAGAAATTTAAACTTTATTTATTCTCTATAGTTTCTATAATCTACTACATATTAGTTTTTCTCAAACACATACAATTCATCCTTCTAACGGTATTCCAAATCGATATATATTAGATGCTCCTTTAGTTATATATACTCTTTTTCAATTTCTTTTTATCATTAATTTAGGGGGAGCCTCAGAATCTATAATATGAAATTTGCTTTTTTTTTCAAGATTTTAATTTATGAGAGAAGGGTTATTGAACCCAAAGCTGTCTCTCCTTTTTCATTAAATTGTAACAACTACATCTTGTTAGAACTGAGTTTGCGAGTATCCACTTTCAAATATGCAAGAGATCTAAGAGTTATGATGTTGACTGATGATCCCAAATTAATAAAAATATGAGACAATTTAAACATATGTATATTTATAGAAATATATAATGAACGATTATGATCCTTAGTTTTCAACAACAAATCTTCATCTAAAAATGTGAAACTTTCTTGAAATATAATGCTTCTTCTGATTGCATTGATATTATATGAGCCATACATATGTTTGGGTCAACCAAAGCTTTGATTAAAACCTCCATCATTTCTTTAAAGAGAACTAGCGCAACATAAATACTCAATTTTATAGGCATTATTTGAAAGTTCGTTAGGGATGTTAAGCCCTTATGAACAAGTCCGGAGGCTAACCAAGAGGGGGGGTGATTTGGTAGTTTTAAAAAATTCATGAGCAAACAACGATTTAGAAAATCTTTTTGAATGTTTTAAAACATTTACAGTTATACGATGATGTGTAGATGTTCAACGATAATAGAATAATAATCACAATCACACAATCATCAACAGAAAAGTAAGTGTGGAAAATAATCAGAAAGAACACATCAGATTTTATAGTGGTTCGGTCAACTTGACTTATGTCCACTCCCCGAAGCCTCCCCTCCAGGTATTGCACTATCACTAAGTGACTCTTCTTCTGCTCCCACAGTAAGGCGGAGAAGCCTGTATAAAAACTCCTTTCCACCAACCCGGTGAGGCAGAGAACCTGAACTCCTTTCGCTTCCTCCTGAAGCAGGTAGAGAACCTGAACTCCTTTTGCTTCCTCATGAGGCAGGAAGAGAACCCGGATCTTCTTACGGATGATCCTCCCACAGAGACACCAAAAAGACAAGAGACGATGATTGGAGAAGATGACTCAAATCCTTGTTTGGAGCAACCTTTGTGAATCCCTCACAAACTCCCCCTCACAAGATCCTCTCTCTCTCCCAAGCTCTCTCTCTCTCTCTCAAGGTTTTCTCTGGTAAGGAAAGTGGCAAAAGATTTTTCTTATTGGAAGAAAAAGATCTTAAATAGGAGGGCTCAAATATTGCCCTAAATCTCCATTGGTAGTCAAAGATCGTCCAAGATGATTGGACGATCGTCCTGTATGATCAGTACAAAATCACATGTATCAGCCTAGATGATCTAATTTCTATGGACGATTAGTAGAAAAATTTGATCAGATGATCCCGTATGATATGCAAACGTTTAGGATGATTAGTGTAAATGAGTAATTTCATCCAGAAGACAGCTCTGTTCATCCAGAGAAACTTGTGCTGGACGATCTCAAAATGACTTGATCGTCCAGGACGATAAGTGTATCATCCTGTACGATTAGTTCAAAAATAATAAAATCATCCTGCACACAGCTCGGTTTGTCCAGCCAAAATATCCTGGATGATCTGAAAATGACTTGATTGTCTGGGCCGATATCGTGATCGTCCCATACGATTAGTTAAAAATTGGGAATACCGTCCAGCACATTTCTTGGACCGTCCAGGTGAAGTGCTCTGGATGGTCAGGAATTTACATGCATCATCCAGGATGATATGATCATATTCAATCACATATTAATTACTTTCCTTAATCACCAAACTAATTTAGGCATGATTATAAAGGATCGTTTGGGACGATCAGACCAAATCTCTAAAAATAAAACTTGCCTAACTTAATCTGGTGGATGAGAATTTTTAATTTGAGCCTATCATTCAGTACGACCATAGGATCATCGAGGATGATTTCCTTAATCAGACCGACTTAACTTGGTTGCCCTAATTAGGGTTTCTATTTTCACCGGATCGTCTAGGATGATAGGAATATCGTCCTGGATGATATGAACAAAATTTGAAACAGAAACTCTAACTTATTAAAACTCTCCCCCTGAGTGTGTGTGTGTGCAAGGTCACTTAGCTAGGGGATCAATTACATTACTTTTGATTCAAGAAAGGGGAAAAAAGTAAATTGGACCTGAACTACAAAACAGTCTGATTCGATCTTGGCCTGGCTTGAGTTGTGTTTAATCTTTTGTACCTGAATGTTAGTCAATCAAAACAGAACACAGAAATGTTTGTTATCATTAAAATTGTAATACATAAATCTAGGTTTGCAACAACCTCCCCCTTTTTGATGATGATAAACATTTATTTAATATTTTCAAATTAAATAGATTGCAATAATTAAAGCACAGGCGAGAGAAGATAAATTCTACTAATCATTGATAACCAGTGACATTCAATATAATAAATGAAACTAATACAACTTAAAAGCAACAAAAGAAACTACTAATAACACAAAAATAACTCCCCCTTTTGACATCACAAAAAGGAGGAGCAGAAAAGACAAAACAATAGCAAACTAAAACATTACAATAGAGAAAACTAACACAGAGGCGGATCCAGATCAAAAGATCAGGGATCCCAAAAACACACAAAAAAAGAAGGAACAGAAATAAATCAAAACAAGGAAAAATAGAAAAGAGAAAACAATAATAAAAATAATGTTTTCTTTATTAGCTCCAGTAAAATAGAGATTTTCCTAATTTTCAATTCAAAAGCCAACAAGAAGAAGTCGACAACGCTGAAATCAAGAAAAGTTAGAAAATCGACTTTCGTAACTCCTACCTCGGACACCTTACAAGTTTAAATTCCTTTCAAATAAAAGTCTAATTCAGAAGAAAAGAAATTAGATTCGAAAAGAGATCCTTTCAGGCCTCGTTCCAAAAAAATATCTGATATAATAGTATTACAAAGTAAGGAATCAGAAATCATGATTTTTCGTGTCAAGCTTTTGAAAATATTAAGTGGCGCATGGATTTTTCTAAGACATTTAAAGATTTGAAAGGGAAGAAAGATTATTTCTTTGTGGGCTCATTTTATGCCTCCTTTTCAATTTGTTTGGTGCTTTACGAATCTTTTGATTTTTGATACACATTGTGTATCTTTCTAATTTGTGGCAAAATTGCGCATCTTTTCAGCTTTGGGCTCATTTTATGCCTCTTTCATTTAGGCACTCTTTGCACATCTTTTGTAAACTTGCTTCCTTTCATAGTCATTAAAGAATCTCAGCTATGAAATTATCTTCCAGACATAAGAGATGATAAAACTCACTCTCTATAATAAGAGTAATTCAAAAAATAAAAATCATACATCATATGATAAGTGCAATCACTTGAATAAGAAAAGCATAACAATGATTCAAAGCTTTGAAAACACTATTCATATAAGGTAGATTATTCTAGGAAGATAAAATAGATCTCTATTTTAAAAACTAACTTTTTAATTTTAAAAAAGATTTTTAACCAAAAGAAATAATACACCATTAAAGGCGTTAGAGGAAGAGAAACAATCATCAACGTTTCTTCCCTTTAACAGATCCGGAGAAGTCAATCACTGCTTACAAGCTTTTAAACCAAAACATAGCAAAACTCTCAGTCAAAAATCCAGTTTATCAGCAGTAGTGAGCAGTGATCTAATTTAGAAGTGAGTAATCAATAAATAAAAATAAGAAGGAAGAAAAAATAGACACGTGAAAATCAGTAAATAAAAATTAGCAAATAAAAATCAGCAGGAATTTATCAATTCTGATAGGGTCATCAAACAATGAAAATAAGCAGGAAAAAAATAAAAATTCTAAATTAAAACGGACAATCAAATCAAATAAAAATTAAAAGAAAAATGAAAAATAGAAAATTTAGAAATCAGCTGTCATCAAATTCATGTATTTATGTCAATCACACCCAATCTGGTCCTCAAAATACTGAATGAGTCAAAGGCCAGTGGTTTAGTAAAGATGTCAGCCAGTTGATTTTTAGTTACTACATAATGTAACTCAGTATCCCCTTTTGTGACATGGTCCATAATGAAGTGTTGTCTTATATCAATGTATTTGGTTCTAGAATGTTGGATTGGATTCTTAGAAATGCAGATGGCACTGGTGTTATCACATAGAATTAAAATTATGCCAACAGGTAATCCTAAATCCAAAACTTGTTACTTCAACTAAATGACTTGGGCCACACAACTTCCTAAGGTTATGTACTCAGCTTCAGTAGTGAAAAATGCAACTGAGTTCTATTTTCTACTAGACTAGGAGATTAAAGACTATCCTATGAATTAATAAGTTTTAGAAGTACTCTTTCTATCCACCGTACACCCTGCAAAATCAAAATTAGAATATCCAATAATCTCAAAAGAAGTGCTGTGCTTAAGATACCAGATTCCTAGGTTTGGGGTCCCTAAGAGATATCTAAGGATTCTCTTAACTACAGGCAGGTGGGATTCCTTAGGATCAGCCTGGAATCTAGCACAAAGATAAACACTAAATATAATATCAAGTCGGCTAGCAATTAGGTAAAGCAGTGATCCAATTATTCCCCTAAACTTCTTCTGATTAACATATTTTTCATTTGAATCCTTATCTAACAGAATAGTGGAACTCATGGGAGTGTTGATTGGCTTAGCTTTATCCATTTCATATTTCTTCAAGATGTCCTTTGTGTATTTTGATTGATTCAGAAAGGTTCCATCATCCATTTGCCTTATGCTAAATCCCAAAAAGTAGGATAATTCTCCCATCATACTCATCTCAAACTCCTTACTCTTTATCTTAAAAAATCATCACATAAATTTTTACTAGAAGATCCAAAAAGTATATCATCAACATAGATCTAGACAATAAGTAGATCATCTCCTACTTTCCTAAGAAAAAGGGTGGTGTCTACGCTCCCCTTAACAAACTCTCTTTCTAGAAGGTATGTGCTAAGCCTCTCAAACCAATCTCTAGGTGCCTGTTTCAATCCATATAAGACCTTTTTTAATTTGAAAATATGATTTGGATATTGAGAACTCTCAAAACCTGGGGGTTGCTCAACAAAGACATTTTCTTTATTACCCCATTCAAAAAAACACTCTTGACATCCATTTGAAATAGCTAAAATCCATTATAACAGGCAAAGGCTAGTAGCACCCTAATGGCTTCCAATCTAGCTCAGGGGCTAAGGTCTCCTCATATCAATCCCTTCAATTTGATTGTACCCCTTAGCCACCAATCTTACCTTATTCCTAACCACCACACCAGAATCATTCATCCTATTCTTAAAGACCCACTTGGTTCCCACTACACTTTGATTCCTAGGTCTTTCTGCTAACTCCCAAACATCATTGCTTACAAATTGATTCAATTCCTCTTGCATAGCTAAGATCCAAAATTCATCAGAAAGGGCTTGACTGATGTTGGTGGGTTTAGTCATTAAGATAAAGGTAGAATGGTTAACTTCCTTTCTAAGTCCATGCCTAGTTCTAACATCTTCAGAAGGGTCTCCTAAGATTAGTTCATTAGGATGACTCGAAGAATATCTCCAATCTCTAGGCAATGTATTTTGAGGTTCTACCCTTTCCTCCAGATTTATATTTTCTACTCCTTGGGTAATCTCTCCTACTACATTAGTGTTTTGAGGCTCTACCCTTCTCTCCAAATTTATAGTTTCTACTCCTTGGGTAATCTCTTCTAAATCATCTTCCTCCTCAACTCTAGATTTCTTAGGATCAGATTCATTAAACACCATATGAGTTATCTCCTCCACCACCAAAGTCCTCTTATTAAACACCCTAAAGGATTTCCCCACACTAGAATAGCCTAAGAACACTCCTTCATCAGATTTGGGGTCAAATTTTCCTAAGGATGATTTCTCATTATTCAGAATGAAAACCTTACAACCAAAGACATGAAGGTTGGATAAGTTTGGAGTTATTCCCTTAATTTCTTATTTAGATTTGATCTAATATTCACCCTATTCATCACATAAAAGGCAATGTTCACTGCTTCAGCCTAAAACTATTTTGAAAGTGAATACTTAACAAGCATGGCTCTAGCAGCTTCCACTAAGGTCCTGTTCTTCCTTTTAGCTACCCCATTCAGCTGAGGGGTCCTAGGAGCTGAAAAGTTGTGGCTAATCTCTTGCTCCTCATAGAATGTTCCAAATCTCACATTTTCAAACTCTCCACCATGATCACTATGAATAGTCAATATCTTTCAACCTAACTTCCTCTGAATCCAATTAGAGAAAGATTTAAATTCATCAAATGACTCAGATTTATGTGACAGAAATTTAATCTAAGTGAACCTCGAGTAATTATCAACAATCACAAATCCATAGACTTTCCCCCCTAAGCTGGCAGTGTTAATGGGTCCAAACAAATCCATATGACGGATTTCTAAAGGTCTAGAGGTGTTGATGTCCTTAATTGAGTGGAAAGAGGAGTGGACTTGCTTTCCTAATTGATAGGCATCACACAGGTGGTCCTTAGTAAACAAAAGCTTGGTGACACCTCCAACTAAGTCCTTTTAGGTGACTCTTCTAAGGGTTTTCATACTGGCATGACATAACCTCCTATGCCACAGCCAAGACTCATAAGCAGTAATTTTTAAGCAAATAGCAACATCAGCTTTAAAGCAATTTAAATCCAGCATGTAGACATTGTTGACCCTTTTTTTCCTGCAAAATAATCTTGTCATTTAAGCTTATAATACAACAAGTAGGTAGGAACTTAATGCTGAAGCCTTTATCACATAGCTGATTGATGCTGAGCAGATTGTGTTTCTGTCCATCTTCAAGCAAAACATTATCAATAATAAAATTTTATGAATTACCAATTATATCTGCTCCTACCACCCTCCTAGTGGTGTTGTCTCCAAGTATAATCTTGCCTCCAGCTTTGGTCTCCAGCAAAATGAACTGATTTAAATCTCCAGTCATATGTCTTAATCATCCGCTGTCTAGGTACCACATGCTCTTACAAGGCCTTTTGTGAGAGCACACCTACAAAATCATCAAATATATGATTTAGGAACCCAAACATATTTGGGTTCCTTCTTTTGAAAAGAAGAATATAATGCATGTGTGCTGTGCTGTGAAACTTATAATTTGGGTCTCCACACCTAATGTGTACTATGATGAACAGTGCAGGTGTGAGAGATATGTCCTAGCATGCTACAAGAAAAACATCTAACGCCAGGAAAAGGGTTAACTAATCTACGTGAGTGATTATGCCTCTTCTTAGGTTTGAATGAAATATGCTTTGATGATTTTGAATTAGATTCTTCAAAAGGTGGAGGTGTATAAAACTGTGCAAAAGTAGGAGGTGTTTCATTTTTCTCAAAAGCACTAATTTTCACTCATAGAAATTCATTCTCCTTTTTAAGACTTGCAATTTCAAATTTTAATGCTCCCTTACTACTCTCTAAGTCACATGCCATGTTATCTAATCCTTTAAAAGCTCTTTCTAAATCAACATGCGATATTTTCAATTAATCATGGTCAATAATTAGTTCAGAATGCTTTTTGTTTAATTCATCAAATTCATCAAGTAATGACATGTGATTGCTCTCAAGTGTAGAATGATCCTTAATCAAAATATCATGCTCTTTTTGTAAATTCAAGAAATCCAATTTCAGGCTGGCATAGGTTTTCTTAAAGTTTCCTATACGATGAATGAATTTTCTCAAAAACATCAAGCAATTGATCATAGGTTAGATCACATACCTCTTATTGCTCAGACTGACCAGGATAATCATTCGCCATCAAACACAAGTTCGTAGTCTCCTCTTTAGCTTCAATCTCAGAGGAGTCGGATGCAGAATCTGTCCAGAATGCCTTTTGAATCTGCTTCTTATCCTTCATAAACTTAGATTTCTCCTCACCCTTCTCCTTGCTTGGGTGAGCCTTAAGTGTAGGACAATCAGCCTTTATATGTCCAGGCTTCCTGCATTCAAAATAAATAGTATCAGATGAACCATTAAAATTTCTGCTACTCTTACCTTTGTTCCACTTCTAAAAATTCTTGTGTTTCATCCTTAGAAAGCTTTTGAATTGCCTAGTAATTTAGGCAACATTATCACTATCAGACCCGGAAGAATCAGTGTAGTATCGTTGGCCTTCAGCGCCACAGTTTTCTCCTTCTTCTTCTCACATTCATCAATTTATCATTGGTTCACTCCTTGCTCGTAAGCAATGAGTGACCCAAGTAAGTTATCAATAGAATAAGTGTTCAAATCTTTGGATTTAGAAATTACAGTTATCTTGGCATCAAAAGAAGAAGGCAAACATCTCAGAATTTTGTTCACTTTTTTATAGTTTGTAAATTCTCTTCCTAAAGCATATAGAGAAGTGACAATTTGAGTGAACCTAGTATACATTTCAGAAATAAATTCACTAAGTTTCATGCGAAAGAGTTCATAGTCATGAAGTAAGATATTCAATCAAGATTGCTTAACCTTAGATGTACCTTCATAAGTAATACATAGTTTATCCCAAATTTCTTTACCAGTATTGCAAGTAGAAACACGCATGTAATCTTCAAATTTTAATGCACAGAAAAAATAGTTCAACCATTTGCATTAAGTTGTGCTAAATCATGATCATCAAATGTCCATTTAGTAAAAGGAACTTCAATTTTAATGCTATTAACAAGTCTATGAGGTGCTTCATAACCATCTTCAACAAGCATCCGCATGCGATAATCTATTGATTGTAAAAAGGTGGACATGCGAGTTTTCCAAAAATCAAAAGGTATGTTATCAAACAAAGGTGGTCTTATAACTGAATAACCTTCAGCAGTATTGTGATTACCAAAGTTAGCCATGGATTAAAATTCAAAAGTTTTTAAACTTAATTTTTGAATCCCGCTCTGATACCACTTGAAAGTTTGTTAGGGATGTTAAGCCCTTATGAACTAGTCCCGAGGCTAACCAAGAGGAAGGGTGAATTGGTAGTTTTAAAAAATTCATGAGCAAATAATGATTTAGAAAATCTTTTTGAATGTTTTAAAACAATTACAGTTACGTGATGATGTGCAGATGTTCAACGATAATAGAATAATAATCACAATCACACAATCATCAATAGAAAAGTAAGTGCAAAAAATAATCAAAATGAACACACTAGATTTTATAGTGGTTTGGTCAACTTGACCTTCTTCCACTCCCCGGAGTCTCCCCTCTGGGTATTGCACTAACACTAAGTGACTCTCCTTCTGCTCCCACAGTAAGGCGGAGAAACCTGTACAAAAACTCCTTTCCACTAGGATCGTCCAGGATGATCTGCTTAATCAAACCTGACTTAACTTGGTTGCCCTAATTAGGGTTTCTATTTTCACTGGATCATCCAGGATGATAGGAATATCGTCTAGGATGATATGAACAAAATTTTAAACAGATACTCTAACTCATTAAAAATCTACCCCTAAGTGTGTGTGTGTAAGGTTACTTAGCGAGGGGATCAATTTCATTACTTTTGACTCAAGAAAGGGGAAAAAAGTACATTAGACCTGAACTACAAAACAAACTGACTCGATCTTGGGCTGGCTTGAATTGTGTTTGATCCTTTGTACCTAAAATATTAGTCAAACAAAATAGAAAATAGAAATGTTTGTTATCATCAAAATTGTTATCCTTAAATCTAGGTTTGCAACATTATTCATAGATGTGATAAGATATTATAATCCTCTTTAAGAACTTCTTGATTTATAGTGTCTGAAGTTTAAACTTGTTAAGGTCATTTGAAGTCTCTGAATTATTTGCAATTTGCTTTCCTTTATTGACAGTTAAATCTCACAGAGGTAGAACTTTACCACTCTAAAGGTTGACTTCAACTTCCTTCGAGAGAAATTCCTTTGTCTAATTTTGAATTTTCCTTTCGTGGCATTTTCACGAACGGAGATTATGGCGGTGACTGACCGCCGACAGTCTCTTACCGGCGGTACTTCATCCAATCTACATTCCATTAATAATTTGTCAAATTCTTCTTTGAATATGACCGGTGTTAGAGGAAACAAGTCAAAGTTAGAGTTGGGGGTTTGCAGTAATGGAAGACCACAAAAACAATCTGGTGATTATAGAAGGTTGATCCTGAAGCTTCCTCCTCCTCTGGTTTGGAATTGAAAGTCAATAAATTCATGGGTAATCAAGAAGAAGCTGAGCAAAATCAAATTAGCCATAATCTTGCGGCTAATTTTGAAAATAATGAGAATGCTATTAGAGAAGAAATTGTGAATAATGGAAATGTCCGAGCTAAGGAAGAATTCATTGCGGCATGGAAGAAACCACAATACATCAAGTTATCCTACAAGAATGGACCAACAGATATGTCAGAGAATGGTGTTGCAGTAAAGTTAAATGCTGATTTGGAGCTTGTGAACTCTCAAATATTAAAAAATTCCCTTGTTGTTAAAGTGTTAGGGAATAATATCCCATTTTTGGTGTGTAGTATGGAGCTTAGAAGACAATGGAACAAATTTGGTAATTTCCACTTGACAGCACTCAGGATGAACTGGATCTTTAGTTCAATTAAGAATTCTAAAGCAATGGAAGAAGTGTTGAGTGCTGGTCCTTGGTATGTTGTAGGACACATTATTGGAATGGATAAATGGTCTCCTTTGTTTTCTCCATATTCTTTAAAAGGTCTTACTATACCTGTATGGATTTGCCTTTCGTTTCTACCTTTGCATTGTTGGGATGAAGAAAATATTGTAAGAATTGCATCAATTATTGGAGTACCAACGTATCTTGATGGTTGCTCTTTCAAATGGGGAAGAAGAGAATTTGCCTATATGTGTGTTAGGATTAATCTGGAGAAAAAACTTCCAAATGGCGTTTGGATAGATGGGATTTTGGGTAGATTCTTTCAAAAGGTTAAATATGAGAAGACTGCTTCATTTTGCTTCCACTGTGGTAAAGTTGGTCATGAGAGATCGGGTTTCCCTAAAGATGTCAGTTTAGATGAAAAGAAACATCCTGTGATGCAGACTGATAATTTGGGGGATGATGTCCAAGATAGACATGAAGAGAATTGTTCTTCTTTGCAACATAATGAATATGGTCCATGGATTCATGTCAAATTTAAGAATAATAGATTAAAAAATGTGAGAAATAAAGGAGGAGGAAGAGTAGGGAAAAATATGAAGAATGTGAACCATAAGATGGCTGAATTACAAGGTGGTGGTGAGGATGAACCAAAGTAATCTAGGAATGATAGTGTGGAAATGAGGAAAAGTTCGGCTGATTGACAACTGGTGGTTGAAGAATCAAAAGGTACTAAGGTATCTGAATGTGTGCTTTCAGGTGCGGCTAAGAATTCTAAAATTAGTTTGGCAAACAAGTATAATATCTTGGCTTAGGAGATTAAAGAAGTTGTAGCTAAAGTTCCCCAACACATTGAGAGCATGATGGATCGTGAAGATGCAGGCACTCATCCAGATTCTAAAACAAAGACTATTGATGGTCCGAGAGAATGTGATACTAATTCTTTAAATGTCAGTTTGGTTAAACACAAACTGATTAAGGAGCTGAGGTCCTTGGGTCCCATTGAAGCTGATCATAGAAAAAAAAGGGGGGATGGAAAAGGGAACAAGACAGGTGGGGACATTTCCCCTTTGGGTGATTAAAGTCTTTGTTTGTGTTTTGGAATTGTAGAGGGGCTAGAGAGAGGGAAGCCTCTCTTTATCTTAGAGAGATTGTGAGGGATCATGATGTGTTTTTTTAATTGTTTGACTGAAACTAAGATAGTCAATATTGATAGGAGTGATGTTAATAATATCTTTGGGGTTGATTGAGAATTCTTTCATCATTCGACCGAGGGAACCTCAGGTGGGATTTAGGTAGTTTGGAATAGGAATGTTCTGTCGTTTGAGGTGGTTGAGCATTCTTCACAAATGGTTTTGGGGGTTCGTAGTACTCCTACTATGGGTACTTGAAATGTTGCCATGGTGTATGGGAATAAATCTTTTCATGAGAGAAGGAATTGTGGGATATCTTTGAGAAGTGTGTGGTGGGTAGTATCCCTTCCATTATGGGAAGTGATTTCAATTGCATTTTATGCAAGGAGGATAAAAGGGGGGGGGGGGGGGGGGGGGGGGGGGGGGGGGGGGATTTTTGTAGTTTGGAATAGGAATGTTGTGTCGTTTGAGGTGGTTGAGCATTCTTCACAAATGGTTTTCGAGGTTCGTAGTACTCCTACTATGGGTACTTGAAATGTTTCCACGGTGTATGGGAATAAGTCTTTTCATGAAAGAAGGAATTTGTGGGATATCTTTGAGAAGTGTGTGCTGGGTAGTATCCCTTCCATTATGGGAGGTGATTTCAATTGCATTTTATGCAAGGAGGATAAAGGGAGGGAGGAGGGGGGGCAAGAGGTTTCTCTTCTCCGAGGGGCCTAAAAAAATGATGTTTTTTATGACTAACAATGATTTTCATGTTGTAGGGATTGTTGGACCAAGATATACGTGGTGTAACAACAAGGAAGGTGCCACAACAATTTGGGAAAGACTTGATAGATGCTTGTTGAATTCTGTAGCTTTACAGATGGTTCCTTTGGCAAAGATCACACATCTAGCAAGGGAGGCTTCTGATCATAGTCCTATAGTTTTCAAATTGGGAGAAAAACAGTATAACCAGTCCAAGATTATCAGATTTGAAGACACTTGGAGGTCTTATCTGATGGCTTGGAGTATTATGCTAAAGTCTTGGAAGAAATATAATTCTGGTAATGATGTGGACATTTGGCATAGGAAGCTTCGAAGAACTCTGAAGGCACTTTTCTATTGGAATAAGAATAAGTGCAAAAATTTGTGCTTGTTGAAGGAAGAGCTAAAGAAAGAAATTTTGGAGCTCCGACTAGAGGAATCCACTGAAGGTCTTACATTGGAGAAGCTATATCTACTTCGAAGTAAGGTGCATGATCTGAATGTAACTTTAAGAAGGCTATCTACTTGGTGGAGTCAAAGGGCTAAGGCTAAGTGGCATGAAGATGGGGATACCAACTCTAAATTTTTTAATAATTTTGCTTCAGCAAGGAGGAATGGGAATTTTATAAGACAAATTAAAGATGAAGATAACGATGTGCTGGAGGAGTTTGAACAGATTGAATCTATTTTTTGAAGTTTTTCATGAAGAAATGGAGGGCCAGAGATTGCAAGTTAAGTGATTGTCCTTTGACTACTAAAAATTAGAGATTAACCTCTTTAGACATTGATGTGTTGAATGCTGAATTCACCCAGGAGGAGTTCACAGATACTATTTTTCAACAAGGAAACAATAAATCACCTGGCTTGGATGGGATTATAGCTTCCTTTTTCAAGTTTTATTGGAGCATTATGAAAGAAGCTACATGGAAAGCTATTGATGGTTTATTTAAAACTGGATCTATGCATGAGGAGTGGAAAGACACAATGATTGTGTTAATCCCTAAGGTGAAGAATCCAGTTGTGCCATCTAATTATAGACCAATAAGTCCATGTCAAACTACTTACAAGCTTGTTGCAACTATGATGGTCAATAGATTGAAAAGATGTATCTCCAAGATAATTTCTAAAGAACAGGTGGCATTTATTACGGGTAGATCCATGCTAGAGCATTGTTTGTTAGCTCATGAGATCTTCAACAAGTTTAGGATTTGTAAGAATAAAAAAGGAATGATGGCGTTGAAGCTGGATATGGAGCAGCCTTATGATAGCATGGGATGGCCAATGTTAAAACATATTTTAAAATGGTATGGATTCCCTTCTAAGTTCTCCGAGCTTATCATGGAATGTGTGATGAGTGCTAGGTTCTCTATCATTTTGAATGGTAAAAATTCAAAATGGATTAATGCAAAGAGTGGTTTTTAGCAGGGGTGTCTATAATCACCATATTTATTCATTATGTGCACTCAACTTTTATCCAATGCAATCAACCAAAGGGGCTAAGAGTTGGGTGTTCAGGTGACACTGTAAATCCAAAAGATTACACATCTTCTTTATACTGATGATATGCTAGTATTTGCTCAAGCATCAACAAGATTAGTGAGAGTATTGAAGGGCATTGTTGCTGATTTTTGTGGATGGATGGGACAACGGGTCAATAACAAGTCTCATATCATGTTTGGTAAGTTTGTTAAACGACTAAGAAAGTGTAAAATTGCTAGAAAATTGGGTTTTAAAGTGGTGAAGGAGATGCATTATTTGGGAATTAAAATCGTCTTGAGAAGATTGGGAATGGAAAATTTCCAAGGAATTTTAGCTCATGTATTGGAAAGGCTTAATGCTTGGGGAATTAAACTCTTACCTATGGCAGGAAGGATAACTCTTGTTAAGTCCTCTTTGTTATCATTGCCAAATTTTTTGACAACACATTCTTTGGTTCCCAAGAAATTATTACGTGAATTGGATAAATTTAGTAGGGATTTTTTTGGCACAAACCTAATGGGAGAAAAGGAATGCATTAAGTAGCTTGGGAAGATGTATGTAAACCAAGAAATGCTGGAGGACTAGGGCTGCATTTGGCTGTTCATAGAGTTGGCCCCCTTAGATCAAGATTGGTGTGAAATTCATCCAAAATCCAAATTTCTTACTCCATAGGAATATTGTTGCTAATTATGGAGATAACATTTTGAAGGAAGAATGCAAGAAAGGTGCTTCAATTGCATGGCAAATTCTGGTGGATGGTGGTAAACATCTTAAACCCATTGTTATATGGAATGTGGGTAATGGAAATGGAATCAATGTTGTGAAATACATTTGGCTTCTAGATAAATGCTTTAATACTTGGCCAACCTTTGCTAATTGTGTGGGTTTGGAGGGTGTGATGCTTTACCAATTCATATCCAATGATGGTGAAGATTGAGTAAGCATGCTATTCTAACAAATCATTTTCTTAAACATAGAAAAATATGTTATGATGATTTATGTGCTGGAGGCTGTCAAGAAGTGGAAACTTATGCTCACATTGTGGTTAATTGCAAATTTCTGATTGAGATTATTTTAAAGCTAAGAGGTTGGGGTTTTAGCATTCCAATATTTCAGTCATTAGAAAACTGTTTGGAGGAACTTAGAAGTCTTTCATTTTGGTATTGTAACATGGTGAAGGTGTATTGTACATCAATTTTCTTATCCTAGAAAAATTGAAATGAGGTCAAACATGGTAACCCTACTCTTTCAAGTTTGGTAGTTGCATCAAATGTGCTATTTACAGCTATGATACAATCAAGTCCAATGGTAGATAACTGGGGTGTTAATCTCCTTAAGCAGTTTCATAATGTTTGGCACCCTCCACCGCTAGATTGGATTTAAATAAATGTGGATGCTTCGATTTTGAGATATAATCTAGCTGGGATTGGAGGAGTGTTTAGAGATTATAAAGGAAGACTTCTTCTTGCTTTTGGGAAGAAAAGAATTCATTGGGATGTGGCACAACTCGACTTTGTGTAATAAGGGAGTTCATTCAATGTTGGATAATGGATAGCAAAGGAGTAATAATTGAAGGTGATAATCTCAACATTATTAAATTCATCCAAGAATCAATGAATAAATTAAAGTGGCAAATGGAAAATTGGCTGGCAAAGGAGTTATTCTTTATAAATGATTTCAATAAGGCGATATTTCACCATGTTAATAGAGATTGTATTGAAGTAGCAGATTTATGTGCTACTTTGGCTTTAGAAAATAGTTTTTTGGTTGATAGCTTTTCTTTTTGCAACATTCCTTCTTTGCTTAGTTTGTTAAAAAAGGAATGTGACCCTTTCTTTACTTGTAAGTAGTTTTCTATCCATTGCAATTTGCAACTTTCAAAAAAAAAAAAAAACTACCTTCGAGAGAAGAAGTATCATATTGGTTTGCTTCTTAATGATTGATTGTCTTCAAATTTTCCTTTGATAGATTGTTTAAATCGTACATTTCTAATTCAACCTGGATAGGATCACCCTGAATATCAAGAACTTGGGAATCACTATCAGATTGATCTTATAGAGACTCTTTTAATTCATTTAATTTCATTAATATTTTCTAAGAATGTTTTTCATCATCATTTGAGTTTTCATTTGGATATTCATTAGTAGAAATTAATTAGATATATGAATAACCCTTTTTCATTATATTCTTATTCCCTAGAGGGACTAAATAAAGTCAAACAATGTTAAAGGTTTAAAGAATTTTGATTCATTATTAGTTGAAATAACAATTTTATCAAATACAACTTTAGTTTTACTCTTGTTTTCATCCTTTGATTGCAAAATCTTGGCTGACTTGCACTTCCTTAGGCTCTCTAGTTGAAACTTTATTCTGCATGGCAGAGATAATAAACATCACTTGTTCTATTTTCTTCTCCATCCTTAAAATTTGTTCATCCTTCTGAGTCAAGTGGTTTAACAGATGTTGAGCTACATCTTATGTATCACCTAATTCAACCTCAATATGTGGAAGACTGGATTTAGCTTTACCTTTATCCTTATGAGTAGATGCCCAAGTATTTATCATGTGAATACTCATAGATTTCCTTTTTAGACAAGTTAATAGATATTCTCTCATTGACTTGTTGTTCATCTATTTGTCTTATACTTTGTATTAGAGGAGCCATAATCTCTTTTATAGATCTTCCTGACACTTGATGTGGGTTGACTAAAGTATATTCATTGATAGATGATGATTCAACCATATCTTTACCTTTTCTTCTACTAAACTATTTTATTGAGAATTGAGTGCAATCGATATGGAAACAATTCTAGGCTGCCAAACCTTCTTCCAATCAAGTATCAAGGCTGGATGATTTGATAATTTTAGCTTCCTTCCATCAAAACATGAAGTTGAATGGATACCTTCTATGTGGCATCAGTCAACTCTGGGTGAATGATGATCCCAGGGGTAATGAGAAGTTTTACTTGAATAGTTTCTTGGTTGATTTGATGGTTGGGGAGATATCGGGTTATACCCTCATAAGGCTAATGATTTGTACCCCAAAGATTTCATAAGAGTTTTGCTAATATGATTACTTGATGATACTTCCATATCATTGACCACTGAGAACTTCTTTAACCCTCCGTGATAATTCGTAATGATGTTTGACTTGTGACCTTCAAAAGTCACTGTTGTCTTAGTTGGAGGTGAACTAATTTCTCTTTATGTAGCTTCGATTCAGCTTAATTGGTAATCACTTATTTGACATCTTTATAGAATTCAATTTTTGATTATCCATAAGTAGCTACACAATCACAAACTAATTCATCTAACAAAAACTTGAATTTTCTTTTCTTCTAAAAAAAAGACTGGTTTCTTATATGGTGCAGGGG
Source organism: Dendrobium chrysotoxum (assembly GCA_019925795.1). Lineage (NCBI taxonomy): Eukaryota > Viridiplantae > Streptophyta > Magnoliopsida > Asparagales > Orchidaceae > Dendrobium > Dendrobium chrysotoxum. The sequence continues at coordinate 25,525,706 of CM034303.1, forward strand.
GTGGAGAGTTGGCTATCCAAACAACATTCTCTTCCTCAGCAATAGCTGAGAGTGGATGGAATCAACTTTCAGCCAACTATAGAGAATTAAAATAGGCTTCAAGAATATCAAGATTTACTTTTATTTTTTTTGCTTCAGTATCAGTAATGATCAATATATCTTCTTCTAACAATTTGGCCTTCTTGGCCTTCCACCTTAAATGATGGTTCATGTTTCTTCTTTGAGATTAGTCATTTCCTTTAATCTAAAAGTCAACCCCATCTCAAATTTCTTGGAAACTAGTAGTTCATAATGTGAAATGTATTTATCCTTATTATTTATAGAATTCTAAGGAATGGTCATATATATGAGAGAAGATAGAGGGTTTAACAACTGTGGGAGCAGTTATAAACCCACCCTAAATAGTTGCCTAACTAGTTGAATCTATTGGATTTTTATCAAATCTAACCATTCATATTATGGTGTAGTGAAGTTGAATTGGATGTCATCAAATCTAGAACCAAATTTAATTAAGAGGCCCTTAATAGATTGGGCCTAGCGAATTGAAATGTCAATATTGTTGGCAAAGCTAAAGATGAGTTTACCTGCCATTTATGAAATTGAACCTGAATTTCGTATTAGTTACTAAACTTATCAAGCCCAAATTAGATGTTTAATTAAGAGAATGCACTGAATAGAATTTATTTATTTCCCAAAGTAAGCTTTAAATTATTAACGATGGAGGTTGACTTCATTTTAAATATTGACCTAGAGTTGCAAATATGGACCTAGGTCTTATGATTTTTATTATAATAAATATTATTGGGGCATTTACTATTTCTTCTCTTATTATTATTATTATTAGATATTTGTTCTTGTGCACTAAAATTTTAGGTCCACCGTACATAGATTAAAGTGATCAACTTAAGACTGGGTAGAGTAGGTTTAAGTGTCCTTAATAGTTTGTATTTTTACTTTTATTTAATTCTATATTTTTTGAGTCAAAGTCTTGTAATTGTTGAAGGCTAAACTTAATGACTACACACACACACACTCAGGGGAGTGAGAAAGTGAGAAAATTGGAAGTATAATTTTCCTAAACTATTTATACTATATGATACATATCATACTGTATGATTAGCTATTCAAAAAATTATTATAAGGGCTAATTGGCATAATTAAAGCTATTTAAACTCATTGTACTATATGATCTAGATCGTATAGGATGATCAGTTGAAATCAGGATCTCTGCTACCAATAAAATTTTAGGTAATATTTTAAAATTCATAATTTGTACTAATTATATCATATGATACACATCATACTATACAATATAATTAAATATTGCCTAAATTAATCCTATAATTAGGAATATAAATTTGGATTAAATTTATTGATCCAGTCATATTGTACTGTACTATTTAATAAATCATACTATATAACCCAATTTTTGCATGGGAAGATAATTATTCGCCACCAATCATATAGGATGATAATTCAATTCAACTGAACTAATCATACAGGACGATGCTCTATATCATACTGGATGATTAGCTCAAATATATGAACATCGTACAACACCTTGTTCTTCATATAGTACTAATAGGGCTATTTGAACTAATCATACTATAATATCTGGGATCATTTTGTACGATCACTGTCGATAGAATTGAATTATTAGGGCTTTTTATGAAGCCTTGTATTTTTTCTCTCTTAAACTTAATTTAAGTCTTTAGCTGTTGGGTTTTCTAGAGAGAGGGCTTTGAGAAGAGATCTTCGAGAGCTCTGGGAAGGAGACAGGAGAGTTTGTATGAGAGAGGAGTGTAAGGGGTTTTCACATAGTTTCCATGAGCAAGGTTCTTCCTTTTTTCCTTCGAGTGTCTTGCTTGGTTTCTTGGGTGGCTTTGGGAATAAGAATGTTAGCCCTAATATTGTTGAGGTTCTCTGCCTTCACCATAAGGGTGAAAAAGAATTACTAGGTTCTTTACCTTCACCAGGAGGTGAAAAAGAGGTTGATCATCTCTGCCTTCAATAGGAGAGTGAAAAAGGATTGATAGGATCTCAACCTTCACTAGGAGGATGAAAAAGAGGTCAAGGTTCTCTACCACACCGGGTTAGTTTGCCAAGGCTTAACATCCTACATCAATCTTTCAATTGGTATCAGAGCAGTTCTCACAAGTAGCATTTTAGGAAACCTTGAGAAAAATGATCCATGGCACACTTCAGTATTAAAAACACTTCGGAGGGTTATTCTATAACTCATTTACCTTTATTTGATAACATACCGTTTGATTTTTGGAAAAATCTACATGTCTACTTTCATATAATCTATTGATTTTTGCATGTGATTTTTGGTACAAGAAGATTATTCTACACCCTTTCAATTTTTAATTACATCGAAACTAAAGTACCATTTAATGAATGGAGCAATGAGGATAGAGATTTAGCTCACTTGAATGCAAAATGTCAAGTGGATTACCCATAATAATCAAAAGAAATTTCCTTAAGAAAGTTATTCTGAAGGAAGAAGATGAAATATGTACTATCAATCTTTGTTTAAATAGTCCAGATTCCTCCAAATAGTTGATCCATCTAGCCCGTTGCTCGGGATCGAGCCTCACAGATCCTACTGGAGTACTTGGCTTGATCTAGATCGTTGATCTGAACCTTGCGTGATCAATTTCGTAGGTCAATTACTAATGTGTTTAATTGATTTAACCAACCATCGCCCAACCACAACCCATTGTCACCCCTCCCTTGCCAAAAAAAAAATCTAAAAATTTCTTAGAATTTCAAAAAATCACCAAAAATTCATTTATAGGCCAAATTTATTGATCTTGAGCTCTATGGAACCAAAATGATGAGCCCTAAATTTAAAAATAAAATCAAAGTATTTTAACAGATATATGGAGAGAAATTTATATTTAAATTCATGGGGTATTTTTTTTAAATTACTCCCCAATTGGTCATCATCTTGGGCTCAATTTTGGACTGAGCAAACTAGGGGATGTTCACTACATCACTTAATTTTCTCTAGGCTTGATGTGACCCCAACTTTTATAGTTGATTTTTCAAAGTGATGGGTCACTATTTGAGCTAAAAATTTAGAAAATCACTTCCCTCCATACATGTAGGCTTTGGTCATCTTATTATATGCATCATTTACATACCAATGTATCATTTATGTATACATGTGTTCACTATATGTTTCTTGCAAGGATATTGTATTCATATCTTAGTAGGTGGGTCATGTTTTGTCGGGACTCTAGAAAGGCTCCTTCTTTGTGCCAAGGTATACGGATAGACCTCAGCTTTCATCTCAGTTAGGTATAACTTCTTCAGCATTGTTAAGACCACCTCTATTATTCTGAATGAATTGGTAACACTCGCACAAACTGTGGACTATTCTTTTACTTTCACCCAATGATATATGGTAGGACAGTATTAGACAATAGCCATAGGTTAGTGCACTAATAATGTTTGGCCTTATTGGCTAAAGCTTACCCCCCTTTATGTATCTTAGAGACCTTCATATGGATAACTAGGCTAGTAGAGTAGGCCACTCATTTGTGCCATGTCCATCGCTATTTTGTTTGCATGAAGCTGGCCTCATTATAATATTTTTATATGTTTTGCTAATAAACACTTAAAAAACTATAAAAATCACCTCTGAATAATTTTTGTGCCATTAAATATTATTTCTATGTGAATTTTAAGAACTTGAAAAATGAAATTAAATCTTAGCTCTAGCATGTTAACTTGATATGTGAACTAGTTTTGTGCAGTGTATATTTCTTTAGGAAATAGATTATGTTTAGTTTTCTCAACCTAATATAGAACCTATGTTTGAAGTTTGTTTGCTAAGAATATTAAATGATATAAAAAAGAGAAAATTATTTGAAATCTTTTTATACTATGCATTTCATCAATAAAGTTCATGGGCTAAAAATCTCGAGCTACGAGGCTATGTGTCCTAAGAAGGCTTTGGTCCTCATGCCCTTTGTGACAATGTTATTAATGAATTGATGGAATATAGGTATTAAATTATAAAGTTTTTAAAAATTAAACTCCATGCTAAGCCTTAGTACCTTAACCTAGGTCTAATTTATGTTTATTATTTTTTTATCCTTTCCCTTAAACTCATGTGAGGTATATTGGATGGAAACCATGAGGTAAGAGGCTATGTGTCCTAAGAAGGCCTTAGTACTCGTGCTTATTATGACAGCACTGTGTACTTCATAAGTGAAGGGGAAAATGGGCCCAAAGATTTGCATAAATCACACCCTCATAGAAATTTAAAGCCACCCTTTGGAGTCCAATCCAACTATTTAACCACCCAAGTGTCAAACTTTAGTTTTGGTAGAACTCTTTTACACCCTCATGTAGTGAGTATTCCATTCTTATGTGAGCTTTTAAAATTGATCAACCTTAGACATAGAAAGCTTAGGACTTTTTTGGTGGGAAATAGGCCCACTTTAGTGTGTCACTTATTGGCCACACCTTGAGTCTTAGGAAACCAAGGAGCGATTAGCCGCCCTTGTAGCCTCATAATCAGTCTAGCCTTAGTTAGGTGTAGGATTGAGGATGAACATTTTGTCACTCAATTCTTTTCAACTCTAGCATATGTTAGGGCCTTCAGCTAAATTAGAGTAGCTAGATAACATAAACTTTGCACACACTTAGGTGCTTGATATGACACCTTTTTGTAGGCATCCTAGGGTACGGTGTAGCTAGTATAATATTTTTTTAATTTCTTTATTTGTCACTTTATATTTGTGATGATGTGATGTTGTGTTTTTTGTTTGGATTATTTAGGGTTATTTTATCACTTATTTAATGGATTGATGTGTGGAAACTTACCCTTAAGTGGTTAGGCTTTTTTATGGAGATATATTCTGCAGGTGGTCACATTCCGAAGGTGCTAATAAAATTGCTACATTTATCATTATAAATGCACCCTTTAAAAGGTATCATGAGGATTACTATGCCCTTGGCAATGTAGTCTTAAGGGCTAGGGCTAGATATTAATATAACTATTTTATTATATCTAGACTAACCTTTATTTTATAGGTAGCTTATGCATATGTAATTTGAGTTAGCAAAGTCATGTAGGTATGTTAGTATTTCAAAAGGTAGGAGGCCAAATTATGAAGATCGATCAAGACTCCATCTATCATTCCATTTATGTATAGTCTTAGGACCGAGTTGTAAGTATTGTAGAGCTCAATTACCTAATTTTTTTTCTGGGGGGTATTTCAGAACCCAACTACACTTATGACCTTTCATTTATTATTTATTCTTTGATGATTGGTATGTTTACCTTGATTTTGCAATAGAATTGCATAATTCTTTTAGGTTTCTTTCATTATTTTGCTTGGGGATGGCTCGAACAAAGTCCCTATATTAGGCTCTTAGGATTTTAATTTTCTATAAAAGGTAAAATTTGCCTAATCAAGATAACCTAAAAATAGGGCTTAAAATCAATCAATATTTCAAAATTTATCCATGACCACTCTTGTGTTAATCTTTTAAAGTGAAATTAATATTTCAAACCCAATCTACTTTATGTTGGCTTCCATCATGTTTTGATTAGCCTTACCCTTCATACATAGCATGAGTTAAACATGTAAATTTTTATTTAATCATATAAAGGGATAATTCACCATTGAATTAGCATAGTATCATTCATTATCAGTCCTGAGGCTCATTCCTCTTGTGTACCTCCCCACCACTCTTATATTTGCATAAGAATGGATTGCATAAGTTTAAGATGCTAGGTGGAGTTCTAGCTTGTACCCCTTTCCGAGCAAGGTGATAAATCCAGGTCGAGGCTACTTAGATCCCTGATAGACTTTAGGTTATAAATCCCCTCATTATCTTACTTTAGTTAAGTCGAGGGCGTTAGTACTGAGAGTATAGTATATCCTTTATAGACTATGATCAAATGCTTGCATTATGAGTATATCATTGGATACCTTATCATTGGGTAATATCTCCATTCTTAGGAGGCTATAAATCTCACCTATCTATGTCACACTAATGATGTCTCTTTAATGTTTCTCTCTTGCATGCTTTATATATGATGCTTCCTCTCTTGATTCCTTCCCCTCATACCGGCCGGATGAGTGCATGATCTTTGAGTGTGTTGAATAACATATTGAGCCAGTCCCCTTTGGATTAGAAGAACCTAGGAACCCCACTATGCACCAAATCAAGAAGAGAATAAAATATCATCCGTAATCAAGAGTATTCTTAAGTCAAAGCCTTAACCACGAGGGCTTGTGCCCATGGGAAATTGACACCCACATTAAGTAAAAGCCACTCATGCTAATGTATCAAATGGTAGAAATCTTATGACTTTATTTATATATATAATTATCCATCAAAATATGTAGATGAAAGACATTGTTTTCCATGAATAATTATATGTATAATTCGATCTGCTCTTCCATTTGCCTTCTTGTGTAGAGTGTAAAGGTCTCCGACCATTTTGCCCAATGGGGTGGTATAATCATACCCTTTGCATTTAACCCCCACTTCTAGTTTCCCATTTGAAGACCCACAGAGTTCTGCAATCCCCATGCTTCCCTTAATTATTTAGTGCCTTAGAGAGGTCAGCTGAATGAGCTATGGTGAGGTTTTCATAGCAAAAAATCAATTTGTAAACTAATTCTTCTTTGTGCTCAAGGACCTTAGTGAAGGTGTCTTCTAGTTATACAGTAACATATGGCATTCATTCTTAGGCCATAACATCAATTTCATTGAGATATACTTTGAAATCGGCAGTAGCTTTTTAGGGTCCAAGACATTATGAAGAAAATTTCCATCTAATTGCAGTGGGCTAGCATATGACTTGTTGAGTTAAATATATATATATATATATATATATATATATATATATATATATATATATATATATATATATATATCTTCTTTTTTTCTTTGATATAAAATTAATAAAAGCCCACTAAAATATGCAAGTATACGTACTAAATTAAGTAATAAAGCAAAAGAGTAGAGTGTGAAACCCATGAGGAAGTGTCTTGCTTAATTAAAATTAAACTACTACTTTTTAATCTAAATGCATAATTTATCCTACTAAAAATAAAATGATGTTTTTGAGTTTTTGCCACTAAAAGAAAAACTTGTTGATAGATTTTGATACTTAGGGAAATAAAGTACTTTGATCTAATGAATGTAAATAACATAGTTTTCCTAATGAGACTCTTAATTTTTAGATGAGGAACAGAGCATAAGAATTCCTAGATCTTTGTCGAGCTTGTAGGGTTTAGAAGAAAGGTTTAAGGCATTCCTTTAATTTTTCTATATACATTGAACTTGGAACAATAAACATCCTATATATAGGTAAGTCAATATTATTTTTCAATACTCCTTATGATTCTGGAATTTCTCTTTTGAGGCTTACATCACACTAGATACTAATTACACACATGGCTATTGTATACATTAAATGAAGAATGAGAAATTTTGAAATCATCAATGTAAGATTCAAGGCACAAGAGTCTATAATAGAACTTGCTGTGCTTTTTACATCATCAACCCAAAACTAGATAATTAATAAGACATGAAAGATTCAACAAGCAACCTCATTTTCATTTCATTCATTAAAAGAAGGGATATCAGAGAAATAATAAGAAAATTTCCACCTAGAGGGATCAAATGATCTTCACCACACTCGTTCTTTCTCCAACCATAGAGTTACTTACGCAAATAGGCTATGACCTCCACAATGAAAGTAATTTGCACTTCCCTAGCCTCCCTTAGACTTTACTCTAAGGGACACTAAAGAAACACACTTAAATTATAAATTTTACTTAAGTAAAAGACCTCTCCAACCAAAAAAAAAAATAAAAAACTATTTATAGTAAGTACATGGATGGGTTCAAACACCATAATGCTTGACAAGGTAGCACCATGGTATTATAAAATGAACTAGCACCTTAGCACTATAATATGGGTTATATTGTAATAGTGTCAGACTTGGAACAGTTAATGATTAAAATGACACATTTTTGTTTGAGTCAACATGGCTCCTTATATTAGAAATTGCTCCACTATAGTGCTCCAAAAATTGAGCACTTCGACACTTCAATATGAATTTTGACACTGAGGCATTGCATAGCTTAGCACTTTGGGTCCCATTTTCCTACCACTCTAGAGCTATAGTGCTAAATTTGGAGGCAATGGTGTTGAGTTACACTATGACACTAACCTTGGTGATGCTATAGTGGTGATAAATAGAGGAACTAGCACAATAATGTCTAAATTAGGCACCTCAGTGCTGACAACCATAACTATGTTGTTGACCTCATTTACATGTATTTTCCCTCTAGCATGTTCGATCGAGTCGATTGTGAAAGTTCGATAGGGATGTTAAGCCCTAGTGAACTAGTCCCGAGGCTAACCAAGAGGGGGGGTGAATTGGTTATTAAAAAATTTCACGACAATAATGAAAAATCTTTTCGATACTTAGCAGCGGAAACAATTAAACAAGAACGAAAAGATCAATCTCAGATATTCACCCACGCAGTTAATATCAAAAAGTAAAGTGCAGAACTAAATCAGAAAAGCAAACTAGATTTTATAGTGGTTCGGTCAACTTGACCTACATCCACTCCCCGGAGCCTCCCCTCCGGGTATTGCACTAAACAAAAAGTGTCTCTCCTTTTGCTCCTACAGCAAGGTGGAGAAGCCTGTACAAGACCTCCTTTTCACCACACGGTGGGGCAGAGAACCCGACCTCCTTTTGCTTCCTCTGAAGCAAGCATAGAACCTTCGAACTCCTTTTACTTCCACCTGAAGCGGGCAGAGAACCCCAGATCTTCTTGCGAACGATCCTCCCACGACGAACACCAACTAGACGAAAGACGACGAGCGGAGAAGACGACTCTGATCCGTGCTTGGAGCAACCTTAGTGAATCTCTCACTAACTTCCCCTCATAAGATCCTCTCTCTCTCTCCCAAACTCCCTCTCTCTCAAGGGTTTCTCTGGTAAGGAAGGTGGTAAAAGATTTTTCTTGTTTCAAGAAAAAGTTCTTTGATAGGAGGGCTTAAAATTTGCCCTTAATCTCAACTGGTCGGCCAAGATCGTCCAGGATGATCTATAGATCGTCCTGTACGATCAGTTCAAAATCAGCTGTTTTAGCCTGGACGATCTAGCTCTTCTGGATGATCAGTAGAAAAAATTGTTCATATCGTCCCGTACGATCCTGCGATCGTCTAGGACGATTAGTGCAAATCGAGGAATATCGTCCAGAAGACAGTTCGGGTCGTCCAGAGAAACTTGTGCTGGACGGCCAAAAAATGACTTGATCGTCCAGGATGATACGGGTATCGTCCTGTAAGATTAGTTCAAAAAGTGCCCAAATCATCCTGAACACAGTTCAGGACGTACAGCTGAAATGCACTAGACGATCAAGATCGTTTGGGACGATCCTGCGATCGTCCAGGATGATATGATCGTATTAATTAAATATTAATTGCTTTCCTTAATTACCAGACTAATTTAGGCAAGATTGTACTGAATCATCCAGGGTGATACACGTATCGTCCGGGACGATCAGACCAAATAACTTAAAATAAAAACTTGCCTAACTTGTTCTGGCAGCTGAGAATTTCTGATTTGAGCATATCGTCCTGTACGATCCAAACATCGTCCTGGACGAACTGCTTAATCAGACTCACTTAACTTGGTCACCCTAATTAGGGTTTCTATTTTTACTGGATCGTCCAGGATGATGTGAATATCGTCCAGGACGATCTGAATAAAAAATGAACAGAAACTCTAATTCACTCAAGCTCTCCCCCTGAGTGTGTGTGTGTAAGGTTACTTAGCTCGGGGATCAGTTACATTATAATTGACTGAATAAAAAGAAAAATCATACATTTGACACACTTGGACCCGATCTTGAGTTGGCTTGATTTGCTCGTGATCTTTTATGCCTGAAACGGGTTAGCCAAGCAAAACACACTTGAAACATGTTTGTCATCATCAAAACCAGATTTGTAATAATCTCCCTCTTTTTGATGATGGCAAACATTTGTATAGTAGTTTGAAAATAAAAAATAACTAGGAGATCAAAACATAAATATTTTTTTTTTCAAATTTTTATTTAACAACTAAATCAATACAGGAAACATAACTCATAACAAAAACAGAAACGACTACAACTGACTCCCCCTTTTGACATCACAAAAAGGAGGAGGGTAAACAGAAAACCTAAAAACATCAGGATAGAATAGAAAAGAAAACAACTATAAAATAGAAAACTAGAACCCAAAAATACAATCACGAAATTAAAAACAAAACAAACAAGAATAAAGCTCACAGCAAAAACACATAAAAGCACGATTTTTTTTTTTGATCAAGCTGCTCGAGTAAATTAGAATTTTTCTTAATTTTAGATTCAAAAAATAATAAGAAGACGATTGACAGTGCTGAAATCTTGAAAAGGTTGGAAAAATCAACTTTCGTAACTCCAACCCCGGGCACTTTATCGATGCAAACCTCTTTCAAAACAAAAATCTGATTCAGAAGAAAAGACATTAGATTTGAAAAAAGATCCTTTCAAGCCTCGTTCCAGAAAAATATCTGATATAATAGTGTTATAAAGTAAAAAATCAGAATTTTCAAACACAAGCTTTTGAAAGTATTAAGAGGCACACAGATTTTTCTAAGACCTTTTAACGATCTGAAAGGAAGGAAAGCTTGGTTGGGCTCATTTTGTGCCTCTTTTACAATTTAGTTGGCACTTTGCACATATTTTCATTTTTGATACACTTTGTGTATCTTTTAGTTGGCGATTTTTTACATCTTTTCAGCTTTGGGCTCATTTTATGCCTCTTTTTTAATTTATTTGGCGCACTGCGCATCTTTTGTAAGCTTCCTCCTTTTCACAATCATTAAAGAGTCTCAGCTGTGAGATTATCTTCCAGACATAGGAGATGACTCTCTATAGTAAGGATGAATGATTCACAAAATAAAAGCCATATATCATATGATAAATGCAATCACTTGGTTTAGAAAATCAAACTAATGACTCAAGACTTTGAAAAACACTATTGATATGAGGTAGATTACTGTAGGAAGATAAAATAATCTCTATTTCAAAAACTAACCTTTTAATTTTGAAGAGGGTTTTTATCCAAAAGAAACTATACACCAGTAAAGGAGTTAGAGGAAGAGAAACAATCAATAATATTTCTTTCCTTTAACAGATTCAGTGGAATCAATCACTGCTTATCAGCTTCCAAAGCAAAACAAGATAAAAACTCCCAGTCAGAAATTTAGATTATCAGAAGTAGTGAGCCGTGATCAGATTTTGAAAAGTATAAAATAGTAAGTGTAAGATATGAACCAATGAATAAAAATAGGTAGAAATTCACATCAAAGTAAATACTCAAATCAAACTAATAGTAAGGCTAAAATAGAAATCAACAGAAGAAATAAAATCAACTGAAAGCAAATAATCAAACCAAAAACTAACTAACAAAAAATAGAATACCAATCAGAACATACAGAAATCAACAGTCATCAGAATCAAGCATTTATATCAATCACTCCTAATCTAGTTCTCAAAATACTGAATGAGTCAAAGGCCAGTGGTTTAGTGAAGATGTCAGCCAGCTGATTTTCAGTTGCTATATGATGTAGCTCAATGTCCCCTTTTGTAACATGGTCCTTAATGAAGTGATGCCTTATATCAATGTGTTTGGTCCTAGAATGTTGGATTGGAATCTTAGAGATACAGATGGCACTAGTATAATCACACAGAATAGAATTGTGCCAACAGGTAATCTTAAATCCAAGACTTGTTGCTTCAATCAAAGAACTTGGGCCACACAACTTCCTAAGGCAATGTACTTAGCTTCAGCAGTGAAAAGTGCAACTGAGTTCTATTTTGTACTGGACCAGGAGACTAACGACTGTCTTATGAATTGACAAGTCCCAAAAGTGCTCTTTCTATCCACCCTACACCCCGCAAAGTCAGAATTAGAATATCCAATGATCTCAAAAGAGGTGCTGTGCCTAGGGTACCAGATTACTAGGTTTCGGGGTCCCTAAAAGATATCTAAGAATTCTCTTAACAGCAATCAGGTGGGACTCTTTAGGATCAGCCTGAAACCTAGCAGAAAGACAGACACTAAACATGATATCAGGTCGGCTAGCAGTCAGGTAAAGCAGTGATCCTATTATCCCTCTATACTTCTAATCAACAGATTTTCCACTTGAATCCTTATCTAACTGAACTGAGGAGGTCATGGGAGTATTGATTGGCTTGGCTTTGTCCATTTCAAATTTCTTCAAAATGTCCTTAGTGTATTTAGATTGATTGAGAAATATTCCATCATCCGTTTGCCTTATGCTAAACCCCAAAAAGTAGGACAATTCTCCCATCATACTCATCTCAAACTCCTTACTCATTGTTTTAGAAAACTCATCACATAAATATTTATCAGAAGATCCAAAAATGATATCATCAACATAGATCTGGACAATGAGTAAGTCATCTCCTAATTTCCTCAGAAAAAGGGTGGTGTCTACGCTCCCCTTAACAAACTCTCTTTCTAACAGGAATGTGCTAAGCCTCTCATACCAAGCTCTGGGTGCCTGTTTCAATCCATATAAGGCCTTTTTTAATTTGAAAACAAGATTCGGATATTGGGAACTCTCAAAACCTAGGGGTTATTCTAGAAAAACATCCTCTTTTACTACCCCATTTAAAAAGGCACTCTTGACATCCATTTGAAACAGCTTGAATCCCTTATAACAGACAAAGGCTAGAAGCACTCTAATGGCTTCCAATCTAGCTACAGGGGCAAAAGTCTCCTCAAAATTAATCCCTTCTATCCGATTATACCCCTTAGCCCCTAATCTTGCCTTATTTCTCACCACCACACCAGAATCATTCATCTTATTCTTAAAGACCCACTTGGTTCCCACAATACTTTGATTTTTAGGTCTTTCTACTAACTCCCAAACATCATTCCTTACAAAATGATTCAATTCTTCCTGCATAGCTAAAATCCAAAACTCATCCGACAAGGCTTGATTGATGTTGGTGGGTTCAGTCATTGAGATAAAGGCAGAATGATATACTTCCTTCCTAAGTCTATGCCTAGTCCTAACACCTTCAGAAGGGTCTCCTGAGATCAGTTCTTTAGGATGACTCGAACAATATCTCCAATCTCTAGGCAATGTGGTTTGAGGTTCTACCCTTTCCTCCAGATTTGTATTTCCAACCCCTTGGGTAACCTCAACAATCTCTTCATCTTCTACTTCAGATCTAGACTCCTTAGGATCAGATTCATCAAACACTACATGGGTTGTTTCTTCCACCACCAAAGTCCTCTTATTGAACACCCTAAAGGATTTCCCCACACTTGAATATCCTAAGAACACTGCTTCATCAGATTTGGGGTCAAATTTTCCTAAGGGTGACTTTCCGTTGTTCAGAATGAAAACCTTATAGCCAAAGACATGAAGGTGGGACAGATTTGGAGTTCTACCTTTAATGATCTCATAAGGTGTCTTGTTCAGTTTGACTCTCACATTCACCCTATTCAGCACATAACAGGCAGTGTTCACCACTTCAGCCCAAAAGTATTTTGGAAGTGAATACTCGGCAAGCATGGCTCTAGTGGCTTCCACTAAGGTCCTGTTCTTCCTTTCAGCTACCCCGTTCTGCTGAGGGGTCCTAGGAGCTAAAAAATTGTGACTAATCCCATGATCCTCACAAAGACTTCCAAATCTTTCATTTCAAACTCCCCTCCGTGATCACTATGGATGGTAATAATCTCACATCCTAACTTCTTCTGAATCCAAGTAGAGAAAGATCCAAACTCATAAATAACTCAGATTTATGTGATAAAAATTTAACCCAAGTGAACCTCGAATAATCATCTACAATCACAAACCCATAGACTCTCCCCCCTAAGCTGGCAGTGCTAATGGGTCCAAAGAGGTCCATGTGAAGAACTTCTAAAGGTCTAGAGGTGCTAATGTCCTTAACAGAGTGAAAAGAGGACTGGACTTGCTTCCCTAACTGATAGGCATCACACAGGTGATCCTTAGTGAACTTAAGCTTGGGCACACCTCTAACTAAGTCCTTTTGGGTGACTCTCCTAAGGGTTTTCATACTGGCATGACACAATCTCCTATGCCATAACCAAGACTCATCAGCAGCAGTTTTTAAGCAAATTGAATTATCAGATTTAATGCAACTTACATCCAGCTTATAGACGTTGTTGATCCTTTGTCCCTGCAAAACAACTTCATCATTTAAGCTTAAAATGCAGCCAGTGAGCAGGAATTTGATGCTGTATCCCTTGTCACAAAGTTGACCGATGCTCAGCAAGTTGTGTTTCAGTCCATCTACAAGCAAAACATTATCAATCATAAAATTCTTTGAATCACCAATTATACCTGAGCCTACCACCTTCCTGGTGGTGTTATCTCCAAGTGTAACATTGCCTCTAGCTCTGGCCTCCAGCGAAATGAACTGATTTGCATCTCCAGTCATATGTCTAGAACATCCGCTGTCCAGGTACAACATACTCTCACGAGGTCTTGTGTGAGAGCACACCTACAAAAATATCAAACGTCAGTCTTAGGAACCCAAATAGGTTTGGGTTCCTTCTTAAGAAAAGAAGAATGCAATGCATGCGTGCTGTGTTGTGAAACAGGCAGTTTGGGTTTCCACACCCAATGTGTACTATGGTGAATAGTGTAGGTGTGGGAAATGTGTCCTAACATGCCACATGAAAAACATCTAACACCAGGAAAAGGGTTAACTAATCTACGTGGGTGATAGTGCCTCTTCCTAGATGTATATGAAACATGCTTTGATGAACATGCAACAGATTTTTCAAAAGGTGGCGGTGCATAAAACTGTTCAAAAGTAGGCGGTGTTTTGTTCTTTTCAAAAGCACTGATTTTCACTTTCAAAAACTCAATATGTTTATTTAAACTTGCAATTTCAAAAGTTCTTGCACTTTCATTACTTTCTAAATCACATGCCATATCATTAAATTTCTTAAAAGCAACTTCTAATTCAACATGCGATGTTTTTAACAAATCATGCTCAACAGTTAAATCAGAATATTTTTTGTTCAACTCATTAAACTCATCAAGCAAAGACATGTAATTGGAATCAAGTGTGGAATGATCTTTAACTACAGAATCATGCTCTTTTTGCAAAGTCAAATAATCTAATTTCAGACTAGCATGAGTTTTCTTAAGCTTCCTATATGATGTATGAATTTTTTCAGAAACTTCAAATAATTGATCGTAAGTAAGCTCACATGCCTCTTCCTGGTCCGACTGACCAGGGTGATCATCAGCCATCAGACACAAGTTTGTTTCCTCCTCTTCAGCTTCAGTCTCAGAGGAGTCGGATGCAGAGTCTACCCAGAATGCCTTTTGTATCCGCTTCTTGTCCTTTCTGAACTTTGGTTTCTCCTCACCCTTCTCCTTGCTTGGGTGAGCCTTGAGTGTAGGACAATTCACCTTTATGTGTCCAGGCTTCCTGCATTCAAAACAAACAGATTCAGATGAACCTTTAAAATTCCTACTGGTCTTACCTTTGTTCCACTTGTGAAAATTCTTATTCTTCTTCCTTAGAAAGCTCTTGAATTGCCTTGTGATTAAGGCAACATCATCGCTATCAGACCCGGAAGTGCTAGCATCTGAATCTTTGGCCTTTAGCACCACTGTCCTCTCCTTCTTGCGTTCACCTGCATCAAGTTATCTTTGGTTCACCCCTTGCTCGTAAGCAATGAGTGATCCAAGTAAGCTGTCAATAGAATAAGTATTTAAATCTTTAGATTCCATGATAGCAGTAATCTTAGTATCATAAGAAGCAGGCAAACATCTAAGATTTTGTTCACTCTTTCGTAGTTAGTAAGTTCTCTACCTAAAGCATACAAAGAGGTAACAATCTGAGTGAACCTTGTGTACATTTCTGAAATAGTCTCACGAGGTTTTATGCGAAAAAGTTCATAATCATGTAACAAGATGTTTAACCTAGACTGTTTGACTTCAGTTGTACCTTCATATGTTATACATAATCTATCCCAGATTTCTTTTCCCGTTGTACAAGTAGAAACACGCATATAGTCTTCAGATTTTTTGAAGCACAAAAGAAACAGTTCAAATATTTTGCATTTAACTGTGCTAAGTCACTATCATCAAAAGTCCAATCTGCAAACGGGAGTTCAGTTTTAATTCCATTAACAAGTCTATGTGGTGCTTCATAACCATCCTTAACTAACATCCACATACGATAATTAATAGATTGCAGAAAAGTAGACATGCGTGTTTTCCAAAAATCAAAAGGAATATTGTCAAACAACGGTGGTCTTGTAATAGAATAACCTTCAGCAGTATTACGATTGTTATAGTTAGCCATGGATCAAATTCAAAAGTTGTTAAAACTAAATTTTGAATCCTGCTCTGATACCACTTGAAAGTTCGATAGGGATGTTAAGCCCTAGTGAACTAGTCCCGAGGCTAACCAAGAGGGGGGGGGGGTGAATTGGTTATTTAAAAATTTCACTACAACAATAAAAAATCTTTTCGTTACTTAGCAGCAGAAACAATTAAACAAAAATGAAAAGATCAATCTCAGATATTCACCAACGCAGTTAATATCAACAAGTAAAGTGCAGAACTGAATCAGAAAAGTAAACCAGATTTTATAGTGGTTCGGTCAACTTGACCTACATCCACTCCCCAGAGCCTCCCCTCCGGGTATTGCACTAAACAAAAAGTGTCTCTCCTTTTGCTCCCACAGCAAGGCAGAGAAGCCTGTACAAGACCTCCTTTTCACCACACGGTGGGGCAGAGAACCCGACCTCCTTTTTCTTCCTCCTGAAGTAGGCAGAGAACCTTTGAACTCCTTTTGCTTCCACCTGAAGCAGGCAGAGAACCCAGATCTTCTTGCGAACGATCCTCCCATGACTAACACCAACTAGACGAAAGACGACGAGCGGAGAAGACGACTCTGATCCGTGCTTGGAGCAACCTTAGTGAATCTCTCACTAACTCACCCTCACAAGATCCTCTCTCTCTCCCCCAAACTCCCTCTCTTCTAGGGTTTCTCTGGTAAGGAAGGTGGCAAAAGATATTTTTTTGTTTCGAGAAAAAGTTCTTTTATAGGAGGGGCTTAAAATTTGCCCTAAATCTCAACTGGTCGACCAAGATCGTCCAGGACGATCTATAGATCGTCCTGTACGATCAGTTCAAAATCAGCTGTATCAGCCTGGATGATCTGGCTCTTTTGGATGATCAGTAGAAAAAATTGTTCATATCATCCCGTACGATCCTGCGATCGTCCGGGACGATTAGTGCAAATCAAGGAATATCGTCCAGAAGATAGTTCGGGTTGTCCAGAGAAACTTGTGCTGGACGACTAAAAAATGACTTGATCGTCCAGGATGATACGGGTATCATCCTATACGATTAGTTTAAAAAGTTCCCAAATCATCCTGAACACAGTTCAGGACGTACAGCTGAAATGCACTAGACGATCATGATCGTCCGGGACGATCCTGTGATCGTCCAGGATGATATGATCGTATCAATTAAATATTAATTACTTTCCTTAATTACCAGACTAATTTAGGCAAGATTGTACTGAATCGTCCAGGATGATACACGTATCGTCTGGGATGATCAGACCAAATAACTTAAAATAAAAACTTGCCTAACTTGTTCTGGCGGCTGAGAATTTCTGATTTGAGCATATCGTCCCGTACGATCCAAACATCATCCTGGACGATCTGCTTAATCAGACTCACTTAACTTGGTCGCCCTAATTAGGGTTTCTATTTTTACTGGATCGTCCAGGATAATGTGAATATCATCCAGGACGATCTGAATAAAAAATGAACAGAAACTCTAATTCACTCAAGCTCTCCCCCTGATTATGTGTGTGCAAGGTTACTTAGCTCGGGGATCAGTTACATTACAATTGACTCAATAAAAAGAAAAATCATTCATTTGACACACTTGGACTCGATCTTGAGTTGGCTTGATTTGCTCGTGATCTTTTGTGCCTGAAACTGGTTAGCCAAGCAAAACACACTGGAAACATGTTTGTCATCATCAAAACCAGATTTGTAATAGATTGACCTTTGTCGCACCCAATTTGAGTTGAATTAATGCCAATTTGGGTTCAAATTTATAAAATTGACATAATCGAACCAGATTGAATTTGAATAGACTTAATTTGAGCCCAATTGAGTTTGATTGGGACTCAAATTTAACCCGAATAAGTTTAATTTAATTCCAATTAAAGTCCATTTGACATTCCTAGCAATTTAAATCATTTCCCAAATTTAGAATTATGATCGAAGGTTCCGATGGTATTGAGATACAAAATTTTTCATCATCCCAGTTCCCAGTCACGTGATCCTTCTATTTTGGGGTAGATTTTAGTGTTTCTTTTGAGAATGTAGCATGGTAGGGTAGTTTTGATGTATGGGGGAAGGATATAGAAATTTGGCACGACGAGAAAAAATCCTAGGTCAAACATTCCTTCGGCATTGGCATGCCTTCCCTCGGTCCATCTCTCTATTCGCAGACCTCAAGCAAAATCCCCTCTCTCATTTGGTTCCCTACTTTTTTTCCCTAGTCGTTTCCCTTCTCATTCTTTTGTCCATGATGCCCAAAGGAACTTTTCGTCTCTCTCAGTCCATCAAGCATGAAGACCCTTCCATTTGGCCTCCTTCTCTGCTCTGAATGTGGGATGACGTCAAGGATTCCACCCTCACTCTTTGGCCTTCCTCTTCTGATGCCAGGAGCAGTAGATGCCATTGACTCTCCTCGCTCTAGTGGTTGTACATGACTACCGACCATCTCCCTTCAGCTTTCTCTCCCATACAAGTATACTTCCTCTTGCATCTTCTTCTTTATGCACCTACATCTTCCTCTTCTTCTTCTTCTTCTTCTTCTTTTTCTTCTTCTTCTTCTTCTTCTTCTTCTTCTTCTTCTTCTCCTTCTTATCTTCCTCTTCTTCTCCATTTTTTGTCCCCCCTCTTCTTCATTTTCCTATCTTTCTTCATCTTCATTTTCTTCCCCTTCTTGTTCTTCCTTTTCCCCTCTCACATGCTTGATTTGCCTTCACATAACTTGTGATGATATGTTGAGGATTTGGACTTTTTTTTTTGGAACTCATGCTTTGATATTGATTACTGTGTTTTGATACATGCACTTAAACATGAACAATTTATTTTTAAAATACTATGTTGAGTTTTGGATGGTTGCAATTACTATGTCTATTTTAAGATTTTGGATGTCTTCATGAAGATCTTGTGTGGTGATCTTAATCAAATATGTTGGTGGAACTTCGTTCCTTTCATGGTTGGGTGCAATGGTAGAAGCATTACCTTCACATTGACTTGTTTATTTAGCTTTGCTTTGCTGCATATCAAATATTTGATGAAATGCTCTCAAACAAAAATTTGTTGTGATGGAACTTTTTTTGTTGTTTTAACAAAATTGCATATGGACACCAAGGATTTTGTCATTATTAAGAGCACTTGAAAGATTTTAAATATTAAAAATCTCCATTAGAACTTTGTGAATGTTTGAAATGTAGTCTCAAGGTGTTATCATATGTGCTAGATTTATGCTCTTATTTTTATACATGCATGTTATCAGAGTCGAACATTTGTCATGGAATTTGTATATATCTTGCTTAGTTTGTCGATGCATATTTGCCTAATCACCTTAAGACTATAACATTGAAGAGATTTAAGATAAACTTAACATATTTTATTCATTGATTTCATGAATAAAAATATGAGGGAAAGGATATTTCATAGTCTCTTAAGTGTAAGTAGGATGATTTTAATTTTTTGTCTATGCTAGCATTATTTCAATTCTCTACATAGTCTCTTAAGTGTAAGGAAACTTTACAATTCTCTTCACCTATGCAAGCATGATTTCAAATAACTTATGTTTTGTTAGTTGTTTGTTAGCTATTAGAGAAAAGAATCTTCATGTCATATGTGTATGTTATTATCACTTGCTAGTATATTTTTCATACATATGCTATTTTTTTATATCTATGAATTGATGAATTTCAAAGCTACAAATTTTGTTTACTTGCTTTTCTTTTTGAATAGCCTCTATGCTCACCCTATATTTTCCTTCTTTCTATTTTTTGTGACGTACTTATTATCTTGCATGGTCGAGGGTCAGTGGGTCTTTACTGGGACCACTTTAGAGGCCACGCCACAGTCAGGTATAACTTTTTGCAATCGTACAAAGACCTGCCATTGTATAATGAACGGTTACACTTGCACAAACTTTGTTGACTATATTTATTTTTTCGCCCAAATATACATGCTAGGATGTTTAGTTAATTGGCCATAGGTTAGTACACTGATGAAGCCTTCAACTTGTTGGCCAAGGCTTGCCCACTTTCGTGAACCCTAGAGACCTTCATGCTCACCTTAGGCCTCTAGTGTAGGCCAGCCATTTATGCCATGTGCATCGATGTTTTCCTACACGAAGTGGGCATCAATAGGTTGGTTTTCTTTGGGATTTTAAAATATTTAAACAACTATAAAAATTGTCTCTTTAATTATTTTGAGCCTATAATATTATTTTTATAAGTATATCAAGAAAAAGAATACAAAAAATGAATTAAAATATGAGCTTTATAGTATGTTATGTTAATTTACAAGTTAGCTTTACTTTGTATGGTCCTTTAATGATCAGTACATTTAGTTTCTTATTTGAGCTTATTATAACACCTTACTATTGAAGTCCATTTGCTCCAAACAAAATAAAGAATTCTTAAAAGCCATGAAACTAATTGATAAAATATATGACTAATGAACTTGTAACTTATCTTAAAATTTGTAATAAACCAATCCTAATTATAATCATACACTAAAACTCCCTAAGCAAAAAACATAAAATTTAACAACAAGATGATTACCTGGCAACCCGACCTACGAGGCTATTAAGTTAGCCCCAAGGAGGGTGAAATAAACCACATGGCCCTAGTTTAACAAGGGTAATCATCACATAACCTAAAGAATCAGTAACAAATCACTAAGAAACTAAATCTTGTATCCCATTACATATTCAATTTGAAAAATATAAGAAATGCATATCAAACTTAAAACTTTAATAGTTAAAAAAGACTAATAAGGTATAACAAATATATAAACCTCTAAATGAATTCACAAAAATTCATGAAATTACTAAAACTCTTTAATCAACCTACAACTTTAAAAATCATAACAAATCAAATAAAATCAATAAAGCATCAAATAAACTCTCACAAACTCCTAACTAAATCATAAATAATAAACTAAATCAAAACTATAAAAAAATTCTCTCAAGAACTCTCCAACAACAATAACAACAACAACAACAAGCCTTTGTCCCACTACGTGGGGTCGGCAACATGAATCCTTTTTCTCCATTGTGTCAAGTTCAAAGTCTCTCAAGAACTCTCCAATGTTTAATAAAACACTAAGATATTAAAACATAAACTTGAACTAAGATTCCTTAACTTTAAGCAAAAAAAAATGAATTTGTTGGATGAGCAAATGAACTTCAAACTATACCTTAGTGCCATTTGCTTTATTGGGTTTATGTTCATCTTTGTATTTCTTCCCCTTAACACATGAAAGGTAAATAGGCGGGACTATCTTGAGCTGCAGGGCTAAGTGTCCTAATGAGGCTTCGTCCTCATGGCCACTATGACAATGCCAAGTACCTCATGAGTTAAGGGAAAAGAGTCTAAATATCTACATAAATAGCCTCTCTATTAGAAACTTAAAGCCACCATTAGGAACCTTAAACTGCATCCTTAACTGTCCAAATGTTTAACCTTAGGTCAGGTAGGACCAATACATATCTATAGGTAATAAGTCTTTCTATTATCATGTTAATCTCTAAAATAAATCTACGTTAGACATATGAAGCTTTGGATTTTATTTTTTTATAGTAGGAAATAGGCCCATCTTAGTGTGTCACCTACCAGCCTTACCTCGAGTCTTAGATTATCAAGGAAGGATTAGCCGACCCTTACCACCTCATAAATATTTCATCCTTGATTAGGTGTAGGATTGAGGATGGGCCATTCCCCCACCCCCCTCAATTCTTTATAATCTTAGCGTATATTATGGCCGATATCCTTAAGCTTTCTATAACTCAATAAGTGAGATTGTAATCCTAAAACTAAGTGTTAATTAATTCACTATAAATCATTAATCACTTAAAGAAAAATTTGAGAGCTGATAAATTAAATAATAAGAACTTGATCTTGTAACTTGAACCTCTCACTTAATTTGGGGTAGCTAGGTACGCTAATTTTTGTAAATACTTAGGTGATGGATATGACACTTTTTTATAAGCATCTTAGGGTAGGGTGTAGATAGGATAATATTTTATAATTTCCTTCTTTTTTCACTTTGTATTTATAATAATGTGGTGATGGGTTTCTGGTTTGGATTATTTAATGGTTACTTTGTTTTATTTTATTTTATTTTGTTTTGTGGATTGATGAGTGGGCATTCACACTTAAATGGTTAGATTTTATAAAAATATTTTTTGTAGCTGGCCATGTTTCTGAAGGGCAAACAAAAATACTCAAATAATTTTCATAAATGTGCTTTATAATAGGTACTACGAGGAATGATAAGCCACTTGGGAATATGACCCTAAGGACTAGGTTCTGGATGTTAATGTAATTTTTATTATAATTGTGCTAATATATATATTTTAGGGGATTTATGTAATTTTTATTTCCTTAAATATAATTTTAGTTAGGAAAGCCTTATAGGTGTGTGGAAATTTTAGATGGCATGAGGCCAAATGTGTGAAGACTAATCAAGAACACACACAGTAATTTATTTATGCATATATTTAGGCTGAGTTGTATTTATGGTAGAGCTTAGCTACCTTTTTTTAATTTTCTTGGGGTATATTGCAGAACTTAGCTGCATTCATGGCCACTATTTATTATTATGTTATAATTGATGTGTTTATTATAAAATGCACTTTAGAATTGCATGCCTTTTTTTAGGTTTCTTACTCTGCTCTTTTTGGGGATGGCTTAGACAGAATCTTTATTAGGCTCTTTAGGATGCTAAATTTTTTACAAAATTAAAATTTGTTTAAATAAGATAAAAATGAACATAGGATCTAAAATCAATTAATTTTTCAAAATTAATGCATGACCTCCTTTATGGGTTACCTTTTTAAAATGATGATTAGTATTTCAAGCCTTGTTCACTTCACAGTGACTACTGGCCAGTCCTGATTAGCCCTACTTACACATACATAGCCTTGAGTCAAAGCATTTAGATTTTCCTTTTTGCAACATAGAGGGATAGTTTATGGTCGGGCTTAGTACTTATATCCCTTTTTATGCCTCCCACCACTCTTGCACTTGTATAAGATCAGATTTCATAGATTTAATACATTAGGTAGAGTTTAGTTAGTATCCCTTTCCGAGCAGGGTGGTAAATCTAAGTTGGGGCTACTTAAATCCCTAGTAGGGCATAAGTTATAATTACCCTCATGGTGTCTTACATTAGTTAGGTCATGGGTGTTAGTTCTTGGTATATAGTACATCTTATGTAGATCTAGGATCAAAGGCAGGTGGTATTGGTGTACCATCGCATGCCTTATCTGCGGGTAAGTTCTCTACTCTTTAGAAGCTCTAAATCTTACCCATCCGCATCACACTGATGGCACTACTTCCATCTTTCTCTCATGTATGCTTGGTGCATGATGTCTTCTTCCCAGATTTATCCTTTTTAGACCAGCTGAGTGATTGTATAATCCATGCATGTTGATTAGTTTAATTGAGCTATCTTCCTTTGGATTAAGAGAGCCTAGATATTACCTTATACATCAGACTCCTGAAGAGAATAATATGGCATCCTTAATCAAGAGCTTTATTAGGCTGAGGCCTAAGATATAATTAACCATAGGGGCTTATGCCTACGGGAAACCAACACCTACATCAAATAAACCCCATTCAAGCTTATGTAATGATATAGGAAAATCTTATGATTATAAGGTCATATATACTATTTCCCATTGAGGTGTGTTGGAGATAGCCACCTTTCTCCATGGTTAATCATATGTATGATCTCATATGCTCTCCCATTAGCCTACTTGCTTAGAGTGTAAAGGCCTAAGACCATTGTATCCTACGGGATAGTACGATCATACCATATGCATTCTGACCCCCACTAACGGTACCCTTTTAGAGGACCATATATTTCTAGCAACCATGGTGGATAGGTTTCTCTCTCCATCATTAGATTCTTTATTATTCTCTATTATGTATACTATGGGTTTGGTGCTTGTTAGTTAGGTTTTTCTCTTCCAAGCCTTTTAAGCTATTCTACCCTCGCTTTCCACTTTATTTCTCATGGTATTATCTTATGCTAATTATTGTAATTTTTATTAGCAAACAGTACCATGGCTTTCTTAGGTCACTTAGTTACTTTTTCTTTTAGCTTGAATTACGGGTGACAGTGCTAGAGTCCCTACTATCTAGCCTTCCTATGTCGACTCAGCATACATCACTCTTTGCGAGCAGACCCCCTCTGAGGCTACTTTCTTTTCTCCCCCATAGAGGAGAGGCCACATAGCCCTGTATCCCTTTGGTCTTCCAATTTCTCAGCAGTTAGCCCGAGCACCTGGTCTTCCCACTCCCGTCTGTACGTAGCTATTTTACCCTATGGCTAGGCAGCCATAGACTTGGATACTACATATTTAGGTCCCTTGTATAGTGGTCAGGTGGCCTAGGCCTGCAGTACTAGTTGTTCAGATTACTCCAACCCCTTAGCACAGGCAGTCGTCAGTTTCTCTTCCCACTGTCACAGTGGAGGCTGTTCAAACTTGATTTTCCCCTCCTCCTTCCTCCTTGATGAAGAGGGGAACTCACATCAAGCTTCCTTCATCTTCTTCTACTCATCGGGTTTCTATTTTTGCCCAACTTTCTTGTCTTGAGACTATCAGGTAGACCCGACACTCTCTCCTTCAGTACCTCCTACCTGTCTTATCATTCAATCAGTGGGTCCTGATGTAGCATCTTTCTTCACCTCCAGCCTCAGGAGAAGGGCCTAGAGGAATATAAATAGGAGGTTATGACTAGCAGCATCTAAGGCAGCAGTGTAGAGGATGGGAGATTTTGTTGAAGAATATTGATGGTCCAATTGCCCTAAAACTAAAGGGTTTTACTATTCACAACTTTCAGAAGATATTGATTAAGGTCACTAATTTATAAGATAGCATGCCCGATGCAATCCCTCCTAATGTAGTTGAGCAGAGACCCTCGCAGGCCAAGTGAACAGTTGTTAGTTTAGCTCTTGCACCTATTCTTTCTCCTTCTTGCATTAAAATGCCTACTGAGCATACTTTTTTACTTTCATGTACTAAAAAGATGTATGAGAGAGAAATTTTTTGTAACTTTAGAAGGGAAGATGGGATCTCTTCCAGAACTTATGTTGAAGGATTTTATTCTCCCTCCTATTGATGATGAATTAATGGAAGAAGATGATTCTAAGTATTTTTGGTCTCTTGTCACTTCTAGCTCTACCCTTTTTAACACTCATTCTTTTCATGCTTTATATATTTATGGTAATGATGATAATCCCTCACATGAAGAAGAGTTTGAGTGTGAACAAGAACATATATTTACCTTTCCTGAGGGTGGTTGTTACATATACTCTTGAGATGAGTTTGAGAACACCCCCTAATTAGCAATCTCTATAGAGCCAACACAAGCCATGACCTCTGAACCAAATGAGTCTTTTATTGAGTTGACTTAGTGAAGGAGATCCAATTGCATTCATGGAAAGTCCTCCACCATAGAATGGCTAAAAATAATAAAGAAACTGATAGAAATATCATTACCCAACAAGATAATCCTACCCCAGCTCGAGCACAACCTAAGGAGAGGGGGAAAGGCCCTCAGTTGGATGTTAATTATAATATGTTGGCTCATTTGAGGAAGATTCCTTCCCTTCTTAGTGTCTATGATGCACTCATGATTTCTTCTAGCTTGAGAGTGACTTTGGGGAAAGCTTTGTTAGAGCCAGAGTCTTATCAACCCTTCTTTGCCATTGAGTCTATTAACAATGCATATTATTTGAGAGAGATACCATATATTACCTTTTAAAATTAGGATCTCCTCTTAGGGACTTTTGAGCACAACCATCCCTTGTATGTCACTACTGAAGTCAATGGTCATTAGTTAAACAATATCTTCATTAAGTAAGGAGCTTCAATCAATATCCTTAACTATGCCACTCTAAAAAGTCTCTCTCTTGGTTATTTAAAGCTTACTTAAGATAAGATGATGCTGAAGGGCTTCAATGATTAAAGTAAACATGCTCTAGGGTCCATCACCTTACCTTTGTATTTTGGAGATCTCTGAACTGAGGTAAAGTTTCATATCATCGAAGCAGATATCTCATACGACACTCTCTTAGGAAGGCCTTAGATTCATGAGCATGGGATGGTGACCTCTATGTTGCACCAGTGCATAAAGTATTTAAGGAATGACATGGAGTATTCCATTAATGGGGATACTCAACCTTTTACCATACAGAAGATCTCTATTTATGACGATGCCAAGTATTACATGGCATGAAAGGCTTATAGACCTCCAACTTTATAGTCACCAATGAGACCTCGTAGCATTATATAGGGTCCTATACAGTCAATCGCACAGGGTATTATACAACCACTAATGTAGGGTCATCACGGGTTTGTACTGAGATAGATGTTTTTACTATGGATCATGTTGGATCCTCCTTTCAGTTTACAACAGAGCATGATATTCCCCCTAGTAGAGGTAGGGGATGGTGTGGTAGAGGTCTAGATAGAGATTTAGCTCACCCCACGAAAAACTTTGATACTTGAATTCTTCCTTCTTTAGGACTTTATACTTCCTCTTTGAATGTCGAGTCCAAGTCCTCTGATGATGAGATGGTCGATGCTACTTATTATTTAGTTCTCTCAATGGCCTTTAGTGTTGATGATTATAGTTCCTATTCTATATTTTATAGGTATATGATACCTCAAGGTGGCCTAGTCATTAATAGTGGCTCAGGAGACAACGTAGATGTCGGATGTTAGGCTACTAGCCAACAATCCCTTTCTGATCAAATGTATGCGATGAGAGTTGAGAAATCCTATCAACATCCTTCCTCTATACCTCCCACTAGTACTTGTGGTTCACTACACTCTGATAGTCACTCTATGTATAAGCTATACACTTTTTTTATGCCACCACAACCTATGGGTGCACATCATTGTTTACAGTATAGGTCTCCCATAAAGTATCAATATATTGGGTCTTATGGAATCCATTATGGATGATGAGATCATGCATGCCCCTCGATACTTTTTCACTTTTATGGATAGATTTATTGAGTGGGGTGTTATTCTGTTGACTTGGTCTGATGGACGAGCTCTATAATAAGCTTGTATTTGGCAAATTGATCAACCTCAAACTCAGCAGAGTTTAGGTTATTTTGAGAAGGATCAATTTCCTATTGCTTACATTCATATTATCACTCATTCTAATCTGATTGTTTCCATTTCAGATGATAAAGACCCGGACGATGTCGATGATGAGGTATAAATTTGACATATGCAAAATTTTCAAAATAAAAATTGTTCTGAGATAAGTTTGACAGTTAAAATATAAAACAAAATTTTCAAAGAAATTCTTTTATAAAAAATTTACCTCTATTTTATTTAAAATATGAAGTAAGTTATGGTCAACTCCTCTAAACACTTAAAGAAGAAAATTCATGATGATCCATAGAAGAGTATGTCCTCTCCCTCCCATCTCTTATGTGCGGTGATTTCTTTTTTGAATTACAATCTATGTCAAACAAAAATTGGAGTTAAAAATGAAAAATTTCTCCACTATCTTGCAATTTTCTATCTCATAAGCATCTTTTGCATGCTGATGAATCTACTTCTTAATTTCCTTAATCAGGTTGTTCATGCTTATCATAAAAGTGGGTTTGCTTTGTAGATCCTTCTTCCTCACATAAGAGAGTGAGTTTTCTTCTCTTATGCTTGAAGGATAATCTTACAACTAAGAAAGTGTCATTTTTAGAGATTTAGAAAGAAATCCAATTATAAAAATGAAAAGAAGTGTAAAGTGCGCCAAAATGAAAGATGCATACAGTGTGTCAAATAATCAAAAGATGAAAAAAGAGCGCTAAAATGAGTAAAGAGGCACAAAATGAGCCCAAAATGAATAAGTAAAAGGCTTCCCTTTCTTGTAAACCTTAAAATCTTGGAAAACCACGTGCCTTTTCATATTTTTAATACTTGAGCTTGAAAATCATGATCCCAGATTCATTCTAAAAGAATGATCTTCGTACTCTCTGATAAGACTTTCACCCTTTGAAAGATATATATGAATCAAACTTATGTCAATTAATTGGTGAGTATTTAACCTTTCTTAGTGCCTTCATTACTGAGTATGTTTAAATGCTCACCTCTTTTTTTTAAATTCATGCATGAAATTTTTTGGACTCCAACATCCGATTATATCCAGTCGCATGAGTTATGCAATTTTATTCAGCTTGTTGTGAGTCTCTTATGAGATTTTAATGACTATAGATCCATTGGCCTCCTAGTTTCACTCATCACCTTGAGTGTGGTCTGGGTTATCAAAACCAATCTACATAATTTCTGTCGATTTTCTTCGTTCCCTTGTGTGAGTCATATGATCTAATTATGTATGAGCTATATGATTTATTTAGCTCACTATAGGCTCATGAAATTGGGATATATTTGAGTTTACCATGAGATTTTAATGCCTATAGATCCATTGGCCTCCTAGTTTCACTCATCACCTTGAGTGTGGTCTCGGTTATCAAAACCAATCTACATAATTTCTGTCGGTTTTCTTCGTTCCCTTGTGTGAGTCATATGATCTAATTATGTATGAGCTATATGATTTATTTAGCTCACTATAGGCTCATGAAATTGGGATATATTTGAGTTTACCATGAATGTTAGCCCGCCCCCCCCCCCCCCCCACCCAGTTTCATTTGTTACCCCCAAGTGTGGTCTAAAATACCGAAATTACTCACTCAGATTCCTTATGGAATGTAATACTGGGTCCATACCCAACCTATGCTATGCAGGTAAGGTGATGTTGACCTACTATCACAATATGGGTTTCTATCCTCCATTAAATTTGTTATGATAGTTGTACTCCCCAGTTCATTCATATGAGTTGAATGTGGCTTGGGTTATTAAATCCAATGTGTTACTCCTTTATAGACCCTATGTGTAATATCTATCTCCCCCTCTTTATGTTTAAATTATTAGAGGATATCTTATACTAGAAGTAACTCATGGATATGATAAATGTTCCCTTTATCGTGTGTTATCTTTGATAGTATGGGATATACCCAATCTGAAACTGTGAATATAATATGAAGATATATAAAAATATTATGGCAACAAAAGAGAGGAGAGCTCTTACTCGAGCATAATCAGTTTCCCTTATCACAGGTGGAGCCCAGTTCTACACTCCAAGAGCTTAATTTCCTCAGAAATTCTGTCTTTCTTTTCTCTCCTTTGAAGCATCTTTATGATTTCTTAGGAGATGACCCTGCACTTATTTCCTACTATAATTTTTCCCTTATGGTAGGAATGGTGTTTTCCCTGCAATTGATGTAGTACATCTTCTTCTGGATGTTAACATTATTTCTCTATGGATTTTAGTTTTCTAGTGGAAAAATCAGTCCCTTGCCTCCTTAGTGGCATAGTCCTCCATCAAAGTCTTGCTCTTAGCTGTGAGAGTAGCTCTTTGGATGTGCCGATATAATTTCCATCTCACACAGGGTCCCATTATTCAGTATGGGTGTTACCTGTATGGTTTTTTTTAGCAATTGTTGGTTTCCAACAAGAGCTTTCATTTCCAGTTATGAGTGTGTCCCCCTCGCCACTTTAGTGTTATTCTCCCTAAGGGAATTTCATTTGAGCTTGGATACTCATGGCCACGATAATTTTTCCTCTACTATATAGTAACCAAGACTGTAAGATTGAGATTTCTGGTATAGTTCATTACGAGTTTTTCCCTTTTATATTTTACCATTAGAGTCTTTCTCTTAGCTGTAAGAGTGATTCTTTGGTTGTGTCAATATTGACTATATCTCTTATCGGATCCCATCATTTAGTATGGGTGTTACCTCTATATCCCTTTAACGACTATCAGTTCCCAACAGGGCTTTCGTTCGAAGTTGCGAGTGTGTCCCCCTTGCTACATAGGTGTCTTCCTCCTTACTATGGAGTCACTTTCTCATTCTACTATTTGTACTCTACCCCTATTTTAGGGAGAAGAAAACATTTTGTCACCTCCTTCTTGCATGATATATTTTAATGGCATAATCTTCATTTTGCTAAGGGAATCTCACTTATGCTTAGAAACCCAAGGTCACACTGATTTTTCCTCTACCACGTGATGACTACAACATAAGTTCGGGATTTCTTTGATCGCTCTGTACCTGGGATTATCCCTTTACCTCTCCTCTTGTCTCACCATCTAGCACATACACTGGTTGGCTATCGAGTGTTCTTTCTTCACTTCATCGTCAGATCCATGGTTGGGTGATTATCAAATTTTTTTGCTTTGCCCTACCGTTAGACCTATGGTTGGGTAGAGATTCCACTGTTTTGGGGCCTATGGCCGAGCAGGGGTATTTTCTTTTCTCTTCACTTCACCAACAGACCTATGGTTGGATGATTGTTAACTTTTTAATTTATCCTACCATCAGACTTAAGGCCATGTAGGGACTCTACTATTTAGAGGCCTATGGCCGAGTAGGTGCTTCCTTTTCTCTTCACTTCACTGATAGACATATTGGTTGGGTGATTGTCAAGCTTCCCTTTATTCTACCGCCAGACCTATGGTTGGGTAGAGACTTTGTTGTCGGGCTTATGGCTGAGTAGAGGTGGATCTTTTATCTTCATCTTATTATCAGATCTATGGCCGGATAGATGTTGAGATCCCTATTTTGTCCCACCATCAGACCTATGGCCGGGTGGACATCGAGCTTTCTTGTTAGTTACTCAGTAGAGTCTGTGGGAGTACACTTCACAACCTCTCCATTCTCCCTATTTTCTTTTTCCTATTAGGGGGTTAATGAGTTCTTGCTTTATTCTATCGTTAAACCTATAGTCGGGTAGAAGCTCTACTATTTTGGGGCCTATGGCCGAGCATAGGTGCTTCTTCTTATCCTCTTCTTTTCAACATTAGATCTATATTTGGGTGATTATTGAGTCTCCACTTTATCCTATCATTAGATCTATGGTAAGGTAGGAACTATGCTATTTCAGGGCCTATGGCCGAGCATAGATTCTTCTTCTTCTTCCCTTTGCTTCACCGTCAGATCTATGGTCAGGTGATCATTGAGTTTTCACTTTGTTCCATCGTCATACCAATAATCAGGTAGAAACTCTACTATTTTGGGGACCATGGTTGAGTAGAGGCACTTTATCTTATCATCCTCACTTCATCATTAGATCTATGTTTGGGTGATTCTTTGAGTCTCCACTTTATCTGACCGTTAGATCTTTAGTCGGGTAGGAACTCTACTACTTTAGGTCCTATGATCTAGAAGAAGTGCTTCTTCATCTTCTCTTTGCTTCATCATTAGATCTACGATTGGGTGATCGTTGAGTCTTTACTTTATCTTACTGTCCGATCTATGGTCGGGTAAGAACATTACTGTTTTAGGGCCTTTGGCTGAGCAAAGGTGCTTCTTCTTCTTCTCTTCTCTTCATCATCGATCTATGATTGTTGAGATTCCACTTTATTCTACAGTCAGATCTATAGTGGGGTAGGAACTCTACTATTTTAGGGCCTATGGCTGAGCAGAGGTGCTTTCTTCCTTTATCCTGCTAGCATCACCGCCAGGCCTATGGTTGGGTGATATTTTATTATCGTTGATCATTTTTTCCATCACCATCAGACCTATGGTTAGGGTATCATTGAGTCTGTTTGTGATCTATTATTGGGCCAATGGCTAGATAGGTGTTGAGGTTTTGGTGCCCTCATTCACTATTTTGATTTGGTCAGGAGAATGTTGAGTTTCCTTTCTCCCATTTGGTCCCACTATATTTGCATGATTGCATGATTTTTGTATAATTATGTGATTATTACATGGTCGGGTTAGCATAGCATTGATTGAGTGATTATTGTGTGGTTTGTATGCATGTCTCTGAAGTTCTCTTGGTTGATTGTTGGGTTGCAATTCTCTAGACGTAAGGAGGTCAACGCCAACACATGCGGCTCATCTATCATTCACCGCACCTATTAGGGGTCCATTTGTTGACCTTATTTTTGCATATTTTCCCTCGAGCATGTTCGATCGAGTCGATTGATCTTCATCCTGGCCAATTTAAGTTGAATCGATGTTGATTTGGGTTCAATTTTATCAAATTGACACAATCAAACCAGATTGAATTCGAATCGACTCAATTTGAGCCCAATTGAGTTTGATTTGGACTTAAATTTAACCCAAATCAGTACAATTTAATTCCAATTAAAGTCCATTTTACTTTCTTGGCAATTTAAATCTTTTCCCAAATTAAAAAATGTGATCAACAATTTTAATGGTAGTGAGATACAAAATCTACCATCATCGCAGTTCCTAGTCATGTGATCATCTTATTTTGAGGCAGATTTTAGTATTTCTTTCAAGCATGGAGCATGAAAAAGGAAGTTTTCATGTACAGGGGTAGATCGAGAAGGAGGCATGATGAGAAAAACTCCAAGGCCCAGCATTCCTTCGGCATTGGCACGCCTTCCCTCGGTTCGTCTCTTTATTCACAAAGCTCAGAAAAAATCTCCTCTCCCATTCCGTTCCCTGCTTTTTTTCCCTAGTCGTTGCCCTTCTCCATCCTCTGACCCCGATGCCTAGAGGAACTCTCTGTCTCTCTCAGTCCATCAAGGATGAAGACCCTCCCATTTAGCCTCTTTCTCTGCTTTGCTCGCGGGACAATGTCAAGGGCTCTGCCCTTACTCTTTGGCCTTCCTCTTTCGACACCAGGAACCATAGTTGCCATCGACTCACCTCGCTCTAGTGGCCACACATAATAGCTGACCATCTCCCTTCAGCTTTCTCTCCCATATAGGTATACTTCCTCTTGCATCTTCTTCCTTCTGCACCTACATCTGCTTCTTCTTCTTCTTCTTCTTCTCCTCCTTCTTCTCCATATTTTCTCCTCCTCTTCTCCATTTTTCTCTCATTCTTCCACTTCATTTTCTTCCCCTTCTTATTCTTCTTCCGCTCTCTCATGCTTGATTTGCCTTCACATAACTTGTGATGATACGTTGAGGATTTGGACATTTTTTTTGGAACTCATGCTTTGATATTGATTAATGTGTTTTGATTCATGCACTTAAACTTGAACAATTTATTTTTGAAATACTATAATGAGTTTTGGTTGGTTGCAATTACTATGTTTATTTTAAGATTTTGGTGGACTTCATGAAGATCTTGTGTGGTGATCTTCATCAAACATGTTGGTGGAACTTCTAACCTTTCATGGTTGTGTGTAATGGTAGAAGCATGACCTTCTCATTGACTTGTTTATTTAGCTTTGTATTGTTGCATATAAATTATTTGATGAAATGCTCTAAAAAAATTGTTATGATGGAACTTTTTTTTGTTGTTTTGCCAAAACCTGATATGGATGCCAAGGATTTTATCATTATTAAGAGCACTTGAAAGATTTTAAATATGATCAATCTCCATTAGAACTTTGTGAATGATTGAAATAAAGTTTCAAGGTGTTCTCATATGAGGTTGATTCATGCTTTTATTTTTACACATGCATGTTATCGAAGTCGAACATTTGTCATGGAATTTGTATATATCTTGCTTAGTTTGTCGAAGCATATTTGCCTACTCATCTTAGGACTATGACTTTGAAAAGATTTTAGATAAACTTAACTTATTTCATTCATTGATTTCATGAATAACATAAGAGAGAAAGGATATTTCAGTCTCTTAAGTGCAAGTAGGAGGATTTTAAATTTTCTTGATTATAATTTCATATCATTTTAAGTTTCACAACTTATATACCGTATGTTAGTTTCTTGATGAAACTTGTCAATAATTAATTTTGTAAATGTTTCCTCATTTTTTTAGCAAGTCATGTATTAAACGTATAGCTAGTCAACAATGCCTACCTCGAATTTCAAATGCGTTCTACATTTTGTTATATGATTATATTGTTGTTTATCACCAAATAATAATTCTATACTTCATGAAGCATGATTTATTTTACATAAATCAGGATGATATATGCATGGGGCAAATTCTATGGAATATTTGTGGAGATTTGAGTTTATGTACTAAAAAGTTTTTAAAAGTGTTTGTAAAGCATATTCATTCTAATGTGGATAGTTCAACTTATCATGAATATGTAAGCTTAACTAAATTTGAAAGTCATGATTGATAATCTATTATAGCTTCTATAATAATTAGGAACTATAGAATTAATAAAGAGTGGTAGTTTTATTTCTTTGACATTAAAACTATTACATCATATGAAGACCATTGCATTACTATGACTCATATGAAACTGCTATACCTTTGTAGTTGTTAAAGACCAATACATGCTATGTTGGAGCCTATTTATAGATCTACCATTCCAATAAATAGCATGACGGTGAATGAAGTGAGCTTCATGGTGTCTTGTATCAATTCATGAATAGTGTTATATGAAAATGTAATGAATCCTAATAGGTGGTAACTGTAATGTTTCCACTTTCTTATACATGTATGATATCAAATCCAAGTCATCGCCTAAGTGTTTTCATTGTTCAAGTTATGCATGCTAGTGTTTTGACGAAATGCTCCCAAAAGATAATATGGTGACTTTGTTCGTATTAGAGATTTGCATGAAAACTATAGTCACAATAATTTTGTCACATGCTCTTGTAGTTGTATTCATTCTACAAATGGAGATTAGTTTAAGATTGTTTATATGTTTCCACCATTCGATTAATAGTTTACTTTTGTAGAATGAGCCTTAGTTGACATTGTGTACATGTTGTTCTTATCTTAAATTTCAAATGCCACACGTGTACCTAGTATTAGATATTGTCAAACTTGTGGGAGAAACTAGATGTATATTTAAGACACAAAAGCAAACATCTCATGTAAAGGTTCGTGATTTCATTGCATATACATACACATGTGCAAAGCTGTGAGAGTATTCTTTGAAATTGGTAAACAACAAGTGTTTTGCACCACTTTTTGAAAATGGGCTAATCATGTATTGCTCCTCCAAGTGAGTTCCCTTAGTAATATGTTTCTCTCAAAATGTTTACAATGATTTCCTTCCTTGGTCATATTTTCTTACCACATATATTATTTTACATGTATTTATTATATAGCCCTCTTGTGAACAATTTGATGATGTGAATGTATTTAAACATGTTCTTGTTCTCCTTAAATAATTTGTCTCTTTTGAATGAGAAGTTTCTTATACATGTTTGAGAACATGTGATATAAAGATTCATATCCACGTTGATAAATTTCATGCATTTCATGTATGTGTAAGTAAACTAATAAACTCTCATTTCAAAGATTCAAATTTTATTTACTTGCATTTCTCTTTCTCACTCTATGTTTTCCTTTTTTCTATTATTTGTGAGGCATTTATTGTCTTGCATTGTTGAGAGTCAGTGGGTCTTTGCTTGGGACCTCTTCAAAGGGCATGCCATGGTCAGGTATAACATTCTATAACCTTGTAAAGTCCTCTCATTATATGTTGAATGGTTACACTTGCACACACTTTGTTGACTGCTTTTATTTTCCCACCCAAATATACATGCTAATATTTAGTTAATTAGCTATAGGTTAGTACATTAATGAAGCCTTGGACTTGTGGGCCAAGGCTTGCCCTTTTCTGTGAACCCTAGAGGCCTTCATGGTCACCTTAGGCCTATAGTGTAGGCCACCCATTTGTGTCATGTGCATCGCTATTTTCCCACACGAAGTGGGCATCATTTGGTTGATTTTCTTTAGGATTTTAAAATATTTAAACTACTACAAAAATTATCTCTTTAATGATTTTGATGAAAGTTCGATAGGGATCTTAAGCCCTAGTGAACTAGTCCCGAGGCTAACCAAGAGGGGGGGTGAATTGGTTATTTAAAAATTTCATGATAACTATGAAAATCTTTTTATAACGTGCAGCGGAAATGAATTAAAACAACGATAAAAAGATCAACCACAGATATTCACCCAAGCAGTTAATATCAAAAAAAATTAAAGTGCAGAACTGAATTAGAAAAGCAAACCAGATTTTATAGTGGTTCGGTCAACTTGACCTACGTCCACTCCCCGGAGCCTCCCCTCCGGGTATTGCACTAAACAAAAAGTGTCTCTCCTCTTGCTCCCACAGAAAGGCGGAGAAGCCTGTACAAACACCTCCTTTTCACCACACGGTGAGGCAGAGAACCCGACCTCCATTCGCTTCCTCCTGAAGCAGGCAGAGAACCTTCGAACTCCTTTCGCTTCCTCCCGAAGCAGGCAGAGAACCTTCGAACTCCTTTTACTTCCACCTAAAGCGGGCAGAGAACCCCGGATCTTCTTGCGAACGATCCTCCCACGATGAACACCGACTAGATGAAAGACGACGAGCGGAGAAGACGACTCTGATCCATGCTCAGAGCAACCTTAGTGAATCCCTCACTAACTCCCCCTCACAAGATCTTCTTTCTCTCTCCCAACTCTCTCTCTCTCTAGGGTTTCTCAGGGAAGGAAGGCAGCAAAAGATTTTTCCAAAAATTGGAAAAAGTTCTTTTAAAGGAGGGCTTAAAATTTGCCCTAAATCTCAACTGGTCGGCCAAGATCGTCCCGGATGATCGGTAGATCGTCCTGTACGATCAGTTCAAATTCAGCTGTTTCAGCCTGGACGATCTGGCTCTTTTGGACAATCAGTAGAAAAAATTGTTCATATCGTCCCGTACGATCCTGCGATCGTCCAGGACGATTAGTGTAAATTGAGGGAAATCGTCCAGAAGACAGTTCGGATCGTCCAGAGAAATTTGTGCTGGACGACCAAAAAATGACTTGATCATCCAGGACGATGTGGTCATCATCCTGTACGATTAGTTCAAAAGGCCCCAAATCATCCTGAACACAGTTCGGGTCGTACAGCTGAAATGCACTAAACGATCATGATCATCCGGGACGATCCTGCGATCGTCCAGGATGATATGATCGTATCAACCAAAAATAAATTGCTTTCATTAATTACCAGATTAAATTAGCCATGATTGTACTGGATCATCCGGGACGATACACGTATCGTACGGGACGATCAGACCAAGTATCTAAAAATAAGAACTTGCCTAACTTGATCTGGCGGCTGAAAATTTCTGATTTGGGCATATCATCCTGTACGATCCGGAGATCGTCCAGGACAATCTGCTCAATCAGACCGTCTTAACTTAGTCGCCCTAATTAGGGTTTTTGTTTTAACTGGATCGTCCAGGACGATGTGGAGATCGTCCAGGACGATCTGAACAAAATTTTTAACAGAAACTCTAATTCACTCAATCTCTCTCCCTGAGTGTGTGTGTGCAAGGTTACTTAGCTAGGGAATCAGTAACATTACAATTGACTCAATAAAAGAAAAATCATACATTTGAAACACTTGGATCCGATCTTGAGTTGGCTTGAGTGGCCCGCGGTCTTTTGTGCCTGAAACAGATTAGCCAAGCAAAACACACTGGAAACATGTTTGTCATCATCAAAACCAGATTTGCAACAATCTCCCCCTTTTTGATGATGGCAAACATTTGTAAAGTAGTCTGAAAATAAAAGTAAACTAGAAGATTAAACAAATAAACATTTTTTAAATTTTCATTTAACAGCTAAAACAATACAGGTAACATGACTCAGAAAACAGAAACAGACACGACTACAACTGACTCCCCCTTTTGACATCACAAAAAGGAGGAGGAAAAACAGAACACGTAAATAAAAAATAAATAGAACAACTACAAAATAGGAAAATCAGAATTTTTCCTTGATTTTAGATTCAAAAACCAATGACAGGACGATTGACAGCGCTGAAATACAGAAAAGGTTGGAAATAATCAACTTTCGTAACTCCGACCCCGGGCACCTTATCGATGCAAACCTCTTTCAAAAACAAAAATCCAATTCAGAAGAAAAGACATTAGATTTGAAAAGAGATCCTTTCAACCCTCGTTCCAGAAAAATATCTGATATAATAGTGTTACAAAGTAAAAAATCAGAAATCGGGATTTTCAAAACACAAGCTTTTGAAAATATTAAGTGGCGCACAGATTTTTCTAAGACATTTAATAATCTGAAAAGGAAGAACGCTTGGTTTGGGCTCATTTTGTGCCTCTTTTTCAAATTGGTTGACGCTTTACGCATCTTTTGATTTTTTGATACACTTTGTGTATCCAATTTAGCAATTTCGCATCTTTTCAGTTTTGGGCTCATTTTATGCCTCTTTTTCAAATTATCTGGCGCACTGCGCATCTTTTATAAGCTTTCTCCTTTTCATAATCATTAAAGAGTCTCAGTTGTGAGATTATCTTCCAGACATAGGAGATGACTCTCCGCAGTAAGGAAGAACGATTCATAAAACAAAAGCCATTCAACATATGATAAATGCAATCACTTGGTTTAGAAAATCAAACTAATGACTCAAGACTTTGAAAAACACTATTGATATGAGGCAGATTACTGTAGCAAGATAAAATAATCTCTATTTCAAAAACTAACATTTTAATTTTGAAGAGGATTTTTATTCAAAAGAAACTACACACCAGTAAAGGAGTTAGAGGAAGAGAAATAATTATCAAAGTTTCTTCCCTTTAGCAGATTCAACGAAGTCAATCACTGCTTACCAGCTTCCAAACTGAAACAAGGTAAAAACTCCCAGTCAAAAATTCAGATCATCAGAAGTAGTGAGCGGTGATCAGATCTTGAAAAGCATAAAATAGTAAGTGCAAGATATGAACCAGTAAATAAAAATAGGTAGAAAATCACAGCAAAGTAAATACTCAAATCAAACTAATAGTAAGGCTAACATAGAAATCAAACAGAAGAAATAAAATCAACTGAAAGCAAATAATCCAACCAAAACTAACTAACAGAAATCAGAAATCAGAATACCAAACAGAATAATCATAAATCAGCAGTCATAAGAATCAAGCATTTTTATCAATCACTCCTAATTTGGTTCTCAAAATGCTGAATGAGTCAAAGGCCAGTGGTTTAGTGAATATGTCAGCCAGCTGATTTTCAGTTGCTATGTGATGTAGCTCAATGTCCCCTTTTGTAATATGGTCCCTAATGAAGTGATGCCTAATATCAATATGTTTGGTCCTAGAATATTGGATTGGATTCTTAGAGATACAGATGGCATTAGTATTATCACACAGAACAGAAATTGTGCCAATAGGTACTCCTAAATCCAAGACTTGTTGCTTCAACCAAAGAACTTGGGCCACACAACTTCCTAAGGCAATCTACTCAACTTCAGCAGTGGAAAGTGCAACTGAGTTCTATTTTCTACTGGACCAGGAGACTAACGACTGTCCTATGAATTGACAAGTCCCAGAAGTACTCTTCCTATCCACCCTACACCCCGCAAAATTAGAATCAGAATATCCAATGATCTCAAAAGAAGTGCTGTGCCTAGGGTACCAAATTCCTAGGTTTGGGGTTCCTAAAAGATATCTAAGAATTCTCTTAACAGCAGTCAGGTGGGACTCTTTAGGATCAGCCTGAAACCTAGCACAAAGACAGACACTAAACATGATATCAGGTTGGCTAGCAGTCAGGTAAAACAGTGAACCTATTATCCCTCTATACTTCTTCTGATCAACAGATTTTCCATTTGAATCCTTATCTAACTGAACTGAGGAGGGCATGGGAGTATTGATTGGCTTGGTTTTGTCCATTTCATATTTCTTCAAAATGTCCTTAGTGTATTTTGATTGATTGAGAAAGGTTCCATCATCCGTTTGCCTTATGCTAAACCCCAAAAAGTAGGATAATTCTCCCATCATACTCATCTCAAACTCCTTACTCATCGTTTTAGAAAACTCTTCACATAAATATTTATCAGAAGATCCAAAAATTATATCATCAACATAGATCTGGACAATGAGTAAGTCATCCCCTAATCTCCTCAGAAAATGGGTGGTATCTACACTCCCCTTAACAAACTCTCTTTCTAACAGGAATGTGCTAAGCCTCTCATACCAAGCTCTGGGTGTCTGTTTCAATCCATATAAGGCCTTTTTTAATTTATAGACATGACTTGGATATTGGGAACTCTCAAAACCTGGGGGTTGTTCTACAAAGATATCCTCCTTAAATACCCCATTTAAAAAGGCACTCTTGACATCCATTTGAAACAGCTTAAATCCCTTATAACAGGAAAAGGCTAGTAGCACTCTAATGGCTTCCAATCTAGCTACAGGGGTAAAAGTCTCCTCAAAATTAATCCCTTCTATCTGATTATACCCCTTAGCCACCAATCTTGCCTTATTTCTCACCACCACACCAGAATCATTCATCTTATTCTTAAAGACCCACTTAGTTCCCACAATACATTGATTTTTAGGTCTTTCTACTAACTCCCAAACATCATTCCATACAAATTGATTCAATTCTTCCTGCATAGCTAAAATCCAAAATTCATCCGACAGGGCTTGATTGATGTTGGTGGGTTCAGTCATTGAGATAAAGGCAGAATGGTTTACTTCCTTCCTAAGTCCATGCCTAGTCCTAACACCTTCAGAAGGGTCTCCTAAGATCAGTTCTTTAGGATGACTCGAAGAATATCTCCAATCTCTAGGCAACTCGGTTTGAGGTTCTACCCTTTCCTCCAAATTTGTATTTCCAACTCCTTGGGTAACCTCAATAATCTCTTCATCTTCTACTTCAGATCTAGACTCCTTAGGATCAGATTCATCAAACACTACATGGGTTGTTTCTTCCACCACCAAAGTCCTCCTATTGAACACCCTAAAGGATTTCCCCACACTTGAATATCCTAAGAACACTCCTTCAACAGATTTGGGGTCAAATTTTCCTAAGGGTGACTTCCCGTTGTTCAGAATGAAAACCTTACAGCCAAAGACATGGAGGTGGGACAGATTTGGAGTTCTACCCTTAATGATCTCATAAGGTGTCTTGTTTAGTTTGACTCTCACATTCACCCTATTCAGCACATAACAGGCAGTGTTCACCGCTTCAGCCCAAAAGTATTTTGGAAGTGAATACTCGGCAAGCATGGCTCTAGCGGCTTCCACTAAGGTCCTGTTCTTTCTTTCAGCTACCCCGTTCTGCTGAGGGGTCCTAGGAGCTGAAAAATTATGACTAGTCTCATGATCCTCACAAAAACTTCCAAATCTTTCATTTTCAAACTCCCCTCCGTGATCACTATGGATGGTAATAATCTCACATCCTAACTTCTTCTGAATCCAAGTAGAGAAGGATCTAAACTCATCAAATGACTCAGATTTATATGACAAAAACTTAACCCAAGTGAACCTCGAATAATCATCTACAATCACAAAACCATAGACTCTCCCCCCTAAGCTGGCAGTGCTAATGGGTCCAAAGAGGTCCATGTGAAGAACTTCTAAAGGTCTAGAGGTGCTAATGTCCTTAACAGAGTGAAAAGAGGACTGGACTTGCTTCTCCAACTGATAGGCATCACACAGGTGATCCTTAGTGAACTTAAGCTTAGGCACACCTCTAACTAAGTCCTTTTGGGTGACTCTCCTAAGGGTTTTCATATTGGCATGACACAATCTCCTATGCCATAACCAAGACTCATCAGCAGCAGTTTTTAAGCAAATTGAATTATCAGATTTAATGCTACTTACATCCAGCTTGTAGACGTTATTGATCCTTTGCCCATGCAAAAC
Organism: Dendrobium chrysotoxum; assembly: GCA_019925795.1. Taxonomy (NCBI): domain Eukaryota; kingdom Viridiplantae; phylum Streptophyta; class Magnoliopsida; order Asparagales; family Orchidaceae; genus Dendrobium; species Dendrobium chrysotoxum. The sequence goes on from CM034303.1 coordinate 25,567,681, forward strand.
AACTTCATCATTTAAGCTTAAAATGCAGCCAGTGGGCAGGAATTTGATACTATATCCCTTGTCACAGAGTTGACTGATGCTCAGCAGGTTGTGTTTCAGTCCATCTACAAGCAAAACATCATCAATCATAAAGTTCTTTGAATCACCAATTATACATGTGCCTACCACCTTCCTGGTGGTGTTATCTCCAAGTGTAACCTTGCCTCCAGCTCTGGCCTCCAGCGAAATGAACTGATTTGCATCTCCAGTCATATGTCTAGAATATCCGCTGTCCAGGTACCACATGCTCTCACGAGGTCTTGTGTGAGAGCACTCCTACAAAAGTATCAAACGTCAGTCTTAGGAACCCAAACAGGTTTGGGTTCCTTCTTATGAAAAGAAGAATGCAATGCATGCGTGCTGTGCTGTGAAACAGGCAATTTGGGTTTCCACACCCAATGTGTACTACGGTGAACAGTGCAGGTGTGAGAAATATGTCCTAACATGCCACATGAAAAACATCTAACACCAGGAAAAGGGTTAACTAATCTACGTGGATCATAATGCCTCTTCCTAGTTGTATATGAAACATGCTTTGAAGAACTTACAACAGATTTTTCAAAAGGTGGCGGTGCATAAAACTGTTCAAAAGTAGGCGGTGTTTTGTTCTTTTCAAAAGCACTGATCTTTACTTTCAAAAACTCATTTTCTTTCTTTAAACTTGCAATTTCAAATTTCAAGGTTCCCTTGCTACTTTCTACTTCACATGCCATTGTATCTAATTCTTTAAAAGCTCTTTCTAAGTCCACATGCATAGTTTTCAATGAATCATGCTCAGAAACTAAATCAGAATATTTTTTATTCAACTCATCGAATTCATCAAGCAAAGACATGTGATTTGAATCAAGTGTGGAATGATCTTTAACTACAGAATCATGCTCTTTTTGCAAAGTTAAGTAATCTAATTTCAGACTAGCATGAGTTTTCTTAAGCTTCCTATATGATGTATGAATTCTTTCAGAAACTTTAAATAATTGATCGTAGGTAAGCTCACATACCTCTTCCTGATCCGACTGACCAGGGTGATCATCAGCCATAAGACACAAGTTTGTTTCCTCCTCTTCAGCTTCAGTCTCAGAAGAGTCGGTTGCATAGTCTGCCCAGAACGCCTTCTGAATCCGCTTCTTGTCCTTTCTGAACTTTGGTTTCTCCTCACCCTTCTCCTTGCTTGGGTGAGCTTTAAGTGTAGGACATTCAGCCTTTATGTGTCCAGGCTTCTTGCATTCAAAACAAACAGATTCAGATGAACTCTTAAAATTTTTATTGGACTTACCCTTGTTCCACTTCTGATAGTTCTTATGTTTCTTCCTTAGAAATCTTTTGAATTGCCTTGTGATTAAGGAAACATCATCGCTATCAGACCCGGAAGTGCTAGCATCTGAATCCTTGGCCTTTAGTGCCACTGTCTTCTCTTTCTTGCGTTCACCTGCATCAAGTTGCCTTTGGTTCACCCCTTGCTCGTAAGCAATAAGTGATCCAAGTAAGCTGTCAATAGAGTAGGTGTTTAAATCTTTAGATTCAGTAATAGCAGTAATCTTAGCATCATAAGCAGCAGGCAAACATCTTAGAATTTTGTTCACTCTTTCGTAGTTAGTAAGTTCTCTACCTAGAACATGCAAAGAGGTAACAATCTGAGTGAACCTTGTGTACATTTCTGAAATAGTCTCACTAGGTTTCATGCGAAAAAGTTCATAATCATGTAACAAGATGTTTAACCTAGACTGTTTGACTTCAGTTGTACCTTCGTATGTTATGCATAATCTATCCCAAATTTCCTTTCCCGTTGTACAAGTAGAAACACGCATATAGTCTTCGAATTTTAAAGCACAAAAGAAACAGTTCAAGCATTTTGCATTTAACTGTGCTAAATCACGATCATTAAACATCCAATCAGCAAAAGGCAATTCAGTTTTCACATTGTTAATCAGTCTAAAAGGTGGTTCGTATCCGTCTTTAACTAACATCCGCATGTGATAATTAATAGATTGCAGAAAAGTAGACATGCGTGTTTTCCAAAAATCAAAAGGAATATTATCAAATAATGGTGGTCTTGTAATAGAATATCCTTCAGCAGTATTACGATTGTTACAGTTAGCCATGGATCAAATTCAAAAGTTTTTAAACCTAAATTTTGAATCCCGCTCTGATACCACTTGAAAGTTCGATAGGGATGTTAAGCCCTAGTGAACTAGTCCCGAGGCTAACCAAGAGGGGGGGTGAATTGGTTATTTAAAAATTTCACGATAAGTATGAAAATCTTTTTATAACGTGCAGCGGAAACGAATTAAAACAACGATAAAAAGATCAATCACAGATATTCACCCAAGCAGTTAATATCAGAAAAAATTAAAGTGCAGAACTGAATTAGAAAAGCAAACCAGATTTTATAGTGGTTCGGTCAACTTGACCTACGTCCACTCCCCGGAGCCTCCCCTCCAGGTATTGCACTAAACAAAAAGTGTCTCTCCTTTTGCTCCCACAGAAAGGCGGAGAAGCCTATACAAACACCTCCTTTTCACCACACGGTGAGGCAGAGATCCCGACCTCCTTTTGCTTCCTCCTGAAGCAGGCAGAGAACCTTCGAACTCCTTTCGCTTCCTCGCGAAGCAGGCAGAGAACCTTCGAACTCCTTTTGCTTCCACCTGAAGCGGGCAGAGAACCCCGGATCTTCTTGCGAACGATACTCCCACGATGAACACCGACTAGATGAAAGACGACGAGCGGAGAAGACGACTCTGATCCGTGCTCGGAGCAACCTTAGTGAATCCCTCACTAACTCCCCCTCACAAGATCTTCTCTCTCTCTCCCAACTCTCTCTCTCTCTAGGGTTTCTCAGGGAAGAAAGGCAGCAAATGATTTTTCCAAAAATTGGAAAAAGTTCTTTTAAAGGACGGCTTAAAATTTGCCCTAAATCTCAACTGGTCGGCCAAGATCGTCCAGGATGATCGGTAGATCATCCATGACGATCGGTAGATCGTCCTGTACGATCATTTCAAATTCAGCTGTTTCAGCCTAGACGATCTGGCTCTTCTGGACGATCAGTAGAAAAAATTGTTCATATCGTCCCGTACGATACTGCGATCGTCCAGGATGATTAGTGCAAATTGAGGGAAATCGTCCAGAAGACAGTTCGGGTCGTCCAGAGAAATCTGTGCTGGACGACCAAAAAATGACTTGATCGTCCAGGACGATGGGTTCATCGTCCTGTACGATTAGTTCAAAAAGGCCCCAAATCGTCATGAACACAGTTCGGGTCGTACAGCTGAAATGCACTAAACGATCATGATCATCCGGGACGATCCTGCGATCGTCCAGGACGATATGATCATATCAACCAAAAATAAATTGCTTTCCTTAATTACCAGATTAAATTAGGCATGATTGTACTGGAACGTCCGGGATGATACACATATCGTACGGGACGATCAGACCAAGTATCTAAAAATAAGAACTTGCCTAACTTGATCTGGCGGCTGAGAATTTCTGATTTGGGCATATCGTCCCGTACGATCCGGAGATCGTCCAGGACGATCTGCTCAATCAGACCCTCTTAACTTAGTCGCCCTAATTAGGGTTTCTGTTTTAACTCGATCATCTAGGATGATGTGGAGATCGTCCAGGACGATCTGAACAAAATTTTTAACAGAAACTCTAATTCACTCAATCTCTCTCCCTGAGTGTGTGTGTGCAAGGTTACTTAGCTAGGGAATCAGTTACATTACAATTGACTCAATAAAAGAAAAATCCTACATTTGACACACTTGGACTCGATCTTGAGTTGGCTTGAGTGGCTCGCGATCTTTTGTGCCTGAAACAGATTAGCCAAGCAAAATACACTGGAAACATGTTTGTCATCATCAAAACCAGATTTGCAACATTTGAGCCTTTAATATTATTTCCATAAGTATGTAAAGAAAAAGAATACAAAAAATGAAGTAAAATATGAGCTTTAGTATGTTAGGTTTTTTTGTATGCTATCTTTACATTGTATATTCCCTTAATAATCAATACATTAAGTTTCTTATTTGAGATTAGTATAACACCTTACTTCTGAAGTCCATTTGCTCCAAACAACATAAAGAATTCTTAAAAGCCATGAAACTAATTGATAAAATACATGACTAATGAACTTATAATTTTTCTTAAAATTTATAATGAAGTAATCCTAATGATAATCATACACTAAAACTCACTAAGCAACAAACATAAAAGTTAACAATAAAATGATTACCTGGTAACTTGAGACTATGAGACTATTTTATTAGCCCCAAGGAGGGTGAAATAAACTTCATGGCCCTTGTTTAACAAGGGTAATCATCACATAACCTAAAGAATCAGTAACAAATCACCAACAAACTAAATCTTGTAACCCATATCTTTTTCAATTTGAAAATTATAAGAAATGCATACCAAACTTAAAAATTTAATGATTTAAAATGACTAATAAGGTGTAAAAATATATAAACATCTAAATGAATTCACATAAATTCATAAAATCACTAAAACTCTTTAATCAACATATAACTTTAAGAATTATAACAAATTAAATAAAATTGGTAAAGCATGAAATGCACTCTCACAAACTCCTAACTAAATCATAAATAATAATCTACATTAATTAAAATAAAACTAATTCAAAACTATTAAAAAAATTCTCTCATAAACTCTCCAATGTTTAATAAAAGACTAAAATATTAAAACTTAAACTTTAACTAAGATTCCTTAACTTTAAACAAATAAAAATGAGTTTGTTGGAGGAGCAAATGAACTTCAAAATATATCTTAGTGCAATTGCCCATGTTGGGTTTATATTCATCTTTGTGTTTCTTCCCCTTAACAAATGAAAGGTATATAGTTTGGACTTCCTTGAGTTGCGGGACTAAGTATCCTAAGGTGTCCTTATCCTCGTGCCACTATGACAATGCCACATACCTCATGAGTTAAGGGGAAAGAGTCTAAAGATCTACATAAATCATCTCTCTTTTAGAAACTTAAAGCCACCATTAGGAACCTCAAACTGCATCCTTAACCATTCAAATGTTAAACATTAGGTCAAGTAAGACCTATACATATCTATAGATAGTGTGTTTTTTTTCTCATGTCAATCTTTAAAATAAATCTACCTTAGACATAGGAAGCTTAGGATTTGTTTTTATAGTGGGCAATAGGCCCATCTTGATGTGTCACCTACTAGCCTTATCTAGAGTCTTAAATTACCAAGGTAGGATTAACTGACCTTTGCCACCTCATAAATATTTCAGCCTTGATTAGGTGCAGGATTGAGGAAGGGCCATCCCCCCCCTCTCAATTCTTTATAACCCTAGCATATGTTAGGGCCTATATCCTTGGGCTCTCCACAACTTAATAAGTAAAATTAAAACTAAGTGTTAACTAATTTACTATAAATTATTAATTAATTAAAGAGAAAATTGAGGGCTAATAAATTAAACAATAAGAACTTGATCTTGTAATCTGAACCTCTAACTTAATTTGGGGTAGCTAGGTACACTAATTTTTGCACACACTTTGGTGTTAGATATGACACTTTCTCATATGTATCATAAGGTAGGGTGAAGCTAGAGTAATATTTTATAGTTTCTTTCTTTTTTCACTTCGCATTTATATAAATGTGGTGATGTGTTTCTGGCTTAGATTGTTTTATGGTTGCTCTCTTTGTTTTGTTTTGTTATATTTTGTGGATTGATGAGTGGGCACTTTCTCTTAAATATTTACATTTTATAGAAATATTTTATGCAGGTGGCCATATTCCTATAGGGCAAACAAAAATACTCAAATAATTGTCATAAATGCGCTTTATAATAAGTACTACGAGGAATGCTAAGTCCCTTGGGCATATGGCCCTAAGGACTAGGTTCTGGATCTTAATGTGATTTTGATTAGAATTATACTAATATATATATAAATATAAATAAATAAATAAATAATATATATATATATATATATATATATATATATATGGGATTTTTGTAATTTTAATTTTTTAAATATAATTTTTAGTTAGGGAGGTTTTGTAAGTGTGTGGGAATTTTAGAAGGTAGGAGGCCAAATGTGTGAAGATCGATCAAGAACCTACACACCAATTTATTTTTTTATAGATTTTGGTAATCCCACATCAAGGATGAATGTGGGCAAAGAAGCTAGTCCATGAAATTAAAATTATGATAGGAACATGGAATATAGGTTCCCTTACAAGAAAAGTAATAGAATTAATAGATATATGATTCATAAGAAGATAAATATTCTGTGCATTCAGGAAACTAAATGGGTTAGAGAGAAGGTTAAGGAGATTGATAGTTTAGGATTTAAACTATAAAATTTTGGTAAGAATCATACTAGAAATTGTGTAGGGGTGATTATAGATAAGAGTTAGAAGGATAATATTATAAAAATTAATAGAATTGGAGATAGAATTATAGCTTTAAAGATTGTTATTGATGTTAAGATTATTAATATTAAAGTGCTTATGCTCCTCATGTAGGTTTGGATAGGATCAAAATTAAAATTTTAGAATGACTTAAAAGAATTAATACAAAAGATATCTCTTGAAGAAAAAGTTTTGCTGGAGAAGATTTAAATGGACAAGTTGGTAGAGAGTAGATGATTTTAAACGCATTTATGGTGGACATGGTTTGGAATGACAAATGAAGGTTGTAAGACCATATTAGATTTTTCTTTAGCTTATGATTTTTTAATTGCTGATACCTTATTTAAGAAAAGAGATGAGCATCTCATCACTTATAAAAATGGATATAGTACAACTCAGAATTATTATTTTTGAAAGTACGTGATGCGCCAAGAGGGGGGGGGTGAATTGGTACTTTAAAAATTTAACCCTACACAAGAGTTCTAATTTTTTTTGTATTTTCAAAACATAATTTAACGACTAATGTGCGGAAGCAAATACAATGTTCACAACGATGAAATTGATAGTTCAATTTTAGATTTTTCACTATAATATTTAAATACTGATTTTTCACCAAGCAATTAAAACGCATAAATTTAAAGCATGAAATGTAAAGTACGGTAAACAGGAAAAAACACACCAGAGATTTTTATAGTGGTTCGGTCACTTGACCTACGTCCACTCCCCGGAGTCCTCTACTCTGGGATTTGCACTAGTAAAAGTTGACTCTCCTTTTGCCCTCACAGCAAGGCGGAGAAGCCTTTACAATACTCACTTTCACCTCCCTCGGTGCGGCGGAATACCAAACGCTATGTCACCCTCCTGGTGACGGCAGCGAACCTTCTCCTTTTTCTCCCTCCTGGAGATGGCAGAGTACCTTGGCGATGTTGATCTTGAAGTGACTCTTCCCTCGAGAACTTTCTTGAAGCTTCCAAAGCCACAAGAGGAGCAAAGCATGCAGCAAGCTTGGAGCCACCGTGTGATCCCCTCACACTACTTCTCCCTCACGCTCAAGCTCACCTTCACCTTCCTCTCTCAAGCTATAGATCTCCCCAAAAACTTCTCTCTACCGAATCCCCTTCTTTTTTTCTCCAAGCCTCTCACAGCAAAAGGATTGATCAACAACTCCCTAAAGAAAATTTTAAGTTGTTTTTATATCAGGCTTCAGAAAACCCTAAAAGTTTCAACTTTTGCGTTTCTGTTCGTACAGAACGATTTATAATCGTACAGTACGATCAGTTCAATTACAGCTCCGTCCAGTACGAGTACAGACGAACAGGTATCGAATTTTATTCATATCGTACGGTACGATATGTATATCGTATAGTACGATACTGTTGATTCGTACTGTTCGTATGGGACGAACTGTGGGACGAACCTCGGGATGAAAGAACTCGTCTCTGTCAGTCGTCCAGCACTCATTTAATCGTACAATATGAATAGTATTTTTATGATATCGTCCTGTACGATAAGAATATCGTCCAGGATGAATAGTACAAAAATTCTTGGGATCGTCTGGTACGATCGTTGGGACGAAGGAAATCGTCTCTAACAATCGTCCAGCACTCCACCAGTCGTACAGTACGATCAGTTCATTTCTTGATATCATTCTGTACGATATGAATATCGTCCAGGACGAACAGAACAAAAAACCTTGGTTTCGTCTGGTACGATCTCTAGGACGAATGAAATCGTCTCTGTAAGTCGTACAGTACGATATACGATCGTACAGTACGATCGACATATTAAATAAAAACCAACATTTATTTCCTGATTAGGGAGATAATTTTGGCAAGTTTTAATTAATCGTACAGTACGAACCGTATCGTACAGTACGATCAATTCAGAAAATCAAATTAAAAAACTTACCAAACTTATTCTGGCGGCTAGGGTTTCACAATTACATATTATCATACAGTACGATATTGATCGTACAGTACGATAAGTTTGTAAACTTAATCATTCAAAAATTAGCCGTTAGTCTGAGTATTTTTAATTAATCGTACAGTACGATCCAAGGTCGTACAGTATGATGTGCTTAAAAAAAAATTAATCATTTAAAAAAAAAAAAATTCTCCCCCTGTGTGTCTGCATGGTTGCTCCTTTCACATGCATGCTTCTGTGGCAGACTCAAAAAAGAAAAAATAAAGAAATAAAAATTACAGACTCTTCAACATCCTATTCTACCCGATTTGAGTCTCCAGCAATCTTTAGCAGTGTGCATCTGACCTGAAATGTTAGTGCTCATATACAAAGATTAAACATTTGTAATCTAACGGAAGTCTTTATGTACTCAGTAAGTATTAGTTGTCACCATCAAAATTAAGTGCTCGGGATCCTGGATTTCAACAATCTCCCCCTTTTTTATGGTGTCAAATAATATTTTCCGATGGACAGATGTTCTGACTTCTTTAGCTCCCCCTCAGAAGAGTAGCCTATTAATTTTTAAATAGGCGGAGAAGAAACAGTTTTTTTTTTTTTTTATAACATAAATAAAACAACAAGATAAAAAAAATAAATGTAGTGTGAACATAAACAACCAATAGCATTTAATAGTAAGCAAAAATATAATACAGAACACACTGAAAAGTCTCCCCCTTTTGACAGCACCAAAAAGGGAAGAAAAAGAAAAAATAAGTACACTGATAACAAACAGAAAACAGAAACATCTACAACAACCTAAAAATTTGGATCCTAATCCGGAGGTGGTGGTGGAGGGTCGGGAAACAGCTGGTGGTACTGATGAAGGAGGCGAACTGGTGATCGATCGATGTGAAGCGCTCCCTAAACCATTTCATATCCGTGTCATGCTCCTGATGTTGCTGAGCAATGTGGGCATCCAACCGAGTCTCCAGATGATCAAGTCGTCGAATAATGTCGTCGTGAGGGTAGTCGGGAGGAGCAAGGCCATGTGGTTGGATTGGTGGTGGCGGAGGTGCGTCAGTAGGAGCAGCAGCCTCCTCGTCATCAAACTCGGGATCGGCGGGAGCGGCCCCCCGATGGAACAAGATACGAAAGGAGGCATCAGAGTAGAAGATAGGAAGGTGATCAGGAGGGAGCGGATAATGAAGTTGGTATTTTGCATCTAGGATGTAGCCTATGACATGCCCTAAAGCAAGGTTCAGTTTACGATGGGCACCAGGATATTGGAAGGCAGACAAGGTATGAATGTAGTCAAACACCATTTGGGCTTCATTGAATTTTGTGCCAGACATAATGAGATAGGTGACGACAGAAAATAGGGGAGTAATATGGATGCGATCTCCAGCTTTAGGTATAATAGATGTGCGTAGGACATGCTGGATAACGTGGGCATTTTGATTTAAGGTTTGGACCAGGGGTAGGTGTTGATTGGAGGGGACACCTCCAAGGATCATATTTACTGACGTCCAATCATAGTCATGGGAGATCATGGATTGGGGACGAGGGCCGTCAGTGGACAGCCCGATGTGCTCAGCAATGTCGTTGACGGTGATAACGACATTCTGTTTACAGATATAAGATGTGAAGGTAGTGTTTTCAAGGTCGACTCGGATATTGGCAAAAAACTCAAACAAGAGTTCGGAGTGAAACAGAAAAGCAAGAGTCAGAAGGAATTGAAGGCTAGTGGAGGCGAACAGATTCATCACCTCAAAATTTAGGGCGGCCTGATTGAGCATACGGGATGGAGTGAACTTTGCCTCCTTGATTTTGATATACGCTTTCTCGTCCGCAGCGGAGAGAAAATGATCATCGAAGCGCCGAGAGGAGGAAGAGCTCCCGACGATCATACGACCGCGCTTACTGGACCCAGACATTTTGGAAGAAAGGATTGGATGAATGATGAAATTCAGAGGGATTGAAGGTGAGGAGAAATGGCAAAGAATCCCTCCCATTTTATAGAATTTAAGGGATATCATACAGTACGATTGAGAATCGTACAGTACGATATGTGCAATAATGTCGTCTGGACGACCTTTCAAAAAAGTGAGTTAAATCGTACAGTACGATCAATATCGTACTGTATGAACGTGAGTGTAAGGCGTTCGTCCCAACGAGTCGTCTGAACGACTTTTGACCAAAAGTGTTCGTACAGTACGAACAGGTGTTCGTACAGTACGATAGGCAATAATGTTCGTACCGACCGATTTAAATTCATCCTAATCCGTTTGACACGTGGATTGTACAGTACGATTGGTATGTCGTACAGTACGATGACCAATAATTAGTATCGTACGGTACGAGTGGTGAATCGTACAGTACGATAGGTATAAGACATGAAAGATCTGGACCGTGAATGGGAATGGACGGCTGAGATTTGAGTGATTTGAACCTTATCGTACAGTACGATAGTGTATCGTAGAGTACGATTGTCAGAGAAGATCAAAGTTTGTGAGCAACATGGGAAGAGGATCAGGAATCCAATTTTTTTTATTTTTTTTGTTTTTTTTTTATTTTAACAAAAAACAAAACAACCACACACCAATTTTTTTTTGTTTTTTTTTGTTTTTTTTTTGTTACATTTGGCGTGAATGTCTATGACACCTAATTTGGTTCGTAAAGTGCTAAATGTGTCATAACCTAATGGTTTTGTGAAAATGTCCGCCAATTGATCTTCAGTAGCAACGTGGTGCAGTTCAATATCTCCTTTGGCTACATAATCTCTAATGAAATGATGTCTAATGTCTATATGTTTGGTTCGTGAGTGTTGAATTGGATTTTTGGATATGCAAATTGCACTAGTGTTGTCACACATGATCGGAATGGTTCCTACAGGTAGTCCTAGATCTACAAGCTGTTGTTTTAACCACAACACTTGTGCAACACAGCTACCTACCGCTATATATTCCGCTTCGGCTGTGGATAGGGCTACTGAATTTTGTTTCCTACTGGACCATAAAACTAATGATTGTCCAATGAATTGACAAGTGCCAGAAGTGCTTTTTCTATCTACCCTACATCCTGCAAAGTCTGAATCTGAGTATCCTAAGATTTCAAAAGAAGTGCTGTGTCTAGGATACCAAATTCCTAAGTTCGGGGTGCCTAGAAGATATCTAAGAATTCTTTTGACAGCAGTCATATGAGATTCTTTCAGGTCAGCTTAAAAATGGGCACAAAGACACACACTAAATATTATGTCTGGTCTACTAGCAGTCAGATAGAGAAGCAATCCAATTATTCCCCTATACCTCTTTTGATCTACAGACTTCCCACTGGGATCTTTATCCAATTGAATATTAGAGCTCATGGGTGTATTCATAGCCTTAGCATTGTCCATTTCATATTTTTTCAAAATATCGTTGACGTACTTAGACTGGCTAAGAAACGTTCCACCTTCCGTTTATTTTACACTAAATCCAAGGAAGTAACTAAGTTTGCCCATCATGCTCATTTCAAACTCGTCGCTCATTATTTTTGAAAATTCATTACATAGGTTTTTCTCTGTCGATCCGAATAATATGTCATCTACATAAATCTGAACAATGAGTACTTCAACTCCTACCTTCTTCAAAAATAAGGTGGTGTCCACACTACCCTTTACAAAGCCTCTATCTAGTAGGAACATACTAAGTGTTTCATACCAGGCTCTAGGTGCTTATTTTAACCCGTACAGTTCCTTTTTCAGTTTGAACACGTGGTTTGGAAATTGTGAGTTTTCAAACCCCGGAGGTTGCTCCACATACACATCTTCCTTGATTAATCCATTCAGGAAGGCACTCTTTACATCCATTTGATATAGCTTAAAATCCCTAAAACAAGCAAAAGCTAACAGTACCCTGATGGCTTCTAGTCTAGCTACCGGAGCAAAAGTTTCTTCAAAATCTATTCCTTCAATTTGGTTATACCCCTTCGCTACTAACCTAGCCTTGTTTCTTACTACTATTCCTGAGTCATTCATCTTATTTTTAAAGACCCACTTAGTTCCAACCACATTTTGCTCATTAGGCCTTTTGACTAACTCCCATACATCATTTCTAACGAATTGGTTCAACTCTACTTGCATTGCTAGGATCCAAAATTCATCTCCTAAGGCTTGATCTATACTCGTGGGTTCAATCATAGATATGAATGCAGAATGGCTAACCTCTTTCCTAAGTCCATGCCTAGTTTTTACCCCTTCTGATGGGTCTCCTAAGATCAGCTCTCTAGGATGACTAGAAGAAAATTTCCAATCTTTAGGCAGTATTTTCTGAGGTTCCGCTCTAGTCTCTATGGTAATGGTTTCTACTCCCCGTATAACCTCAACTTCTTCTTCTTCATGATTAGGTTCAGATGTCTTATTGGATTCATCAAATACCACATGAGTGGACTCTTCTACTACTAGGGTTCTCTTATTAAATATTCTATAGGCTTTACCTACAGATGAGTAGCCTAGGAAAACCCCTTCATCAGATTTAGGATCGAACTTTCCTAAGGGTGACTTGCCATTGATTAGGATGAAGCATTTGCACCTGAAAACGTGTAAGTGGGAAAGATTGGGTGTCCTACCCTTAAGCAACTCATAGGGTGTCTTATTAAGTTTGGATCTAACATTTACCCTATTTAATACATAGCATGCGGTATTTACTGCTTCTGCCTAAAAGTATCTAGGGAGAGTGTATTCAGCTAACATAGCCCTAGCAGCTTCAACTAAAGTTCTATTCTTTCTTTCTGCTATTTCATTTTGCTGAGGAGTTCTAGGGGCAGAGAAATTATATTCTATTCCAACCTCTTTACAAAAAGATTCAAATTTATCATTCTTAAATTCCCCACCGTGATCACTATGAATTGTTGAAATTACACATCCTAATTTCCTTTGAATCTAAGTGGAGAAAACTCTAAATTCTTCAAATGACTCACTCTTATGAGCTAGGAATTTCACACAAGTAAATCTAGAGTAGTCATCTACTATTACAAACCCATACAACTTCCCTCCTAGGCTGGCTGTACTAACAGGTCCGAACAGGTCCATGTGGAGAGTTTCTAGTGGCCTAGTAGTGCTGATATCCTTGATTGCATGAAATGAAGATTTAACTTATTTTCCTAATTGGCAAGCATCACAAAGATGGTCCTTAGTAAAGTCTAACTTTGGTATGCCTCTAACTAAGTCTTTCTGAGTGATGTTCCTAAGCGTTTTCATACTAGCATGGCATAGTCTCCTATGCTATAGCCAAGAGTCATCTGCTATTGTTTTCAGACACAAAGAGTTTGAGGTTTCAATGCAGTTCAAGTCTAACATGTAAACATTGTTTATACGTTTTCCTTCTAACACAAGTGAATCATTTAAACTAATCATGCATTTGTTAGACAGAAATTTTATATCAAAGCCCTTGTCACATAGTTGACTTATACTTAAAAGATTGTGCTTTAAACCATCCATTAAAAGTACATTCTCAATAATTAAATTTTTAGTATTTCCAATGATACCTGAGCCCACCACTTTTCTGGTGGTGTTGTCTCCCAAAGTTACCTTACCTCCTGACCTGGCCTCCAGTGTCACGAACTGCTTCATGTCTCCAGTCATGTGTCTCGAGCAGCCACTGTCCAGGTACCACATGCTCTCACTAGGTCTTTTGTGAGAGCATTCCTATAATGTCAATCATGGATTAGCTTTGGGAACCCAAGTGAGTTTGGGTTCCACATCATGCTTATATGAATGAAATGTATGCATGTTATGCTGTGATGAATGCGATTTTGGTCTCCACACTAGATGTGTCCTATAGTGAATTGAGCACGTGCGAGCTATGTGACCTAGCATGCCACAAGAATAACATCTAACACCTGGAAATGGGTTCACTAATCTACGAGGGTGGTAGTGCCTATTTCTGGGTTTGGATGATGCATGTCGTGCTGGTTTTGATTGAGATGATTCACATGGTGGAGGCTGAAAGAATTCAGCAAATGTGGGAGGTTTTTTGTTATTCTCGTATGCATGAAGTTTTTCATTTAAAAATTTGTTCTCTTGGTTAAGACTAGCATATTTGAATCTCAATGCATGCTCACTATTACTAAGTTCCCCTGATAGTTCTTCTAGTTCCTTAAATGCATTATCTAATTCAACATGTGATGATTTCAAGGTATCGTGTGCAGTGGTTAACTCAATATGCTTCTTGTTTAATGCATCGTATTCATCAAGCAAAGACATATAATCTTTATCTAAGTCAGAAAAATTCTTTACTACACTAGCATGCTCCTTTTGTAAAGTACTAAACTCAGTATTAAGACTAACATGCTTTTTCTTCAATTTTCTATACGAGTCATGGATTTTTTCAGAAATAATAAGCAGTTCATCGTAAGACAGTTGACATACCTCATCTTGATCTGATTGATCAAGATTATCATTAGTCATAAGACACAGATTCGTTACCTCCTCCTCTGCTTCTTCTTCTGATGATTCTGAGGCAGAGTCGGCCCAAAATGCTTTTTGAGTCTTAAAATTGCCCTTCTTGAACTTTGATCTTTCCTCACCCTTCTCCTTAGTTTGATGAGTTTTGATGTTGGGGCAATCAGCTCGGAGATGACCGGGTTTCCTGCACTCAAAGCAAATTGTTTCAGATGCAACCTTAGTATACTTTGAGTTCTTACCTTTGTTCCAATTGCTTTGATGATGGTGCTGCTATCTTTTCAGAAAATTTTTGAACTGACGAGTCATCAAAGCTATGTCGTCATCTTCCTCCACTGCTGAGCTGTCACTTTCAGAATTGTTTGCTTTTAAAGCCACTGCTCGCTCCTTTTTCTTTTCACCTGCATCACTTTGTCGTTGACTCACTCCGTGCTCGTAGGCAATGAGTGACCCAAGCAAATTATCAATAGAATAAACATTTAGGTTTTTTGACTCAGTTATTGCAGTGATTTTAGCATCGTATGAGCTAGGCAAACATCGCAGTATTTTGTTTACTTTTTCCGAGTTAGACAACTCTCTTCCTAAAGCATGCAGTGATGTTACAATCTGGGTGAATTGAGTGTACATGTCAGATATAGTTTCACTAGGTTTCATGCGGAATAGTTCGTAATCATGTAACAGTAAGTTCAACCTAGATTGTTTGACCTCACTAGTTCCTTCGTACGTGATACACAGTTTGTCCCAAATTTGTTTACCAGTAGTACAAGTTGATACTCGCATATAGTCTTCTGATTTTAATGCGCAAAAGAAACAATTTAGACATTTAGCATTTAGTTATGCAAATTCTCTATCCTTAATGATCCATTCATTAAATGACAGTTCAGTTTTAACTCCATTCAACATACGAAATGGTGCAGAATAACCTTCTTGGACTAACATCCACATGCGATAGTCTAAAGACTGTATAAATGTAGACATGCGTATTTTCCAAAAATCAAACGGTATGTTGTCAAATAAAGGTGGACGAGTTATGGAATAACCCTCCGTAGTGTTACGGTTACCAAATTGAGCCATGGATCTTACGTTTCTAGGTTTTCTAAAACACTATTTTGAAACCCCTCTCTGATACCACTTGAAAGTACGAGATGCGCCAAGAGGGGGGGGGTGAATTGGTATTTTAAAAATTTAACCCTACACAAGAGTTCTAAGTTTTTTTGTATTTTCAAAACATAATTTAACGACTAATGTGCGGAAGCAAATACAATGTTCACAACGATGAAATTGATAGTTCAATTTTAGATTTTTCACTACAATATTTAAATACTAATTTTTCACCAAGCAATTAAAACGCACAAATTTAAAGCATGAAAAGTAAAGTACGGTAAACAGGAAAAAACACACCAGAGATTTTTATAGTGGTTCGGTCACTTGACCTACGTCCATTCCCCGGAGTCCTCTACTCCGGGATTTGCACTAGTAAAAGTTGACTCTCCTTTTGCCCTCACAGCAAGGCGGAGAAGCCTTTGCAATACTCACTTTCACCTCCCTCGGTGCGGCGGAATACCAAACGCTATGTCACCCTCCTGGTGACGGCAGAACCTTCTCCTTTTTCTCCCTCCTGGAGATGGCAGAGTACCTTGGCGATGTTGATCTTGAAGTGACTCTTCCCTCGAGAACTTTCTTGAAGCTTCCAAAGCCACAAGAGGAGCAAAGCATGCAGCTAGCTTGGAGCCACCGTGTGATCCCCTCACACTACTTCTCCCTCACGCTCAAGCTCACCTTCACCTTCCTCTCTCAAGCTCTAGATCTCTCTAAAAACTTCTCTCTACCGAATCCCCTTCTTTTTTTCTCCAAGCCTCTCACAGCAAAAGGATTGATCAATAACTCCCTAAAGAAAATTTTAAGTTGTTTTTATATCAGGCTTCAGAAAACCCTAAAAGTTTCAACTTTTGTGTTTCTGTTCGTACAGTACAATTTATAATCGTACAGTACGATTAGTTCAATTACAGCTCCGTCTAGTACGAGTACAGATGAACAGGTATCGAATTTTATTCATATCGTACGGTACAATATGTATATCGTACAGTATGATACTGTTGATTCGTACTGTTCGTACGGGACGAACTGTGGGATGAACCTCAGGACGAAAGAACTCGTCTCTGTCAGTCATCCAGCACTCATTTAATCGTACAGTACGAATAGTGTTTTTCATGATATCGTCCTGTACGATAAGAATATCGTCCAGGACGAATAGTACAAAAATTCTTGGGATCGTTTGGTACGATCGCTGGGACGAAGGAAATCATCTCTGACAATCGTCCAGCACTCCACCAGTCGTATAGTACGATCAGTTCATTTCTTGATATCGTCATGTACGATATGAATATCGTCCAGGACGAACAGAATAAAAAACCTTGGTTTCATCTGATACGATCTCTGGGACGAATGAAATCGTCTCTGTAAGTCGTACAGTACGATATACGATCGTACAGTACGATATGTCACCAATGTTTATTTCCTGATTAGGGAGATAATTTTGGCAAGTTTTAATTAATCGTATAGTACAAACCGTATCGTACAATACGATCAGTTCAGAAAATCAAATTCAAAAACTTACCAAACTTATTCTGGCGGCTAGGGTTTCACAATTACATATTACAGTACGATATTGATCGTATAGTACGATAAGTTTGTAAACTTAATCATTCGAAAATTAGCCGTTAGCCTGAGTATTTTTAATTAATCGTACAGTACAATCCAAGGTCGTATAGTACGATGTGCTTAAAAAAAATTAATCATTTTTAAAAAAAAAATTCTCCCCCTTTGTGTGTGCATGGTTGCTCCTTTCACATGCATGCTTCTGTGGCAGACTCAAAAAAGAAAAAATAAAGAAATAAAAATTACAGACTCTTCAACATCCTATTCTACCCGATTTGAGTCTCCAGCAATCTTTAGCAGTGTGCATCTGACCTGAAATGTTAGTGCTCATATACAAAGATTAAACATTTATAATCTAACGGAAGTCTATATGTACTCAGTAAGTATTAGTTGTCACCATCAAAATTAAGTGCTCGGGATCCTGGATTTCAACAATTTTCTTATAAGTAAATTAGATCATTTAGATTATAAAGATTGTAAAGTTATTTCAAGTGGAAATTTATGTACCTAACATCGATTATAAGTTTTGGACTTTAAGATAAAGTGGCTAAAATAAAAAAATAAAGTAAAATGATTTTTTAGGATTAGATGGGAGCATTTAAAGAATATTAATATAATTATTTTTGAGAGAAAGATTTTAGATCTTAATATTTTGTCTGTGCATGAGGATGCTAATGTTATATGGGAAAAAGTGGCTAGTGATATTAAGAATATTACGAAAGATGTGCTTGGAGTATAAAGGGAAAAGCATATAATAGTAAAAATAGTTAGTGGTGGAATCCAAATGTGCAAGAAAAGATTAAAAATAAGAAGATTTGTTATAAAAATTAGTTTTAATGTAAAAATTTTATTAATTGAGAAAGACATAAAGAGCCATGCAAGGAATATAAGAAAGCAATATGCAATGCAAAGATCTTAGCTTTTAAAGATTTATATAATAGATTAAATACTAAGGAGGGAGAAAGATATATGTATAAGTTAGCCAAACATAGAGATAGGAGTAGTAAGGATTTAGTTCAAGTGAAGTGTATTAAGGTTGAAGATCAAAAAGTACTTTTCTTATAAGATGATATTCAACAAAGGTGGATGAGATATTTTGCTTAACTTTTTAATGAAGAATATGAAAATACGATTGAATTTAGTGACCTTAGCACCCTAAATGAAAATAAAGATTTATGTTTTTATCGGCGTATTAGTAAAACCAAAGTTAGAGAGGTTTTAAAGAAATGGAAGGGTGGAAAAGCTATTGGACCTGATGATATTCCAATAGAGGTGTGGAAATGCTTAGGGGATGAAGGAATTTCTTAGCGTATTAAAATTTTTAATACTATTTTGAAGTCTAAAAAGATGTCTGATGAGTGGAGATTGAGTGTGTTAATTCCTATTTTTAAGAATAAAGGTGATGCAAAAGATTGTGCGAATTATAGAGGAATTAGGTTAATGCGTCATACTTTAAAACTATGGGAGCGAGTTATGGAGCATAGGTTGCGGCGTGATACTAATGTTTCTCAAAATCAATTTGGATTCATGCTGGGTAGGTCTGCTATGGAATCCATACATTTATTGAGAGGTTTAATGGTGAAATATAGAGAGATTAAGGAGGATATACATATGATATTTATTGATTTAAAGAAAGCATATGATAAAGTTATAAATGAAGTGCTATGGAGAGTTCTTGAAAAGAATGGAGTTAATAATGCTTATATTCAAATCATTAAAGATATGTGTGCAGGAGCTATTACTTGTGTTCAAACATAAGGTGGTTTGACCAAGTATTTTCCTATTTCGGTAAGATTACATCAAGGATTAGCCTTAAGCCCATATCTTTTTGCTTTAGTCATGGATGTTCTCACTAGACATTTGCAAGAGGATATAGCTTGGTGTATATTTTTGCTGATGATATTCATCTTATTGATAAGACTAGAGAGGAAGTTGAAGGTAAACTTGAATTATGGAGGTCAACTTTAGAGTCTAAAGGTTTTCACTTGAGTAGATCTAAAATAGAATATATGAAGTGTAATTTTAGTAGTAATAGACCTAATGAGGGGATTGTGATTTTGGACAATCAAGTTATTAATAAGATCACATTTTAGATATCTTGGTTATATTGTTTAGAGTGATGGTGAAATAGATGGGGATATTATCAATAGAATTCAAGTTGGATGGTTGAAAAGGAGGAAGGCATCGAGCTTCTTGTGTGAAATAAAAGTCCCCCTCAAACTTCAGGGAAAATTCTATAAGATGGTGGTGAGACTTGCAATGCTTTATGGTGCCAAATGTTGGCCATTGAAAGAGAAGCATAATATTAAGTTAAGTGTTACAAAGATAAAGATGCTCAGGTGGATGAGTGGCTTTACCCATAGAGATAGGATACGAAATGAGCATATATATGAAAAGGATTGAGTAGCTCCAATGGAAGATAAGATTAGAGAGAGTCGCCCTAGATTGTTTGCTCACATAAAATGACGGCCTTGCGATGACACGGTTAGGAAAGTAGATGTATTAGATTTGACTTATATTAAGAAAGGTAGAGGTAGAACTAAAAAGACTTGGTTAGAAAATATTAGAAATAATCTTTCTTTATTAGATTTAAACAAGAATTTGACTTTTAACAGGACACAATGGAGAAAAAGGATTCATGTAGCTGACCCCACGTAGTGGGACAAAGGCTTGATGTTGTTGCTATTGTTATTGATAGATTTAGGCTGAGTTGTATTTTTATTAGAGCTTAGTTACCTTTTTTATTTTTCTAGGACGTATTACATAACATAGTTGCATTCATGGCTACTATTTATTTTTTGTGTGATGATTAATGTGTTTATTATGAATACACATTAGAATTGCATGCTTTTTCCAAGGTTTCTTACTCTACGTTGCTTCGGTGTGGCTCGGATGAAGTCTTCGTTAGGCTCTTTAGGATGTTAATTTTTCTACAAAATTAAAATTTGTTTAAATAAGATAAAAATGAACATAGGATTTAAAATTAATTAATTTTTCACAATTAATGCATGACCCTCTTTATGGGTTACCTTTTTAAAATGATGATTAGTATTTCAAGCCTTATTCACTTCATAGTGACTACTAGCTAGTCCTGATTGACCCTATCTATACATGCATAGCCTTGAGTCAAAGCATTATAGATTTTCCTTTTTGCAACATAGAGGGATAGTTCATTTTGTATAACAAAGAACCATTCATTATCGGGCTTAGTGCCTATTTCGCTTTCTGTACCTCCCACCACTCTTGCATTTGGATAAGACTTGACTTCATGGATTTAATATACATGGAAGAGTTTAGCTGGCATCCCTTTTCGAGTAGGGTTGTAAACCCAGGTTGGGGCTGCTTAGATCCCTAGTAGGGTTTAAGTTATAAGTTCCCTCGTGGTATCTTACATTAGTAAGGTCGTGGGCTTTAGTACTTGGTGTACAATACATCTAGTGTAGATCTAGGCTCAAAAGTTGGCTGTATTGGTGTACCATTGCATGCCTTATTGATGGGTAAGTTCTCTACTCTTTAGAAGCTCTAAATCCCACTCATCCGTGTCACACTTATGGTGCCACTTTCATCTTTCTCTCATGCATGCTTTGTGTATGATGTCTTCTCCACAGATTTCTTCTCTTTAGATCGACCGAGTAATTGTATGATCCATGCGTGTTGATTAGCCTAATTGAGCCTATCATCAAAGTGTGTAGATGAGAGTCACTATCCTCCATATTTAATTATATGTATGATCCCATCTGCTATCCCCTCAGCCTGCTTGCATAGAGTATAAATGCTAATAATCATTTTGTCCTACTAGATAGTGTGATAGTACCCTTTGCATTCTAATGCCCGTTAGTAGCACCCTTTAAGAGACACACAGCTGCGGCGCTTTGTCTGGTGGCCCTATGGCACTGATCAGTACTTATAGTTTCCTTTTTCCTATTCATTTCCTACATAAATATAGCTAAAATAATATATATATTTTTTATTTTAGGCACAATAAATAATATATAATTTATAATTAATAAATTCCCCCCAGCTTAAACTCTTGCTTGTCGTTAAGCAATGATAAAAATTACCTATTGGTCACTTAATAGCCAAAGTAAAAAAATTGATAATTTAAAATTACTTAAATATAAAATAATACATTATAGTCCAGAAGTAATTTGGAATAAACAAAGTTATAATTCAAATTTAAAAAGTCATAACAATTATCCCAATCAATCACCCATGTTATTGCTTGTATTGAATCTATCCACTATGTATGTAAGTGTAAAATTGACTTTCGAATTAAAAAATAAATAATATAACACAGGGATTAGTTGTGCTTGTAATTAAATTAGAAGTTCATTAGCACACCATCATGTGTACTAGTTCACTTACCTTATCCTTTTTTTATTTAAGTATTTGGATGCATTTAAACTTAAGCTTCAATTAATACAAATTTTTGAATATGCTCATCTTTCTCCTTTCACATATCTCTTTTAGAAATTTTCATAAATTTTATTCCTTCATATTTTATGGAATACATATTTAATGATTTTGAATATTAGATTTACTTTCATCTTCCTGTAACCCTAATTGATTTAATATTAGGATTCAATAAGATCACTAATTCCATTTTCAAGTGTACTATGATCTTCCTAATTTAAGCTACCCACAACTTTTCCTTAAACTTAATCATTCATTTTTCAATTCAATGGTCAAAGCATTAGAATATAACTTTTAAATTCAAATCAAGTCAATAGCTTAAGAACTCTATATTAGTTAATTACTAAGCTTATCAAATTATGAATTATTATGCGATATTTATTAAAACTATAATATAGGGTTTTATTATTATCCTATTTTTATATAATTTGTAATTATTATTTTTTATCTAAGTAAATAATGAAAGTGCATGTATCTATAGAGAATATTATATAATAGTTTATGCTTAGAAGAACTTAATTAAATATAAATAATATAATAATACAAAGTAAACTAATTGTAAATAAATATAACTAAACATAAAATGAAAATCATAAATAAAGATAGCACCACACCTAAGAAATGAGCAAAATAATTGAAAAAAGATTCAAATACAAAACATAAGTGGGTTGCCTCCTATTAGCGCTAATAGTCGTTAGCTAGACTTGCCTAGATTTATCATTTTGGCTGGGGTGCATCACTACCACTCCTCAAGTGGTTTCCACTATAATCATTCTCTTTCTTTTTAACTTTAGTATTACTGGATAATGATCTAAGGGGTCTACTACTAAAATAGATTGCAAGCTGTCCTAATTAATTTTTTAAATTTTTGATAGAAGTAGCTTAACTTTGCAATTGTGTTCCAACTAAATCACTACCTCTTCCAAAGGTGTCTTCCTATTCCCAAATTGATTGCTTTGATTACATCCTAGGGGATCAGAAGGGTTCAGATTCACTATAGATTATTGAGGATTATTCTAATTTCCTCATTAATTAAATTGAGCTACATTCCACTGATTATTACCACTAAAATTATTATTAGACCAATTAAAATTAGGGTGATTCCTATAACCTGAATTATTTGTATTGGAATAGGGATTATTTTTCCTTCTAATCAAATTCACACTTTCAATCCCTAAATTGTTAACATCACCAAAGGAATTCAAATATTACTCTTCCAATTTCATAAATGATTCTGATCCTAATCTTGAATTAAGTCCAATAGTATCCAATTTCTTCAAAATTGTAGCTACTTTAGCGATAAGAATTGACAAAGCATCTGATTCATAAATTCTAGTTACTCTCTTAGGATTCACCTTGTTAGTAGGCCACAAGAAATTATTTGCAGCCATTTCCTCTATTAGTTTATATGCTTCCTCAAATAGATTGGACATTAAAGATTATCCAGCTACATCATCTATGATTGATCTAAGGGATCATACCAATCTATTGTAAAATGTATAAATAAACAACTAATTGAGAAAAGTTTGCTGAGGGAATTTCCTAAACATTTTGATAAATCTCTCACAATTTTCATAAATTAATTCTCCCTCAAACTGGGTAAAAAATGTGACATCATTCTTAAGTTTGGCAGTTTTTGAAGGTTGCAAATACTTAACAAGAAATTTATGAGCCAACTCATTCCAGGTGGTTATAGAGCTTGGGGGCCCCTTTGAGAAATGGGAATAATCCAAGTCTAATAGCATCATCAGTAACACTATTATACTTAAATACTACATAGATTCCTAAGAAATTGTCTAAGTATATAATGGGATCCTCAACTAGAGTTCTAACAAATTAAGAATTTTAAACCATCTAAATTATGGTAGGTTTTAGTTCAAAGTTATTGGCCTAAATAGTAGGTCTATTGATACTTTAATGGATTACTTCTGTGATTGGGTTAACGTACTCTCTAAAAGGTCTAGAATGGTCTTAATCTTATGGTGGGTCAACATTTCTACAATCTTTTTATTTTTTTAAATTTTTGTAAGGGCTCTTTCTATCTCAAGGTCAAATAATAAGGGCTCCTTACTAGATCTATCAAACATGTAATAATAATGAAATAATTAAATTAAAAATTAGAAGCTAAAAAATAAACAAAATACTTTTTAGATTTTCTAAAATTTTTATCAAATAGAACAAAGATACAGGACATAAGTAGGTTTTAGCATGCACTTACTTCAATAATATAGTTAAAATTACAATATGCATGTTACTTCTCTAGCAACGATGCTAACAACTTGATTATGGTGGGCTAGGATATGACTTGCTAAGTTGAAATATGCTTGTTTTCTTTGATATAAAATTAATAAAAGCCCACTAAAATATGTAAGTATACATAACAAATCTAGTAATTAAGTGATAGAATAGAGTGTCAAATCCATGAGGAAGTGTTTTGCTTAATTATAATTAAACTACTACTATTTAATATAAATGTACAATTTATCCTACTAAAAGTAAAATGATGTTTTTTTCTTTTTTGACAACAACAACAACAACAACATCAAGCATTTATCCCACTACGTGGGGTCAACTACATGAATCCTTTTTCTCCATTGTGTCTTGTTAAAAGTCAAATTCTCATTTAAATCTAATAAATAAAGATCATTTCTAATATTTTCTAACCAAGTCTTTTTAGGTCTACCTCTACCTTTCTTAACATAAGTCAAATCTAAGACCTCTACTTTCCTAATCGGGTCATTGGGAGGCTATCGTTTTATGTGACCAAACCATCTAAGGTGACTCTCTCTAATCTTATCTTCCACTGGAGCTACACCAACCTTTTCATGAATATGCTCATTTCGTATCCTATCTCTAAGGGTAAAGCCACTCATCCACCTGAGCATCCTCATCTCTGCAACACTTAACTTACAATTATGCTTCTCTTTTAATGGCCAACATTCAGCACCATAAAGCATTGTAGGTCTCATCACCATCTTATAGAATTTTTCCTTAAGTTTGAGGGGTACTTTTCTATCACACAATAAGCCCGATGCATTACTCCACTTCAACCATCCGACTTGGATTCTGCTGATAATATTCCCATTTATTTCTCCATCACTCTGAACAATAGATTCAAGATATCTAAAATGTGTACTCTTATTAATGACTTGATCTCCCAAAGTCACAATTCTATTTTTTCTTTTTTGACACTAAAAGAAAAACATATAAAGAGATTTTGATACTTATAAAAATGAAGTGTATTTAAATAATGAATATAAATAATATAGTTTTCTAAATGAAACTCTTAATGTTTAGATGTGGATCAAAGTATATGTATCTTTAGATCTCTATTGAGATTGCAAGGGTGAAAAGAAAGGTTATGCCTTCTTATAGTTTTTCCATCTCCATAGAACCTAGAACATTATACATCCTATGTCTAGGCACGCTAACATTCCATTTTAATACTCCTAATTATTTCAATATTCTTCTGTTGAGGCAATACATCACACTAGATATTAACTATAAACATGGCCATTGTATTCATTAAATAAAGAATGGGAAATATTGAAAAAATTAATATATCATTCAAGGTACAAGAGTCTACATGAGTACTTGCTATGATTTTTACATCATCAGTCCAAAACTAGAGAATTTGTCAAACATGAAAGATTTGAGAGGAAAACTCATTTTCGTTTCATTCATTAAAAGAAGGGATATAAGAGAAGTAATAATAAAATTGTCACCCAGAAGAATCAAATGATCTTCTCCACACTCCATCCTTTAACCACAGTGTTACTTACACAAGTAGACTAAGATCTCCATATTTAAATTATCTTGCACTTCCCTAGCCTCCCATAGAATTTACTCAAAAAGGGCACTAAAGAAACTTATTTAAAATTATATAATTTTACTTAAGTGATAGAACTCTCCAAACAATAGAACTGAACTATTTATAGTAAGTATAGGGAGGGGTTCAAGCACTGCAGTGCTTGATAAGGTGGCATTATGGCGGTATAAAATGAACTAGCTCCTTAGCACTTTAATATTGACTTTGTTGTGACACTGTCTGACCTAGAACACTTATTGATTGAAATGATGCATCCTTTGGCTTAGTTGGTGTAGTGAAAGTTCGATAGGGATGTTAAGCCCTGATGAACTAGTCCTGAGGCTAACCAAGAGGGGGTGAATTGGTTATTTAAAAATTCAAGAGCAACAGCAAAAATCTTTTCTATGATATGCAATGAAAATAAGTAAATACTCAAACGAAAAGATTAAACACTAATTTCACCCAAGCAGATAATCACAAAAAAAACTAAAGTACAGAAAGTAATCAGAAAAAGCACACCAGAATTTTCTAGTGGTTCGGTCAACTTGACCTACGTCCACTCCCCGGAGCCTCCCCTCCGGGTATTGCAGTAACTCAAAGTGTCTCTCCTTTTGCTCCCACAGCAAGGCGGAGAAGCCTGTACAAAAAACTGCCTTTCCACCGACACGGTGAGGCAGAGAACCCAACCTTCTTTTGCTTCCTCCTGAAGTAGGCAGAGAACCTCGGATTCCTTTCGCTTCCTTCTGAAGTGGGCAGAGAACCCCAGATCTTCTTGTGAATGATCCTCTCACAAAGAACACCACCACGACGAAAGACGACGAGTGGAGAAGACGACTCTGATCCTTACTTGGAGCAACCTTCGTGAACCCCTTCACAAACTCCCCCTCAAAAGATCCTCTCTCTCTCCCAAACTCTCTCTCTCTCTAGGGCTTCTTTGGAAAGGAAAGGGGCAAAAGATTTTTCTTATTCAAAGAAAAATATCTTTTATAGGAGGGCTCAAAATTTGCCCTAAATCTCAACTAGTCGGCATAGATCATCCAGGACAATCGACAGATCATCCTGTACGGTCAGTTCAAAATCAGCTGCTTTAGCCTAGACGATCTGGCTCTTCTGGAAGATCAGTAAAAAAAGTTGTTCATATCGTCCCGTACGGTTTTGCGATCGTCTGGGATGAATAGTGTAAATTGAGGAATTTCGTCCAGAAGACTGCTTGGGTCGTCCAGAGCAACATGTGCTGGACGACCAAAAAATGACTTGATCATCCAGGATGATAAGGGGATCGTCCTGTATGATTAGTTCAAAAAGTGCCAAAATCATCCTGAGCATAGTTCGGGATGTACAGCTGAAACGCACTAGACGATCATGATCGTCCAGGACGATCCTGCGATCGTCCAGGATGATATAATCGTATCAATCAAGTATTAATTACTTTCCTTAATCACCAGACTAATTTAGGCATGATTGTACTGGATCGTCTAGGATGATACAAGTATCGTCCGGGACGATCAGACCAAATATCTTAAAATAAAAACTTGCCTAACTTGATCTGGCGGCTGAGAATTTTTTATTTGAGCATATCATCCCGTACGATGCAATGATCGTCCAGGATGATCTACTTAATCAGACACACTTAACTTGGTCTCCCTAATTAGGGTTTCTATTTTTACTTGATCGTCCAGGACGATGTGAATATCGTCCAGGACGATCTGAACAAAAACTTGAACAGAAACTCTAATTCACTCAAGCTCTCCCCCTGAGTATGTGTGTGCAAGGTTACTTAGCTAGGAGATCAGTTACATTACAATTGACTTCAGAAAAGAAAAATAGTACACTTAGACACACTTGGACCTGATCTTGAGTTGGCTTGACTTGCTTGTGATCTTTTATGCCTAAAATGGGTTAGCCAAGAAAAGCATAATAGAAACATGTTTGTCATCATCAAAACCAGATTTGCAACAATCATGTTGGTAACTACTTCATCATAGTGCTCTAGAATTTGAGTGCTGCAGCACTTGAATGTGAATTTCGGCACTAAGGTGTTGCATAGCTCGGTGCTCTGGTGGTCATTTTCTTGAGGCTCCATGCAGTGTTATATTTGGGTTTAGCAGCATTGTGTTGTATTGCAACAGTGACTTTGGTGCCATCGTAGTGTTGAAAAATAGAGAAACCAACACTGCATTGTCAGAATTAAGAACCTTAATATTAATGACCATAATGCTATGGTGCTTTATCTTGTGGCACTATGGCGCTATCAACATTTATAGTTTTTTTTTCTTTTCCTATTCATTTTCTACACAAACACGACTAAAAAAGCATATTTTTATTGAATTTAGGCATAATAAATTATATATAATTTACACTTAGCACCATGTTACTACCATCTAAATGTTGGATGGATTTTTTTTCTTCGCGTAGATCCTATTAGATCATTTAAAAGTGAAAGTATAATGTGAACTCCATGTATTTACACATAAATTGATGGATAATAAAGCATATTAAAGGTAGAAGATAACATTAGAGCCCTCCATTTCCTTATATTTGATTAAACATCTCTAATTTTATCATAAGGATATATATACTCCCTCTTGCTATTTCACAACATTTAATATAAGTTATATAATCTCAAATCAAATGGTTCATAGGAATGCTAAATGTCAGGTTAGCCTGCGGGGCAAGCCCGTCATGTAAAAAGCACTGATGTGCTGGCAACTGACTGTGTAAACCTTTGGGATTAAATTAAAAAAAATGGATAGAGCTTTAAAAATTGGTATCTTTTGATTCAATGGACCAAATTAGATGTGTGACCCATCTATTGATTTAGGTTGAAGAGCTACATCCAAAAAGGGTATATATGAGGCTAAGAGTTTAATGAAAAATTTTAATTAATAAATATTAAAATGATTACTTAATTAATTATTTCATTTCCTTAGTTTAATTAGGTCTCAAATGCCTTTAGGGTGATCTTCAGGTTATTCCTAACCTCTCCAAATAATTCCAAAGGTATTTGATGTATTTTCTGTCCTCTATGACATTTTGAAATTCTTTGTCTCCCTTTTGACCTAGAATTTCAAATTACCATAACACAAAATCCATAGGGTTTTTTTTATGAATTTTTATTTGGTTGTTAGGACTATGTATGAGGGTTAGATAGCCAGTGACTTCACTCCAATCCAAGCCATGGTCTCCCTTTGGAAATACACTTAGTTTTAAGGGTTGGACATCTTTAAAAAGGAAGAAAATCAACTCGAGATACAAAAGCTTTTAACTCTTTCGCACATGATCGTAAGATCTTCAGGGACTTATGTATTTAATTTAATGAAGATTTAAGTCCATTTGGTCACCTAATTAGCAAACCCTAAGTTCAGCCCAACATAGGAATCCTAATTCACTTAAAAACTTTAAATTTTCTAATTATTTCTAGTAAAATCACAAAAATTTAAACTAAATCATATTGAACTTATGATAACTCCAAGAATAGGGAAAATTAAGAACAAATTCTAATAATGTGCCTATCCTAATTCTATAAACACTAAGTATTTTCATGCCTTTGTTAAAAGTAATAGACGTAGGAACTGGATTCATAAATTGCTCGTGTTGATGGTTCGTATGCTGAAGATGCTAGGGAGATTGCTAACTATGGTGTGGATTTTTTTAAAAATTTGTTTAATAATAATTTTACTCCCATCCCTATTGATAATCCTAGTATAATTCCTAATATCATTAACTAAAATTATAATTTGCCTCTTACTGTTCCCCCTACTTTGGAGGAAATTAAGAAAATCATATTTTAATTGAACTCTAACTCTGTTGCCGGTCCTGAGGGTTACACGACTAAGTTTTATCAAAAAGTTTGAAACATTGTGTGTTTTGTTCTTTTTTATGTTTTTTAGATTTCTTTGCTGGCAAACAAATGCCTAAGTTTTTTTCTTCCTCCTCCATTGTGCTTATTCCTAAAAAGAGTGGGGCTTCTTGTTGGAATAACTTTTGACCAATCAATTTTTGTACTTTTTTTTAATAAAGTGATTTCTAAAATGCTTATGAACTTCCTTACTCCTTTACTTTCGAAAATCATTACTCCTAATCAAACTGGCTTTGTTAAAGGGATATATATTTCAGATAAAATTTTATTAGCTCAAGAAATTTTGAATGATTTAGATGTTAGGGTGCCTGGTGGTAACATTATTTTCAAATTGGATATTGTCAAAGCTTATGATTATATTAGCTGGGATTTTTTTTATCACATCTTACTTTTATTTGGTTTCAATTCTATTTTTGTTAACTTATTAAAAGTCCATTAAAATTCTTTTTTCTCTGTTATTATTAATGGTAAAAATCATGGTTTTTTTAAGTCCTCTCATGGGTTGAGACAAGGTGATCCTATCTCTCCTGTCCTCTTTATTATTGCCATGGAGTATTTGTCTAGAGGTCTTATTAACCTTTATGAAAACTTTCCTAACAATTATTATAGAACTATGGGTGGCTTTGATGTTTCTCATTTATGTTTTGTTGATGATGTTATTATTTTTTCTAATGTGTCGATTAATTGAGTTAATAAACTCATGAGGTTTTTAAATATGTTTGAAAAGTGTAATGGTCTATTTGTCAATAAAAATAAGAGTTGCTTTATTGTTTCTAACAAAGTTTCCCATAATCGCATTATCACTTTTAAGCATAATATTGGCTTTGCTCAAGGGTCTTTACCTATTAAGTATTTAGGGGTTCCTCTCTATAAGGGTAGAAAGAAAACTTTTCTTTTCGATGATCTTATTACTTCTGTGCAGTTGGGACTCTAATTTCCTTAGTTTTGGGGGTAGATTAACTCTTATCAAAAGCATCTTATGTTCTTTAGTGGTTTATTCCTTTCAAACCATGCAACATATGCTTACTGTTTGTAATAGAATTGAGAAATTAATCAATAAGTTCTACTAGCGTGGCTCTAATGTGAACTCTAAGGTTATTTGGCACTCTTGGACCAATTATTGTGGGGTTCTTAATGAAGGGGCATTGGGTTGTAAAAACATGTTTGATTTATCTAATGCATTTTCCTCTAAATTGTGGTTCAATTTTCATTCTAGACTCTCTCTTTGGTCTAACTTTATAATTGACAAGTATTGTGTTAGTAAGCACCCTTCTATGTGTTGTTATAAATATGGTGACTCTAGAGTGTAGAAAAGACTTTACAACATTAAGTGGAGTGCTGAACCTCATGTTAAATGGGGGATTGGTAGAGCGAACATCTTCTTCTAGCAAGATCAGTGGTTTGGAGGTAAGTCCATTGATTCCATTATCAATTCTTTCTCCACTATCACTACTAAAGTGGACTCTTTTATCACTGATAACACTTGGGACTATATTAGACTGACAGATACTCTTCCTGGAGATATTATTTTCAAATTCTAAACATGGCCATTAACTTTTATTCTGATGATTTGTTATTATGTGATTTGCCTCATAATGACATGTTTAGTTTAATGGATTCTTGGCATATGTTTAGGGAAAAAAATGTGTTAAGAAGGTTTTCTTTATCATATGGCATAAAAGTATCCCTAAGACCATTTCTATTTATAAGTGGAGAATCATGCACAATTATATCCCTACTGACAATAAATTGAGGAAAAAAGGCATTATTATTACTTCTAAGTGTCTATCTATGGTCCGATTGCTATTAAATTTTGGAATTATTTTGATGAAATTTTCAATTTAAATCTTTTTAATGCTAATATGTCTATCAACACTTTACTTGATTCTAGGTCCATCAATTCTAAAGGGCATTTTAGAAATGTTATTCCTTCTTTGATTTTGTGGTACTTATGGATTGTTAGAAATAACTTTATGTTTAATAATATTCGCATGTATGCCTATCAAATTATTTAAAATATTAATGATAAAGTTTATAAACTTTTCACAACCAATCTTGTGACCTCTAAGAATTTTAGGAATTATTCTTTTGTTGCCCATAATTTTAGCATATTTCTATAGACTAGCTGCTTTTTGGAGGATCCTAATTTGGTGTATTGGATCAAACCTCCTCTTAATACTATCAAGCTTAATGTGGATGGCTCTATTAAAAATGATTCTTTTGGGTGTGGTGGTACTATCAGGGATGATAATGGTAACATGATTTTGGCTTTTGCTAGCCCTTTGGAGAAGTGTTCTGTGGTGATGGCTGAGCTATCTGCTATTCCTAAAGATTTGAAATTATGCATTTTGCTTGGTATTACCAATATTTGGATTAAGGTGGATGCCACTTCTACGATTCATTGCCCTATGAATCTAATAATTAGAGTTTGCAATCCTGATCTTTTTTATCTTATTAGAGAAATCAATCAACTGTTAATATTCATTAACTTTTCTATTCCCCATGTCCATAGAGAAGGTAATGCTTGTGCAGATTGGTTAGTTAATCTGGGTTGTACGTTGGATTGTCTTACAGAGTTTAAAGGCATGATTTGGTTGGATAAAATGGGACTCCCGTATGTCAGAATTTAGCCTTTCTATGAGCTTTGTCATTGGTCTACTTTGTTTTGGCTGGGTTGTTATTTTTAGCAGAGGTGGTTGGTTTTATGTTACCTTCACTGTTGCTTGTTGGTTTTGGGTCATGGTTATTACTATTAACTTTCATTCGTTGATTTTTCTGGTGCTGACTACTAATAGCTTTAGTTCTTTGCTTCATTATAACACTTTCGTGTGTGTTGTGGTGATGGGATTGAGCTATGATTGGATTATTTGGCATCTTGATGTTTTCCCTCTTTGTTGCTCTTCTACTCCCAGGAGGTGTAGTGTGTCCTGATATTGTCGAGGGGCTAAGTCTGCTAGCCTCTTTAGGAGGTTTGTTGGGGGCTTTATCAGTGTTCACCATTATGGTTTTGTTGTTGTGTTAGGTTTGTCCTATCTTTAGGAATATAGGTTAATGGAGTTTGACCCTTGCTTTGCACGGTGTTCAGCACTTTTGGCATATGGGTTTTATCTTATTCTATGCTTTCTAGATCTAGTTGTTAGAAAAGCCTTTTGGCATTTCTGGCAGGTTTGCTGGTGGCTTTGGATGCTATTGTGGGCTATGGTTTCATCCTTTTATTGGGGTGGTGCTTATGCCTGGATTTCACCTGCCAGTGGCTTTGCAGTTATGTGTCTCTATTTTCTGTATTTCTTTTCGTTTAGTCCTGCTCTTTACTTCTTCTTGTGTTTGAGAGTCTCTAGGTGCAGGATTAAGCGACATTGGGGTTATCAAATTGATGACTGCTTTGGTTTTCTCTACCTGAGCTTTATTAGCCTATCTCTTTTCTTGGTTTCTCTGTTATAAATTTGTTCTTGAAATTTTTGTGGGTTGGATGTGTTCTTCCTTTGGTTATTCCACTTTCTTAATTTGTGGTGGTGTGTGCATTAGCTGATTTATGGTTGTATGATTTTTAAGGACCCCTCTAATAACTGTGCTCATCGGCTGGTTATTACTGCTACCTCTAACATGTGGAATTATTTATTATTGTTTTTGTTGGCTGCTTGGTATGTTCTGTATTGGGTTGCCTTTAATTTTGGGTTCTATAATATCTTCTTTTCTGGAATCTTAGGTTTAGAGTTTTGTGGTTGGGGTCAATCTATGGCTACCCTAGGGGTGTTGTGTTTTGTTTCTGTGTTTTCCTTTTGGTGTTGATTTACCTTACAGGTTTGTCTTCTGAGATCTTATTGCTTTGCTCTTTTCGTTATAGAAATTATGCAGTGGTTTGTTAGGTTTTCCAGCTACTGCTGGATGTCATCTATAATGGATCAAAATTACTACACTATTGTCGACTTTCTTGGCTTTTTAATTATCCTGGATTCTATTTGGCATTGCTATCATGTAGGTGGTGATAGTGATATCGGGAAGTTTAACTGTAGCTGTGGTGGTCTGATCATTGACAGTCTTTTAGCATTATTGGTGCTATTGTTCAGTATCAATCTTGATAAGTGCAGGGCTTTCCATAATATCATTATGTCTTATCATATTATTAATTTGCATAACTTTTTCTTAATCTGTAGATTATTTTATTTGCTTAGTGCTTTTACTTTTCTTGTTACTTCTTTTTTGTTACTTTTAATTGTTTTAATCAGTGTCCTTGCAGGCCTTGTTTACATGTTTTTGGAGACTAGTTCCCTTTTTGTCAAGGCCCTTTTTTGGTTGGAAAGGCTGAGCTTAATGGTTACTATTTCTCCCTTTCCAATTGGGTTGTTAGAATGTTATTAGGCATGCTTGTAATTGTGCAAGTGCGGATTTTCGGCTTTTAGGTTTTCTTTTTACTTTTTTTGTATCTCTTTTGAGCAGTAGTGAGCTGGAGGTCCCCTTAAGGACTTGTACTCCATTTTTTAATATTAACACGTAGGCCCCACTGGTGGGTTTCAACAAAAAAACCTAAATTAAAAAAAAAATAAAACTTAAGCTTAAATTATAAAAAATCATGAAAAATTCGATATAATTCTAAAAGACTAGAAAATTTGAGGAAACTTAGTTTAGGTCATTCTTAATGTAAACTAATGTTCATTAAGTTTGGAGTATATTTGGCCTAATTAATTCCAAACCTACTTCACTTAATACATAATGCATCATTTCTACATGCATTTCTAAAAAAAATTACAACTAAGTTTTTAAGTATCACAAAAATATGAATTTAAATTTTATTGAATTCATAATAACCCAATTAATTAATAAAAATAATTATAAACACATATTAATCAAATAGAGTCAATTCATCTTTCATGCAAAGTCTAATTCAACACATAAATAATGACACTAATCTTATATGTATGTTTAAAGAAAAACTGAAACCTTTCTAATCAAAACTTAAATTGAAGAACGTTCTAACCTAGTTTTATGTATTCTAATTTAACTACAAAAATGATTAAGTTATGATATTAATTTCTTACTTTGATTTCTAATCAACATGATAATTAATATTAAAAGAAAATCTTAATGGTTTACAAAAATGTTAAAGAAGAATAAGCCATAATCCAAATTACCTAGCATAATTTGAAAACATTGATAATGCACTTTAAAATGATGAATTCTTAATTAATCAAATTATCTTAAAAAAGATTATATTTTTGTACTTGCTTTGCCTCTTCAGGTAAAGCATTTTCATATCATCGTGTGTCTTGGATTTGTTTGTTTTGCGGGTTCATTACATATTGAATCCCTGAGCTTGTATATTCTAGAGAACCTTATTGATATTATAAGCATCAAAACCCAAATTAAATCATAATAAAATGGTTAATACATTTCAACTTAAAATTAAATAAAATCTCCTTTATAACTTCAACTAATAAGTAAACATTAGGAAAAATTAAAATATAAAGTTTAATAGGCTCTCCAAGCCACACAACTTAGCACACACTATAGTTGATTTGTTAGGACAATAGATTCTTACTTTAGGTTTGGATCGTTGTTTGGATGAATTTCTTATGGATGTTCTTTTTATGTTGTGAAGATTTTTTTTGTCCTGGTGGATGTGTGTGATGTTGTTTGGTATGGCAGGATGATCTATTTCATTATCTTTATGATGACTTTGTGATTCTGTGATGGTCGTTTAGTTTACCCTTGGTTATCAATAATCTTGATGATTCATTGCTAATTTAATCTTATAAAGGTGTTCATACTTATGTTGGAGGCTTAAAATGTTAAATTATAAAAATAGTCAACTTTTATGAAGGTTCTCACCTTTTTTCTAGCCACCTAATTATTAAAAGCATGGCTTACATACAAGTTACTCAAATATGATCAACTGTCCTTAAGACACTATATGGGATATATGCTTTCTTCTTGATATATTTTCTTTCATGCTAACCATGCAAGTAGTATAGAGTCTTTTAACATTTTAAAATATAATTTGATATGAAGTTATGAAAGTCCTTAAAATTAGTTTGTTTGTCTAAGGATAATAGAACCAAAAGTAAAAAAAATATTCTCCTCTCTAAGAGATTTCTTTCATTTGGAATCCTTTCTGAAGGATGATCAATAATAAAAGACTTGAAGACTAATAAACAAATTTATTCCTATGTAAAAGGACTTGCATCATTCATAGGAATAGAAATCCAAACTATTAGTGGTGGAGCTTGGCCACATTTATTTTTTACATACCATTATTTATGTTAAGTGGTGCTTAACATAATGGACATTACACATTATTTATTTATGTTATGATGTGTTTACATTCTTAATCGCACTAGAAATTCATGTGTTTACTAAGTTTATTTTTGCAAGTGCTATTTACCTGAATTTATGCTTAGGTTGTTATGAATAAAAATATCATCTACTTGTAACTAAATAATAAAATTTAGGATTAATAATATAGCAAGATAATTTGTCTAAAAAGTAACCCAGGATTTTCTATTAATGAATGGATCTGAAGGGGGCTGGGTTCTCTTTCTAGGCCTAAGTAGGAAAAAATAAGATTTCTACTACTCATAATATAAATAGAATGAGAATTTTTTTTTTATAACAATTTTTAAGTTCAGTAAAGTATTTTGGGTCTAGTGAATAAATGGATAGATCCTTATGATAAAGCATATTAAATTATTCTTTTCCTTCTTTAGGCACCTCCTCACCTACGGTAGAAGTAGGGAACCTGACCTATTAAGGTGGAGTTCTATCTCAAGGGAGTTATGCTCTTTTAGGATTAAAGCTATTTCTAAGTCTTTTTAAAATATCACATTTTGATTTTTGCATAGAGATAATTAGCATGCATTGCATTAAAAACTAACTAAAATATTTAATTTTAAATTAGATTTTGGATATAAAAACATAATCCATTATTCACAGTTAGGGGCCATTTAGGATTTTTTAAATGTCAACCTTTTATTTAAAAAACTTAAATAATAACAACTTGCATATCTTGCATTTCATAAGACTAGGATCATGGTTTTGAAGTGAATACATTGAGTATTAGCTGGCATTTTAAATATATGTTCATAGGTAGACATAAAATCATATGTCCTCACCCTCCAAAAATATAATCCCACATTTTTAGTAAAATTTCAACTTGAATACTAAACTTCCATCTAAGCTTTTTTTTTGTTAAAACCCACAGACGGACATAAGCATTAAACTAATAAAAACTTACAAGTCCTTAAAAGGGATCAATAGCTCAGTAATGGTCATAAGAGCTACATAAAAAAAGAACCTATGAGCCAAATATCCTATCTAAAACTATAGAGCCCAACATAAGATGGTCTAGGGTTACTTCTGGGTTATCAGAATCTAGTACCCCCTACTTTTTCTCATTTGATTCAAGAAGCATTGTTCAATATTGAGTTTTATTATGACTTACTTTATTGTCAAAGATATAATAAACCATAATGGTTTGCCTTTATAGAAAATTTGAAACTCCAGCTTAAAATAAACCTTATCTTATTTTCATAAAAGAGGAGAAAGTTCTCTAGGAACATAGATATTCTTCCTAAAACCTATTTCTATTTTTAAATACATTTATAGAATGCAATTATCATCTCTTGACATCATACAATATGTATGTATATCTCTATTTAAATTCCAAAAGATAAATTGGGTTATTTTGGATATTTTTCCTCCTTATTATAGGTCAAAATTGATTTAGTCTAGCTAGTATTCTTGCTCTAAAATCCTCATATAGATTCACTCTTACATATTTGAATTGATTTGGATAAATGGTTAGGTTAAACTACTATGTAAATGCATGCCACTCTTATGTGCAATTTTGACTATTTTAACCAAGAATTATCAAATTGAGTTGGCCACATTTGGGTCATGTTTAAAAAATCCTTAAGTGCTTTCATGCCCATTATGTTAGGTTAATTAGATGTTAAAGAATTTTTTTATCTAATTGCCCCATTTAGACACATATGGGTTAAGTTGAGTTAACTGAGCTGACTTGTCATATTCAAGGGTCTAAGAAGAGGAAGCCATAGAGGAGTTGAGCGATGAAAAGTTGCTTATTCTTAGGAAGAAAGTGCATGAGATGAATGTCACACTTGCTAGGCTTGTAACTTGGTGGAGGCAACATTCTAAGACCCAATGGATGGTCGAAGGAGACCAGAACTCTCACTTTTTCCACGCATATGCCATGGCTAGAAGGAATGGTAACATGATTAATCAAATATCTCATCCCAATGGCATGATTGAAATGGATCCAGAAAAACTACATTTAGTTTTTGAGGAATTCTTTATGAATAAATGGATGAGGAGGAGTTGTGACTTAACTAATTGGCCAAAGTTTGATGTTCAAGATCAGCTAAGCAACGAAATGAAGGCTTCAGTTAATTTTGATTTTACTAAAGATGAGCTATTTCATCAGTAATGAAGATGAGCAATAATAAATCACGAGGAACGGATGTGCAAATGCATGCTTTTTCAAATCCTTTTGGAGCATTGTGAAGAATGAGGCGTGGAATGCTATTGATGATTTCTTTTCTTTAGGTATTATGCCATATTGTTGGAAGGAAACTATGGTTGTTCTCATCCCTGAAATTCCTAACGCATCTGAAGTTTCCAAATTTCATCCTACCAATTTATGTCAATCAATTTACAAAATGGCGACTGGTATGATTTTGAGTAAACTAAAGCTTTGTCTCCTTAGTATTATATCTGAATTTCAAGGTGCCTTTGTTCCGGGTAGAAATATCTCTGATAATTGTCTTTTGGCTCATGAAGTTATAAATAAATTGAGATTTTTGATTGCTAAGCCTAGTTCTATGCTTTTAAAACTTGATATGGAACAAGCTTATGATAGCATGTTTTGGGAAACGTTGAATCAAGTATTCAAATTAATGGGGCTCCCAAGTAAGATTATTAATCTAATCATGTAATGTGTTAGCTATCCAAAATTCTCCATTAAAATAAATGGGAAAATGGGTAAATGGATGGTTGCTAGCTGCCGTTTCAGGCAAGGGTGCCCACTTTCACTGTGTTTGTTTATTCTGTGTTCTGAACTCCTTTTGAAGGATTTTAAAGAAAATGGTGATCAGCCTGATATCAAAGTGGCTGCAAATTTAGTTAAATTATCTAATCTTCTTTACACAGATGATGTCCTAGTGTTTGCTTAGGCTTTTAGGAGCAATGCAAGGAAGTTGAATCAAATTTTATCTGATTACTGCAATTAGACGGGGGAGCACATTAATTATAAGAAATTCATGATTCTCTATGGGAACGTGGTATCCAAGAAGAGGAGAAGAAGATTAATTAAACTAATGGAACTTTATACTATTGATGAAATAACTTGTTTGGGAGTCAAAATGGGATTGAGAAGAATGAAGGTTGCTAATTTTCAAACTATTTTGGATAAGGCAATGGAGAAATTAAACACTTGGGGCTCTTGTTCTCTGTCTTGCAGGAAGAATTATGCTTATCAAAATGGCTTTTTCTTCTATCCCATATTTTTTAATGACTTATTGATTGATTCCTAAAAGCATATTAGTACAAATTGACAAAGTTTATAGAAATTTTCTATGGCATAAGGAGCAAGGAAGAGAAGGGATGAATTATATTTCAAGGAAGACTTTGTGTTCTACTATGGATGTAGGAGGTTTGGCATTCAAGGAGCTATAGAAAGATAGGGTCCTTTAAGGTCTCATCTTGCGTGGAACTTCTTACAAAATGAGAGTTCACTTCTTAGTAGAGTTTTAAAGGCAAAATATGGAGTAGGAGTTTGGGATGAAGAACTGAAGA
Organism: Dendrobium chrysotoxum; assembly: GCA_019925795.1. Lineage (NCBI taxonomy): Eukaryota > Viridiplantae > Streptophyta > Magnoliopsida > Asparagales > Orchidaceae > Dendrobium > Dendrobium chrysotoxum. The sequence continues at coordinate 25,606,991 of CM034303.1, forward strand.
AAAATGCTTCTCCTTCTTAGCGCATCATCAAAGATGGAGCTCGTCTCTTGAAGCCGTTCATTAGATAGAATGTAGCTTCTAGTACTCATATTGATATTATGAAGGGCATTTGGTTGCTAGAAAGATGTTTAGAGAAGTGGCCTATTACTTGTAATTTCACAGATCTACAAGACAAAAAATGTTTCTATACTTCTTGATGATGAGAAAAATTGGGATATGATGGCTTTGAAAACTTATTTTTCTGAAGATATGATAAGAAGTGAATACTCCTATATCTATTGAGAAAGAAGAAGAGGAGTTGGAGTTGATCATTTCAAATTCTAGCAAGTCGATTACAGCTTTGGCTTATGAAGCTAATTCTCCTATCCAAAAAAACAACTTGATCGATTTGAAGTGGATGAGAAAATTGAAAATCCCCTAACAGGGAATATTTGTTTTGATGGAGAATACTTAATAATGCATTGCCTACTAATGACTAGTTGTATAAGAGAAAGCTACAACAGAACCTCTGTTGTCCAAGAGGATGTGATGTAATTGAATATTCAGAGAATATTTCCATTCAATGTACTAAAATATCGAATGTTTTAGACATGTCGAGATGATGGGGGATTAATGTACCTAAGTTCAAAAGCTTATCCCAATGTCATGAAGACTTGAAGGAAGGAGTTGGTCTAAAGCCAGGCCCTGCTAGAATCTACATTGCTGCTGTCTATCAAAACTGGAAATCCAGAAATTTGGTTAAACATAGTAAACCATCTCCTGTTGCTTCAATTATTGCTGCAGAAATTCTTTCATCCTATTCTTTTTTGCACTTGTTTCCAATTGAAAATACATGGGATATCAATCAGCAAGAGCTGTCAAATACTTGGTGTCCCCCACCTAAAGATTGGATCAAGCTTAACGTGGATATTGCTTTGACAAAGTCCAATATGGCGGGCATATCGGACATGTTAAGAGATTTCAAAGGCAGATTTCTTTGTGCTTATGGGAAGCAAGTTGTTCATTGGGACGTTGCATACTTGGAATTGGTAGCTATACTTAATTTTAAATTTTTTTTAAAGGATTGGATGTCGGTCAATATTGGGATTATCATTGAAGGAGATAATGTGAATATTATAAAGTTTCTTCATAACTCTATGAAGATGTCTCCTGATACGAATAAGAGGAAGCAAAGATTGGATCTCTCTTTTCTTGAAATGTTTAAGAATGTTATTTTTCATTTTTTACCTTAGAAAATGTAATAATGTGGCTGATTTATGTTCACATCATGCCATATTGGGTGACTTCTATTGGGATCTATTTTTTGGTAGTGAACTTCCATCAGCATTTGATCAGTTGATTAGGAAGGATTGTGATAGGCTTCTTGTTCCCTAGTTGATTGTATCTTCCTTTTATTGATTAATGCAATTTGCAAAGCTTCTAAAAAAAAATTGAAATCCAAGTGCATCTAGTAATATAGGGACATCCTATTAATATTCTATGATCCATTGGCTAAACATTTTGAGAGTCTTAAGTTTGTATGGGTCATGATGTAGTAAATGTGCTTTACTTGATCTTTCATAATCACAGTGGTTAATCATGGCCTAGTTAAGTGGTCATAGAAGGTTCAATTATATTTGTAACACGAATGGACACTCTATGTTCCATTTGATATAATTGAACTGATTTGATTAACTTGACCCAATAATTCCAATACATGGCATCCTTCTTATTGAACTTGTCACTTTATGGTTAACCTAATGCTCATAAATTTGAATTCTCATAACCAAATGATTGATTGAATGAGAATATGGTGGATACTCAGGTAACTAATATTGATTACTAAGATCGAGAAAGGTTAATTATAAAAGAACTAAATAAAGAAAAATAGGTAGACTCAAAGATCAATAGGTCCTTCTAAGGTTACATTTGCTTTAGGGAATCCTATATGTTGACCTAGTTTTTTGTGAAGTCATTTTTCTCACCTCTAGGATATTCCTTCCACCTAGGCTATCCTACCATATAACATAAATGGCCTCTAGGACTTTTCTTACGAGGATAACTAATGAAATAACATTGACTAGCGCATACACCTTTTAGGACACATCCTAATGCTTCAAGGAAGGTTGAAGGCTAATCCAAATCTGAACCCTAGAAACTAGAAAAAACATATAAACCCTAGAAAAGCTTGGTTTTGACCTAAACATAAAATAAAATCCTAAAAATGGTTACAAATGATCCTAAAATCCTATTGGTAACATTTTGAACCATTTTAAATCTTTAATAAGAACTGCAATATCGCTAATAAAACTTCATGAAGTCTCCTGCACTAAATGCAAAGGCCTAACCATTGGCCCGCGCTAGGGATGTAGAGGCACCAAGCATATGAATCCCCTTTTTACTCCAAAGAAAAAATTATATCTTGTTAATCCTATCATCATTGAAAGTTCGAAAGGGATGTTAAGCCCTAGTGAACTAGTCCCGAGGCTAACCAAGAGGGGGGGTGAATTGGTTATTTAAAATTTCACGATAACTACAAAAATCTTTTCGATACTTAGCAGCGGAAACAAGTAAACAATAACGAAAAGATCAACCAACGATATTCACCCAAGCAGTTTATATTGAAAAGTAAAGTGCAAAACTGAATCAGAAAAGCAAACCAGATTTTATAGTGGTTCGGTCAACTTGACCTACGTCCACTCCCCGGAGCCTCCCCTCCGGGTATTGCACTAAACGAAAGTGACTCTCCTTTTGCTCCCACAGCAAGGCGGAGAAGCCTGTATAAAACACCTCCTTTTCACCACACGGTGAGGCAGAGAACCTGACCTCCTTTCGCTTCCTCCTGAAGCAGGCAGAGAACCTTCGAACTCCTTTTGCTTCCACCTGAAGCGGGCAGAGAACCCCGGATCTTCTTGCAAATGATCCTCCCATGAAGAACTCCGACTAGACGACAGACGATGAGCGGAGAAGACGACTCTGATCCGTGCTTGGAGCAACCTTAGTGAATCCCTCACTAACTCCCCCTCACAAGATCTCTTCTCTCTCTCCCAACTCTCTCTTCTCTCTAGGGTTTCTCAGGGAAGGAAGGTAGCAAAAGATTTTTCTTAATTTTAGAAAAAGTTCTTTTATAGGAGGGCTTAAAATTTGCCCTAATTCTCAACTGGTCGGCCATGATCGTCCAGGACGATCGGTAGATCGTCCTGTATGATCAGTTCAAAATCAGCTGATCCAGTCTGGATGATTAGGCTCTTCTGGACGATCAGTAGAAAAAGTTGTTCCTATCGTCCCGTACGATACTGCGATCGTCCGGGACGATTAGTACAAATTGAGGAAAATCGTCCAGAAGACAGTTCGGGTCGTCCAGAGAAATCTGTGCTGGACGACCAAAAAATGACTTGATCGTCCAGGACGATTGGTACATCGTCCTGTACGATTAGTTCAAAAAGGCCCAAAATTGTCCTGTACACAGTTCGGGTCGTACAGCTGAAATGCACAAGACGATCACGATCGTCCGGGATGATCCTGCGATCGTCCAGGACGATGTGATCGTATCAATTAAACATTAATTACTTTCCTTAATTACCAGACTAATTTAGGCATGATTGTAGTGAATCGTCCAGGACGATACACATATCGTTCGGGACGATCAGACCAAAATACTTAAAATAAAACTTGCCTAACTTAATCTGGCGGCTGGGAATTTCTGATTTGAGAATATCGTCCCGTACGATCCAAAGATCGTCCAGGACGATCTGCTTAATCAGACCTTCTTAACTTAGTCGCCCTAATTAGGGTTTCTGTTTTAACTGGATCGTCCCGGCCGATGCAACGATCGTCCAGGACGATCTGAACAAAAATTGAACAGAAACTCTAACTCACTCAATCTCTCCCCCTGAGTGTGTGTGTGCAAGGTTACTTAGCTAGGGGATCAGTTACATTACAAGTGACTCAATAAAAGGAAAAATTATACATTTGACACACTTGGACCCGATCTTGAGTTGGCTTGTGTGGCTCGTGGTCTTTTGTGCCTGAAACAGATTAGCCAAGCAAAACACACTGGAAACATGTTTGTCATCATCAAAACCAGATTTGCAACAATCTCCCCCTTTATGATGATGACAAACATTTGTAAAGTAGTCTGAAAATAAAAGTAAACTAGGAGATCCAACAAACAAATATTTTTTTTTAAATTTTGATTTAACAGCTAAAACAATACATGAAGCATGACTTAGAAAACAGAAACAGACACGACTACAACTGACTCCCCCTTTTGACATCACAAAAAGGAGGAGCGAAAAATATAACACGGAAATAAAACATAAAATAAAACAACTACAAAACAGGAAAATCAGAATTTTTCCTTGATTTTAGATTCAAAAATCAATGACAGGACGATTGACAGCGCTGAAATCCAAAAAAGGTTGGAAATAATCAACTTTCGTAACTCCGACCCCGGGCACCTTATCGATGCAAACCTCTTTCAACACAAAAATCCGATTCAAAAGAAGAGACATTAGATTTGAAAAGAGATCCTTTCAAGCCTCGTTTCAGAAAAATATCTGATATAATAGTGTTACAAAGTAAAAAATCAGAAATCGGGATTTTTAAAACTCAAGCTTTTGAAAATATTAAGTGGCGCACAGATTCCTCTAAGAAATTTAACAATCTGAAAGGAAAGAAAGCCTGTTTTGGGCTCATTTTGTGCCTCTTTTTCAAATTGGTTGGCGCTTTGCACATCTTTTGATTTTTTGATACACTTTGTGTATCCAATTTGGCAATTTCGCATCTTTTCAGTTTTGGGCTCATTTTATGCCTCTTTTTCAAATTATATGGCGCACTGCGCATCTTTTATAAGCTTTCTCCTTTTCATAATCATTAAAGAGTCTCATCTGTGAGATTATCTTTCAGACATAGGAGATGACTCTCCGCAGTAAGGAAGAACGATTCACAAAACAAAATCTATACAACATATGATAAATGCAATCACTTGGTTTAGAAAATCAAACTAATGACTCAAGACTTTGAAAAAAAAAAAACACTATTGATATGAGGCAGATTACTGTAGGAAGATAAAATAATCTCTATTTCAAAAACTAATATTTTAATTTTGAAAAGGATTTTTATTCAAAAGAGACTTCACACCAGTAAAGGAGTTAGAGGAAGAGAAACAATTATCAATGTTTCTTCCCTTTAACAGATTCAGCGAAGTCAATCACTGCTTATCAGCTTCCAAACCAAAACAAGGTTAAAACTCCCAGTCAAAAATTCAGATCACCAGAAGTAGTGAGCGGTGATCAGATCTTGAAAAGCATAAAATAGTAAGTGCAAGATATGAACCCGTAAATAAATAAAAACAGGTAGAAAATCATAGCAAAGTAAATACTCAAATCAAACTAACAAAAAAGGGTAACACAGAAATCAGCAGAAGAAATAAAATCAACTGAAAGCAAATAATCAAACTAAAACTAACTAACAGAAATCAGAAATCAGAATACAAAAACTAACTAACAGAAATCAGAAAACAGAATACAAAAAACTAACTAACAGAAATCAGAATACCAATCGTAACAATCATAAATCAGCAGTCATTAGAATCAAGCATTTATATCAATCACTCCTAATCTGGTTCTCAAAATGCTGAATGAGTCAAAGGCCAGTGGTTTAGTGAATATGTCAGCCAGCTGATTTTCAGTTGCTACGTGGTGTAGCTCAATGTCCCCTTTTGTAACATGGTCCCTAATAAAGTGATGCCTAATGTCAATGTGTTTGGTCCTAGAATGTTGGATTGGATTCTTAGAGATACAGATGGCACTAGTATTATCACACAGAATAGAAATTGTGCCAACAGGTACTCCTAAATCCAAGACTTGCTGCTTCAACCAAAGAACTTTGGCCACACAACTCCCTAAGGCAATGTACTCAGCTTCAGCAGTGGAAAGTGCAACTGAGTTCTATTTTCTACTGGACCAGGAGACTAACGACTGTCCTATAAATTGACAAGTCCCAGAAGTACTCTTCCTATCCACCCTACACCCCGCAAAGTCAGAATCAGAATATCCAATGATCTCAAAAGAGGTGTTGTGCCTAGGGTATCAAATTCCTAGGTTTGGGGTTCCTAAAAGATATCTAAGAATTCTCTTAACAGCAGTCAGGTGGGACTCTTTAGGATCAGCCTGAAACCTAGCACAAAGACAGACACTAAATATGATATCAGGTCGGCTAGCAGTCAGGTAAAGCAGTGAACCTATTATCCCTCTATACTTCTTCTGATCAACAGATTTTCCATTTGAATCCTTATCTAACTGAACTGAGGAGGGCATGGGAGTATTGATTGGCTTGGCTTTGTCCATTTCATATTTCTTCAAAATGTCCTTAGTGTATTTTGATTGATTGAGAAAGGTTCCATCATCCGTTTGCCTTATGCTAAACCCCAAAAAGTAGGACAATTCTCCCATCATACTCATCTCAAACTCTTTACTCATTATTTTAGAAAACTCTTCACATAAGTATTTATCAGAAGATCCAAAAATTATATCATCAACATAGATCTGGACAATGAGTAAGTCATCTCCTAATCTCCTCAGAAAAAGGGTGGTGTCTACGCTCCCCTTAACAAACTCTCTTTCTAACAGGAATGTGCTAAGCCTCTCATACCAAGCTCTGGGTGCCTGTTTCAATCCATATAAGGCCTTTTTTAATTTATAGACATGACTTGGATATTGGGAACTCTCAAAACTTGGGGGTTATTCTACAAAAACATCTTCTTTAATTACCCCATTTAAAAAGGCACTCTTGACATCCATTTGAAATAGCTTAAATCCCTTGTAACAGGCAAAGGCTATTAGCACTCTAATGGCTTCCAATCTAGCTACAGGGGCAAAAGTTTCCTCAAAATCTATCCCTTCTATCTGATTATACCCCTTAGCCACCAATCTTGCCTTATTTCTCACCACCACACCAGAATCATTCATCTTATTCTTAAAGACCCACTTGGTTCCCACAATACTTTGGTTTCTAGGTCTTTCTACTAACTCCCAAACATCATTCCTTACAAATTGCTTCAATTCTTCCTGCATAGCTAAAATCCAAAACTCATCCGATAAGGCTTGATTGATGTTGGTGGGTTCAGTCATTGAGATAAAGGCAGAATGGTTTACTTCCTTCCTAAGTCCATGCCTAGTCCTAACACCTTCAGAAAGGTCTCCTAAGATCAGTTCTTTAGGATGACTCGAAGAATATCTCCAATCTCTAGGCAATGGGGTTTGAGGTTCTACCCTTTCCTCCAAATTTGTATTTCCAACTCCTTGGGTAACCTCAACAATCTCTTCATCTTCTACTTCAGATCTAGACTCCTTAGGATCAGATTCATCAAACACTACATGGGTTGTTTCTTCCACCACCAAAGTCCTCCTATTGAACACCCTAAAGGATTTCCCCACACTTGAATATCCTAAGAACACTCCTTCATCAGATTTGGGGTCAAATTTTCCTAAGGGTGACTTCCCGTTGTTCAGAATGAAAACCCTACAGCTAAAGACATGGAGGTGGGACAGATTTGGTGTTCTACCCTTAATGATCTCATAAGGTGTCTTGTTCAGTTTGACTCTCACATTCACCCTATTCAGCACATAACAGGCAGTGTTCACCGCTTCAGCCCAAAAGTATTTTGGAAGTGAATACTCGGCAAGCATGGCTCTAGAGGCTTCCACTAAGGTCCTGTTCTTCCTTTCAGCTACCCCGTTCTGCTGAGGGGTCCTAGGAGCTGAAAAATTGTGACTAATCCCATGATTCTCACAAAAACTTCCAAATCTTTCATTTTCAAAATCCCCTCCATGATCACTATGGATGGTAATAATCTCACATCCTAACTTCTTCTGAATCCAAGTAGAGAAAGATCTAAACTCATCAAATGACTCAGATTTGTGTGACAAAAACTTAACCCAAGTGAACCTCGAATAATCATCTACAATCACAAAACCATAAACTCTCCCCCCTAAGCTGGCAGTGCTAATGGGTCCAAAGAGGTCCATGTGAAGAACTTCTAAAGGTCTAGAGGTGCTAATATCCTTAACAGAGTGAAAAGAGGACTGGACTTGCTTCCCCAACTGACAGGCATCACACAGGTGATCCTTAGTGAACTTAAGCTTGGGCACACCTCTAACTAAGTCATTTTGGGTGACTCTCCTAAGGGTTTTCATATTGGCATGACACAATCTCCTATGCCATAACCAAGACTCATCAGCAGCAGTTTTTAAGCAAATTGAATTATCAGATTTAATGCTACTTACATCCAGCTTGTAGACGTTGTTGATCCTTTGCCCCTGCAAAACAGCTTCATCATTTAAGCTTAAAATGCAGCCAGTGGGTAGGAATTTGATGCTGTATCCCTTGTCACAGAGTTGACTGATGCTCAGCAGGTTATGTTTCAGTCCATCTACAAGCAAAAAATTATCAATCACAAAATTCTTTGAATCACCAATCATACCTGTGCCTACCAACTTCCTGGTGGTGTTATCTCCAAGTGTAACCTTGCCTCCAGCTCTGGCCTCCATCGAAATGAACTGATTTGCATCTCCAGTCATATGTCTAGAACATCCGCTGTCCAGGTACCACATGCTCTCATGAGGTCTTGTGTGAGAGCACCCCTACAAAATCATCAAATGTCAGTCTTAGGAACCCAAACAGGTTTGGGTTCCTTCTTATGAAAAGAAGAATGCGATGCATGCGTGCTGTGCTGTGAAACAGGCAGTTTGGGTCTCCACACCCAATGTGTACTACGGTGAATAGTACAAGTGTGTGATATGTGTCCTAACATGCCACATGAAAAACATCTAACACCAGGAAAAGGATTAACTAAATGTCGTGAGTGATAGTGCCTCTTCCTAGTAGTGTATGAAACATGCTTTGATGAACTTGCAACAGAATTTTTAAAAGGTGGCGGTGCATAAAACTGTTCAAAGGTAGGCGGTGTTTTATTCTTTTCAAAAGCACTGATTTTTACTTCCAAAAACTCATTCTCTTTCTTTAAACTTGCAATTTCAAATTTTAAAGCGCCATTGTTACTTTCTACTTCACATGCCATTGTATCTAACTCTTTAAAAGCTTTTTCTAAATCAACATGCGTGGTTTTCAAAGAATCATGCTCAAAAACTAAATCAGAATATTTTTTGTTCAATTCATCAAACTCATCAAGCAGAGACATGTGATTGGAATCAAGTGTGGAATAATCTTTAACTACAGAATCATGCTCTTTTTGTAAAGTCAAATAATCTAATTTCAAACTAGCATGGGTTTTCTTAAGCTTCCTATACGATGTATGAATCTTTTCAGAAACTTCAAATAACTGATCGTAAGTAAGCTCACATACCTCTTCCTGGTCCGACTGACCAGGGTGATCATCCGCCATCAGACACAAGTTTGTTTCCTCCTCTTCAGCTTCAGTCTCTGAAGAGTCGGATGCAGAGTCTGCCCAGAATGCCTTCTGAATCCACTTTTTGTCCTTTCTGAACTTTGGTTTCTCCTCACCCTTCTCCTTGCTTAGGTGAGCTTTAAGTGTTGGACAATCAGCCTTTATGTGTCCAGGCTTCCTGCATTCAAAACAAACAGATTCAGATGAACTCTTAAAATTTTTATTAGACTTACCCTTGTTCCACTTCTGATAGTTCTTATGTTTCTTTCTTAGAAAGCTTTTGAATTGCCTTGTGATTAAGGCAACATCATCGCTATCAGACCCGAAAGAGCTAGCATCTGAATCCTTGGCCTTTAATGCCACTATCTTTTCTTTCTTGCGATCACCTGCATCAAGTTGCCTTTGGTTCACCCCTTGCTCGTAAGCAATAAGTGATCCAAGTAAGCTGTCAATAGAGTAAGTGTTTAAATCTTTAGATTCAGTAATAGCTGTAATCTTAGCATCATAAGAAGCAGGCAAACATTTTAGAATTTTGTTCACTCTTTCGTAGTTAGTAAGTTCTCTACCTAGAACATGCAAAGAGGTAACAATCTGAGTGAACCTTGTGTACATTTCTGAAATAGTCTCACTAGGTTTCATGCGAAAAAGTTCGTAATCATGAAACAAGATGTTTAACCTAGATTATTTGACTTCAGTTGTACCTTCATATGTTATACATAACCTATCCCAGATTTCCTTCCCCGTTGTACAAGTAGAAACACGCATATAGTCTTCAGATTTCAAAGCACAAAAGAAACAGTTCAAACATTTTGCATTCAACTGTGCTAAATCACGATCATCAAACATCCAATCAGCAAACGGCAATTCAGTTTTCACATTGTTAATCATTCGAAAAGGTGGTTCGTATCCGTCCTTAACTAACATCCACATGCGATAATCAATAGATTGCAGAAAAGTAGACATGCGTGTTTTCCAAAAATCAAAAGGAATATTGTCAAACAACGGTGGTCTAGTAATAGAATAACCTTCAGCAGTATTACAATTGTTACAATTAGCCATTGGATCAAATTCAAAAGTTATTAAACAGAAATTTTGAATCCCGCTCTGATACCACTTGAAAGTTTGAAAGGGATGTTAAGCCCTAGTGAACTAGTACCGAGGCTAACCAAGAGGGGGGGTGAATTGGTTATTTAAAATTTCACGATAACTACAAAAATCTTTTCGATACTTAGCAGCGAAAACAAGTAAACAATAACGAAAAGATCAACCAACGATATTCACCCAAGCAGTTTATATTGAAAAGTAAAGTGCAAAACTGAATCAGAAAAGCAAACCAGATTTTATAGTGGTTCGGTCAACTTGACCTACATCCACTCCCTGGAGCCTTCCCTCCGGGTATTGCACTAAACGAAAGTGACTCTCCTTTTGCTCCCACAGCAAGGCGGAGAAGCCTGTATAAAACACCTCCTTTTCACCACACGGTGAGGCAGAGAACCTGACCTCCTTTCGCTTCCTCCTGAAGCAGGCAGAGAACCTTCGAACTCCTTTTGCTTCCACCTGAAGCGGGCAGAGAACCCCGGATCTTCTTGCGAACGATCCTCCCATGAAGAACTCCGACTAGATGACAGACGATGAGCGGAGAAGACGACTCTGATCCGTGCTTGGAGCAACCTTAGTGAATCCCTCACTAACTCCCCCTCACAAGATCTCTTCTCTCTCTCCCAACTCTCTCTTCTCTCTAGGGTTTCTTAGGGAAGGAAGGTAGCAAAAGATTTTTCTTAATTTTAGAAAAAGTTCTTTTATAGGAGGGCTTAAAATTTGCCCTAATTCTCAACTGGTCGGCCATGATCGTCCAGGACGATCGGTAGATCGTCCTGTACGATCAGTTCAAAATCAGCTGATCCAGTCTGGACGATTAGGCTCTTCTGGACGATCAGTAGAAAAAGTTGTTCCTATCGTCCCGTACGATACTGCGATCGTCCGGGACGATTAGTACAAATTGAGGAAAATCGTCCAGAAGACAGTTCGGGTCGTCTAGAGAAATCTGTGCTGGACGACCAAAAAATGACTTGATCGTCCAGGACGATTGGTACATCGTCCTGTACGATTAGTTCAAAAAGGCCCAAAATCATCCTGTACACAGTTCGGGTCGTACAGCTGAAATGTACAAGACGATCACGATCGTCCGGGGCGATCCTGCGATCGTCCAGGACGATGTGATCGTATCAATTAAACATTAATTGCTTTCCTTAATTACCAGACTAATTTAGGCATGATTGTAGTGAATCGTCCAGGACGATACACGTATCGTCCGGGACGATCAGACCAAAATACTTAAAATAAAACTTGCCTAACTTAATCTAGCGGCTGGGAATTTCTGATTTGAGAATATCGTCCCGTACGATCCAAAGATCGTCCAGGATGATCTGCTTAATCAGACCTTCTTAACTTAGTCGCCCTAATTAGGGTTTCTGTTTTAACTGGATCGTCCCGGCCGATGCAACGATCGTCCAGGACGATCTGAACAAAAATTGAACAGAAACTCTAACTTACTCAATCTCTCCCCCTGAGTGTGTGTGTGCAAGGTTACTTAGCTAGGGGATCAGTTACATTACAATTGACTCAATAAAAGGAAAAATCATACATTTGACACACTTGGACCCGATCTTGAGTTGGCTTGAGTGGCTCGCGGTCTTTTGTGCCTGAAACAGATTAGCCAAGCAAAACACACTGGAAACATGTTTGTCATCATCAAAACCAGATTTGCAACAATCATGTCCTACCTTCTGAGAGGTAGGTTTGGAAAAAAGTTTGAAGACTAAGTAAGAGGCAAAAATTGATCTAAAAAAGATAAGCTCCTTTTGAACCTTATGCTAAGCCTACTATTCTTTCCATATCTCAACATAACACATTACGTGCCATATCCATCACTTATGTTTTAAAAAATGAATCAACTTTATAATCAAGTCTAGAAGGCCAAGCCATCAAATGTTAAAAGGAAAATAAATAATTTATTTCTCTACGAGATATATCAACTCAACTAGCTAGTTAGAAAATAATTACTTAAAAAGAAAAGAGTCATTTTTTATAGTTATCATATCATTGAATAAGATATAATAGGTCCTTTGAAAGCCTATTTAGCTAAAATAATATTAGCTACTGTATGCCAAAATATACCTAATATGCTAACAACCTATTCTTAAATCAATGGATCATTCCTAAACTCCAATAGACTAAAAAGGGTCATGGATACTATAATAAATAAATATTTTAGTAACAGTGAGCCAAAATCACATGAATCTAAGTGTGAAGTTAATTCTTCTAGGATTAAAAATGATAAAATTTTATAAAATTTAATAAAAAAATAATCTTATTCTTCAAAAACATTATTTGCTTAAAGAGAAAAGAGAGTGCGTATGTCTGAACCTATACTTTATGTAATATAATATAATATTATTTTGATCAATTGTCTAAATTAGGCTTTCTAATCATCAAGTTAAGCTTAGCATATCAAAAAATAATATTTAGTTTGGCTACTTTATCAAATTTGTCACATTCTTATAAATTTGATATAAGTCAACATATGAATATAATGATTTACTCTTGATCATATTGTTTATAACTCAACTTAAATAGTTGAACCCTTAAGATTGATATAAGGTAGAAAAGAGGAGAAAATGACCAAAAAAAAAAATGATGATGGTAAAAATGAAAAATAAAGTAAAATAATAATAAAAAAGGGAGAAAAAAATGAAATAAAAAGAACCTTCTCATTTTAAAGAAAGAGAGAAATGAAACCATGCACATCTTTTTATCATCATCTATCTTATAGGCTTCTATTTTATTTATGACCATATTTCATAATTATATTGGTCAGGTCTTTTTTCTCTCATTTAATCTCATGGTCTAATTTTGTAGAGTTTTGTTGCTTACTTTTGGTAGTCATCAAAAATTTCTCTCGTTGACTAGGAGGATGCTTACAAATGTGATAATTTCAAATTTGAATGACAAACATCCCAAATTAAATGTGCAATTTTCTATAAGTTGGGGTGAGAAATGAATATGATAGGCTTTTCGTCAATTATATTATATAATATTCAACAATTAGGAATATAAAATAGAACAACAAATGAATAAATAATTTTATTAGAGGATAATCCTTGATATGACAACCATTCTATCTAAAATGTCATATGATCGTCAATAAATAAATAAATAACATTTAAAAAAACTTTTCTTTTATAAACACTTGATGAATATGATAATTTGTTACCTATTATTGTTTGTTCTCTAACAATCAAAAGAGATAAAAGAAGAAGAAAGAAATTTAAACAAAAGAAAAAAGAGAATAAAAAGAAAGTGGAAAGAATGAGTGGATCAGAAAAAATAAATTATAGAATAAAAAATAATAGCAAAAGACAATGAAAGAAGAAAAAAGGGGAAATAGGAAAGCAAGGGAAAAAATAGAGAAATGAAAATGAACAAAGAGGAGAGCAAGGGATGTATTCTTAAGGAGTGTTATACATAACATATATAATCTAGAGTTATATGCATAAATGTGTTTGTTTTGGACAAGCCCTTACACAAATGAAAAACAAAGTCACTATATGCAAGTTTCAAAACAAAAAAATAGAGTTATATACATCATTTCCCTAGTGAGTTTAGTCAATAAAAAAAAATTCAACAAGATTGTGAAAAACAAGGCAAGAGAATAAGAAAGTATGGAATGGAAACCAATGAGACAGAGAGAAGACAAACTGGATCAATTTAGGTTATTCTTTGAGGAGCGCCATGTAACAACTGCTATCATTCCACGCATGACTATTTTGTTAACTTGCAATAAATGGAGATAATAGGAATGGTCGTTTTGAGCTACTATGAAATTTTACCTATTATAAAAGTGGCATGTATGTAAATTTAGATTTTTTAAAGTTGTATGTTTGTCAATCCCCAAAACTTAGCCTCTTATACTAACCTTTAGGAACTTATGTTAATCCATGTAGTGCTTTCTTTAGTTTATAGGCATAGTTTGTATCATTACGATTACTCAACACTAGGGATTATTTTACATATATATCTTGTCCACTAACTCCATTTAATAATTCACTAGTACCATCCCTTTAGTATAATTTAAAATCTTTAAAATAAGTGAATGCTTAAAGTTGTTGAATTGCCTATATTATAACAATTGGTGCACATGATTCTATACATTATAAACTCTCAATTTGATTGTATCTCGCAGCTACAAATATAACTTATTTTTAACCACACAATACTTGAATTGTTGGCATTCTATTTTTAACTCTTTTTAGTTCCTAATATATTTTGACCGTCAAGTATTGAAACTAGTTCTCATATATTATATTTAGTAAATTATTTTAATTCCAATTGCATTATCAGGATAAAAAAGTTAGCTTTTGAGGTTTCAACAATATTTATTCATTTAATCTAAGAAAACAATTCTAAATGACCAATTACATTCCTTAAATTACTTTTATTCTTAGCACTTAGAGATGGACCTCCTAGCATAAAGTCCTTATGTTGATTAGATGCATGTTTCCAATTCCTTTCAGCAAAAAGGACATAAATTGGGCATTCAATTATCTCCTAAAGGTCCAAGAATTACACACCTCCTTTATGCAGATGATGTAATTGTTTTCTCTCAGGCTACAACTACTATGGCCCGTTTACTGAAGAACATTGTGGTGGATTTCTGCAGATGGACAGGTCAAAGAGTAAACTTATGTAAATCTCAAGTGATCTTTGGTAAGTTTGTTAGACGTTCCACTATAAACAAGATTGTTAGAAGACTTGGCTATAAAGTGGTCAAGGAGGTGCATTATTTGGGAATAAAAATTGCTTTGAGAAGATTGTGGATGAGTGATTATCAAGATTTACTTTCTAAAAATGGGAGGTGAGGACTTCATTATGTTGCTTGGGAGGAAATGTGTAAACCGAAGTCTGCTGGGGGGCTGGGTTTACATTCTTTATTGCTTAGAAGCAGACCCCTTCGAGTAAGACTAGCATGGCAATTTGTTCATAACACAGATTCATTATTACACCGCACTTTGAGTATGAAATATGGTGAGAACATCTTCAATGGGGTTTATAAAAAGAATGCTTCTAATGCTTGGAAAATTTTGATTGATGGTGGATACCACTTGAAGAACTTAGTTAGATGGAAAGTGGGAAGAGGAGATAAGATCAATGTGTTAAATGACATTTGGTTGCTTGATAAATGTCTTAACAGGTGGCCTAGGTTTGCTGATTGTGGGGCGTTGGATGGCATGATGCTTCAACATTTCATTTCTTATGATGGCAGTTGGGATAGGCATGAACTACAGAAATTCTTTCATAATGAGCTTGTCCTTATGATTATGCAAATTCAATTGGATCCAATCTGTCATGATGATCAGGTGGAATCTCTGTTCCAGCACTCGGGCAGAATTTTTTCTACATTTGCATATGACTTGGTTATGCAAGGTACAAGTAGAGAAGATGATAATGGATTCCTCAATTGGCTGAAGAAGCTTAAACTCAATTTGCGAGTGCAGCTTTTTTGGTGGCGGTTAAGCAAAAATGCTATCCCTACCAATCCGTTTCTCAGGTATCGTAGGCTTTCCAATGATTAACTGTGTCCAAGGGGATGCCATATGATTGAAAGCTATGAACATATAGTGGTACATTGTAAATTTCTTGTGGACATTTTGTTAAAATTCAGAGAATGGGGGTTCGCCATTCCTATTTTCCAATCTTTGGACAGCTGTTTGGATGGAATGAGAAGGTTGGCTCTTCAGAATCCTAATGTGGTGAAATTATATTGTGTTGTCGTCTACCTGTCATGGAAGAACCGCAATTTGGTGAAGCATGGTAAGTTAGCTACATCTACTACTATGGTTGCTGCTAATGCCTTATCGTTAGCATTTGTAAGATCTAGTCCTCTTCTAGACAGTTGGGGTGCTAATCTCCATTTGGAGTTTCAAAGAACTTGGCACCCTCTACCGCTAGAGTGGATTAAGATCAATGTGGATGCTGTAGTTTTGGAGACGAATCTGGCAGGGATTTGGGGAGTTTTCCGTGATGATAAGGGTAGACTCCTTTCAGCATTTAGGAAGAATAAAATTCATTGGGATGCGACTCAGCTTGAGATGGAAGCGGTCATAACCACAAGGGAATTCATTCAAAGGTGGATGCAAGATAGCAAAGGTGTGATCATTGAAAGTGATAATCTAAACATTATTACCTTCATACAAGACTCTTTGAAGAAGGCAAAGTGGCAATTGAATAATTGGGCAAACAAGGAGCTCTTCTTTTTGAATGACTTCAACAAAGTTGTTTTTCATCATGTCAATAGAGAATGTAATAAAGTAGCGGATTTATGTGCTACTTTGGCGTTAGAAAATAGATTCTTTTTTGATAGCATTTCGTTTGATTGCATTCCTTCCTCTTTGGTCAATCTCTTAAAGGAGGAATGTGTTTTGTTTGCCAATTGTAATTAGCCTTTTTTCTTATTAATAATGCATATTGCTTTCTTCAAAAAAAAAAAAGATTAGATGCATGTCTCTACTCCTAAGGTAAACATAGAATGATTGTTTCACTTTTTTTAATTTCAGTCTCATTTAAGATTAAAGTTTAACTCTTATGAGATCTTCATTATCCAAATCATTTATCCATGGTAGTTCTATTCGGATTCATCAAATGTGATATGTATTGATTCTTCTATCACTAAGGTTCTTCTTTTGAATATTCTTTAAGCTTTATTATGAATTGAATAACCTAGAAAATTATCTTTATCTAATTTAACATATAGTATTTTTTAGTTTATCTCTCCCACTCTTAAGAAAAAAATAAATGCACCCAAATACATGGAGATGATATATTTTTAGGTTCTTATGTCTGAAAATTATAAGAGGAGTTTTCTTAATGAGTGATCTAATATTTATCATATAAGATACATAACATGTAGTTCATATTGTTTTTGTTCAAAATTGTTATGGTCAACTAACTTTACTTAAAATGCATGGCTAATTACATTTGATGTCAAAGTACTGTTTGCTAACCCTCTGAGCTTCTATTTATAAATATGATTATAATAATCATAAATAAGTTTTTATGTACTAAAAATTTGTTTAAGATTAATGTAGGGGTGAACAAATTTAATTTAGTTTAAGCTTAAATTATAAATAAAAGTTAAGGATATATGAGACTACATTTATAATTGAAGTAAATTTTGTGGTCTTATTAGATTGAGTGAACCCATATGTCATTATAAGATCACACCTTAAGTTAAAACTTATTTTATTTATTTTGAGTCGTAAATTATCTATTTTTTAGGTATTCGGAAATCTAAGATGACTTGCATAAACTCAAATTTAAAACTCAAAACAATTTAAATAAACTAAAAAGCATATTTCAAATATCTAGAACGAAATGTTCTATATTATCTTGAATGGTACCATACGATAAAGTTCAATCTTAGATTTAAATTAGTTCAAATTGCTTGATTAGATAAGACAATATAGAATTAACAAATATTGATCTTGTGATCATAATACATGACCTCTACCATATTGTTGAATATGCAAAGAATAATTTGAATCAATGAATAATTCAAAAAGTTAACAAATTATATTATATGATGTTCGTCATGTTGTATGATCTATTTCCCACTATTATTTAATTAACATGTATTTGAAACTGAATTAACCTTAATTAAATTGATCACACTATAAAATTATGGTCACGATGTATGTTCAACTAATAACTTGAATTTTAAGTTAAAATTAGAATTGATTGAGAAATTTCTTAACATGGAAGCTAATGTTTATTGAAATAAAACAATTATGAATATGGATATCAATTAGATTAAAATATTCTTGGTATCCAGAGAGAGAGATTTTATAGAGAAAAAAATACGTAGTGAAAAATTCTTAACATAAGTCAACTTCCTTCTGTAAATCTCTTAGCCTCAAATTTGAATATTTGGCTATGGAGAGCTTATCTTTCTAATCTAAGGAGGAGATATCATTTATCTCAACAAAACCTTTGAAAAAAGGATTATCACTTAGCAGGTTGAGTTAGGAGATGGCTTGTCTTATGCTTTAAAGTTGGTATTAATTGCATAGTACGAGTAGCATATTTCTCGTTTTTAGTAGAAGTATTAAGTGTTGTCCTTTATGCATGAAATAGAGAGAGATTAGTGCAAATTCTGGGAATATGACTCTAGAAGTGGACGTAGGCCAATTGGTGGTTTAACCACTATAGCTAGATTTGCATTATCAGTGTTACTACCTCCAAACATTTACATATTTTCCCTACAAATATTCCAAAATTATTTATTTCCTTTGGTTGTTGGTTTAAAGAAAAAAAATAAGGGAAAGGTTAACATCAATCCTTATAATGAATATCTTTTAAAATATAATTTGATATGAAGTTGTGAAAGTCTTCAAAATTAGTTTGTTTGTCTAAGGATAAAAGAGTCAAAAGTAAGGAAATATTCTCCTCTCTAAGAGATTTATTTCTTTTGGAAGCCTTTTAAAAGGATGATCAACAACAAGAGACTTGAAGACTAATGCACAAATTGATTCCTTTGTAAAAGGACTTGCATCATTCATAGGAAAATAAATCCAAGCTGTTAGTGGTGACGCATGGCCACAATTATATTTTACAGACCCTGATTATGTTAAGTGGTGTTTACGATAATGGACATTACAATTTATTTATTTATTTATGTTATGGGTGCTTACTTTCTTCTGTGCACTAGAAATTCATGTGTTTACTGAGTTTATTTTTGTATGTGCTATTTACCTGATTTTATGCATAGGCTCTTATGAATAAAAAAATCATCTACTTGTAACTAAATAATAAAATTAAGGATTAACAATATATCAAAATAATTGGTTTAAAAGTAACCCTATATTTTCCTCGGGTCTGATAAGGCATATTAAATTCTACTTTTCCTTCTTTAAGCACCTCTTCACGTGTGGTAGAAGTAGTGCAGCTGACTTGTTAAGGTGGTGTTCTATCTTAAGGGAGTTAAGCCCTTTTAGGATGAAACCTACTTTCTATGGTTTTTTAAAACTTCACATTTTTATTATTGAATAGAGACAATTAGCATGCATTGCGATAAAAACTAACTAAAATATTTAATTTTAAATTAGATTCTATCTCTAGAAACTTATTCTTTAATTCATGGTTAGGGGTCATTTAGGATTTCTTAAATGTCAACCTTATACTTAAAAAAACTTAAATAATATTAATAACTTGCCTATCTTGCATTTCATAAGACTGGGATGGTTTGAAGTGAATAGGTGGAGTATTAGCTGAAATTATCATTCCAGGTAGAAGTATAAGTCCAGAAGTATCAAACATTCATAACCTCTTTCCAAGAGTCAAACATATAAGGCCCATTTTCTTATTTTGGCATATCATTAGACTAGGTTCAAATCACTACTATATAAGGACTTAGTTTAAATATATGTTCGGAGATAGACTTAAAATAATACATCCTCACCCTCCAAAAATATAATCCCACATTTTTAGTAAAATTTTAACTTGAATACTAAACTTCCATCTTAAACTTTTTTTTTAGGTAAAACTCATAGAGAGGCTTACGTGTTAGTATAATAAAAAATTATAAGTCCTTAAAAGGGATCAATAAGTCACTAATGGTCAGAAGAGCTACATCAAAAAAGAAAATAAAACCTACAAGCCAAAAATCCTATCTAAAACTATATAGCCCAACATAAGATAGACTAGGGTTACTTCTGAGTTTCTCAAACCCCTACTTTTTCTCATTTGACATAAGAAGCATTGTTCAATATTTATTATTCCTTTGAAAATTCTTACTTTTATCCTTTTCTTAAACTTTGTAATTAAAGAATATTAGTCATTGCTTTATCGAATGTTTTCTTAGGGATCCCCTTCTTAAGATATAATTAACCATAAAGGCTTTCCTTTACAGAACATTGGCAACTCCAGCTTAAAATAAATCCTATCTTATTTTAATAAAATAAGAGAAAGTTCTTTAGGAACATAGATAGCCTTTTTAAAACCTATTTCTATTTTTAAATACATTTATAGAATGCAATTATCATCTCTTGAGATGATACAATATGTGTGTATATCTCTATTTATATTAAAAAATTGGGTTATTTTGGATAATTTCCTCCTTAATATAGGTCAAAATTAATTGAGTCTATCTAGGATTTTTACTCTAAAATCCTCAAATAGATTCACTCTTAAACATTTGATTTGATTTGGATAATTGGTTAGGTTAAACTACTTTGTAAATGCATGCCACTCTTATGTGCAATATTTACTATTTCAACCAAGAATTATCAAATCATTAGTAAATTGAGCTGGCCACATTTAGGTCATGTTTAAAGAATCCTTAAGTTCTTTCATTTCCATTATGTTAGGTTAATTACATGTTAAAGAAAATTTTCACCTAATTGACCCATTTAGACTCATATTGGTCAAGTTGAGTTAAGTGAGCCCACTTGTCATATTCTAGGGTCTAATTGGAATTCAAATGCATATAGTAATATAGGGATATCTTATTAATATTCAATGATCCATTGTCTAAACATTTATATAATCTTAAGCTTGTTTGGACATGATGTACTAAATGGGCTTAACTTGATCTCTCATTATTGTAGTCGTTGATCATAGTCTAGTTAAGTGATTATATAAGGTTCAAATTATATTTGTAACATATAGGGATACTCTAAGTTACATTTGATATTATCAAATTGATTTGATTATTTTGATCCAATAATTCCAATACATATCATCCTTATTATTGAACTTGTCACTTTATGGTTAACCTAGTGCTCATAAATTTGAATTCTCATAACCCAATGATTGATTGAATGAGAATATGGTGAATATTCAAGTCACTAATATTGTTTACTAAGATCAATCAAGGTTGAGTATAAAAGAACTTCACCAAGGAAAAAACGTAGACTCTAAAATAAATAGGTCATTCTAAGGTTACTTCTACTTCAGGGAATCAAATATGTTGACCTAGTTTTTGGTGAGGTCATATTTCTCAGCTCTAGGATATTCTTTCCACCTAGGCTATCCTACGTAGAATATAAATGGCCTCTAGGACTTCTCTTACAAGGGTACCTAATGAAATAACATTTACTAGCCCATACACAAATTAGGACACATCCTAATACTTTCAGGAAGGTTGAAGACTAATCCAAACCCAAACCCTAGAAACCATAGAAATCTTAGAAACCCTACAGAATCATGGTTTTGCCTTAAAATTAAAATAATATCCTGAAGATGGTTACAAATGATCCTAAAATCCTTTTGGGTATATTTTTAACCATTTCAAATCTTTAATAAGAACATTAATATCCTTAATAAAACATTTTGAAGTCTCCTACACCAAATGCAAAGGCCTAACCATACGCCTTCACTAAGGATGCAGAGGCACCAAGCCAATGAATCCCCTTTGTAGTCCAAAGAAAATTAATTATATCTTATTAATCCTATCATCATGTCCTACCTTCTGAGAGGTGGGTTTGGAAAAAAGTTTCATGCCTATATAAGAGGCCAAAATTGTCCTAAAAAAGGAAAGCTTCTTTTGAACCTTATGATAAACCTACTAATCTCTTATTATCTCAACATAACACATAACATGCTATATCCATCACTTAAGTTTTAAGAAATGCATCAACTTCTTAATCAAGGCTAGAAGGCCAAGCCATCTAATGATAAAATAAAATTAAATACTTTATTTCTCTATGAGATCTATCAACCCAACTAGGTAGTTAAAAAATAATTACTTAAAGAAAAAATTTTCATATTTGATTGTTATTGTATCTCTAATGATGAAACAAAATATTGTCCTTGAATAAGATATAATAGGTCCTTTGAAAGCCTCTTTAGCTAAAAAAACCTAGCCATTGTATGCCTAAAATATACCACTACACTTTAGTGATCTTCTCAAGCTTTCAACCTATTCTAAAGTCAATGGATCATTCCTAAACTCTAATAGACTAAAAAGGGTCATGGATATTATAATAACTCAATATTTTAATAATAATAAGCTAAAATCATATGAATTTAAGTGTGAAGTGAATTCTTCTAGGACTTAAAAAGATAAAATTTAATAAATTTTAATAAAAAGATCTTCTTATTCTTTCAAAAACATTATTAGTTCAAATAGAGGAGAGAGTGCATATGTCTTAACCTACACTTTATGTAATATAATATAATATTATTTTGATCAATTGTCTAAATTAGGCTTTCTAGTCATCAAGTTTGGCTTGGGATATCAAAATATAATATTTGGTTTTGCTATTTTATCTTTAAGTTAGTTCCCAATCAACAAACCTAAACACAAATTTGTCACATTCTTATAAATTTGATATAAGTGAACATATGGATATAAAGATTTTCTCTTGATCATATGGTTTATAACTCAATTTAAATAGATGGACCCTTAAGATTGATTCTAGGTAGAAAAGAGGAGAAAATGACCAAAATAATATGATGTTTGTAGACATAAAAAATAAAGTAAAATAATAAAAATAGAGAGAACAAAAAATGTAATAAATCCTTATTATTTTAAGTAAGAGAGAAATGTAACTATGTACATCTTTTTATCATCATCTATCTTATAGGCTTCTTTTTTCATAGTGAGCATATTTCATAATCATATCGATCAAGTCTTTTTTCTTTCATGTAATCTTAAGGTCTAATTTTGTAGAGTTATGTTGCTTATTCTTTATAGTCATCATAAATTTCTCTTGTGGACTTGCAGGATGCTTACAAACGAGATAATTTCAAATTTGAATGACAGAGATCCCAAATTAAATGTACAATTTTCTATAAGTTTGGGTGACAAATGAATATGATAAGCTTTCCCTTAATTATATTATATAGTATTAATAATTGGGGATGTAAAATAGGTCAACAAATGAATAAATAATTTAATTAGAGGAAAATCATGGATATGATAACCATTCTATCTAAAATGTCATATGATCACCAATAAATAAATAAAAAACATTTAAAAACTTTTTTTATGAACACTTGATGAATATGATAATTTGTTATCTATTATTGTTTGTTCTCTAACAATCAAAAGAGACAAAACATGATGAAAGAAATTTAAAAAAAAATAAAAAGAGAATAAAAAGAAAGTTGAAAGCATGAGTAGATTAGAAAGAAGAAATGAAAGAATAAAAAATAATAGCAAAAGACAATGAAAGAAAAAAATGGGGAACTAAGAGATCAAAGGAAAAAAGAGAGAAAATGAAAATGAACAAAGAGGAGAGTAAGAGAGGTATTTTGTAAGGAGTGTTATACATAACTTATATAATATAGAGTTGGATGCATAAATGTTTTTGTTATGGACAAGCCCTTAGACAAATGAAAAACATAGTCACTATATGCAAGTTTGAAAATAAAGAATAGAGTTATATACATCATTTCCCTAGTGAGTTTAGTCAATAAAAAAATTCAACAAGATAGTGAAAAACAAGGCAAGAGAATAAGAAATTATGGAATGGAAACCAACGAGACAAAGAAAGAAGACAATCTCGATCAATTTAGGTTTTTCTTTGAGGAGCGCCATGTAGCAACTGCTATCATTCCACTCCTGACTACTTTGTTAAATTGCAATAAATGGAGATAATAAGAATGATAATTTTGAGCTACCATGAAATTTTACTTGTTATAAAAGTGTGATGTATGTAAATTTAGATGTTTAAAGTTGCATGTTTGTCAATTCCCAAAACTTAGCCTCTTATACTAACCTTTAGGAACTTATGTTAATCCATGTAGTGCTTTCTTTAGTTTATAGGCATAGTTTGTATCATTATGATTACTCAACACTAGAGATTGTTTTACATATATATATATATATATATATATATATATATAGACACACACACACACACACACACCTCCGTTTTGTAATATTTAAAATCTTTAAAATAATTGAATGCGTAAAGTTGTTGAATTGCTTGCAGTATAACAATTGGTGCATATAGTTCTATACATTGTAAACTCTCAATTTGATTGTATCTCTCAGCTACAAATATAACTTATTTTTAACCACACAATACTTGAATCATTGGCATTCTTTTTTTTAACTCAACTTAGTTCCTAATTTATTTTGATCTTCAGTCTTGAAGTTAGTTCTAATATGTTATATTCAGTAAATCTTTTTAATTCCACTTGCATTATAATGATAAAAAGCCATCCTTTAAGGCTTCATAAATTTTTATTCATTCAATCTAAGAAAACAATTCTAGCTAAATGATCAATTACATTCCCTAAATTATCTTTTATTCCAAGTAACTAGAGATGGACCTCCTAGCATAAAGTCCTTATGTTGACTAGATTGTCTCTACTCTTAAGGTATCATAGAAAGATTGTTTCAATTTTTTTAATCTCAATCTCATCTAAGTTTAAGCTTTAATTCTTATGAGATCTTCAACATCTAAATCATTTATCCATGGTTGTTCTATTCGGATTCATCAAATGTGATATGTATTTATTCTTCTATCACTAAGGTTCTTCTTTTGAATATTCTTTAAGCTTTATTGTGAAATGAATAGCCTAGAAAAATATCTTTGTCTAATTTAACGTACAATCTTTTTTAGCATATCTCTCCCACTCTTAAGAATAAAATAATTGCACCCAAATACATGGAGATGATATATTTTTAGGTTCTTATGTCTCAACTTTTTATGAGAAGTTTTCTTAATGAGTGATCTAATATTTATCCTATAAGATACATAATATTTACTTCCTATTGCTTTTGTCAAAACTTTTTTTGGACAACTAACATTTACATAAAATGCATGGCTTATTACATTTGATGTCCAAGTACTGTCTGTTAACCCTCTGAGCTTCTATTTATAAATATGATTCTAATAATCATAAATAAGTTCTTATGTACTAAAAAAATTGTTTAAGTTTAATGTAGGGGTGAAAAAACTTAATTTACTTTAAGCTTAAATTATAAATAAGAATTAAGGTTATGTGAAACTATATTTGTAATTCAAGAAAAGTTGGTGGCGTTATTAGATTGCGTGAACCCATGTCATCATAAGATCACACCATAAGTTAAAAAATATTTTATTTATTTGTTGTCAAAAATTATTTATTTTTTTAGGTATTTGGAAATTTAGGATGACTGCATAAACTCAAATTTAAAACTCAAAACAATTTAAATAAACTAAAAAGCATAAATAAAATATCTAGAACTAAATGTACCATATTATCTTGAATGGTACCATACGATCAAGTTCAATCTTAGATTTAAGTTAGTTTAAGTTGCTTTACTAGATAAGACATTATATAATTAACAAAAATTGATCTTGTGATCTTTTTACGTGATCTCTACCATATTGTTCAATATGGCAAGAATAATTTGAATCAATGAATAATTCAAAAATTAAACTAATTATATTATATAATATCCATCATGTTGTATGATCTACTTTTCCACTACTATTTAATTAACATGTTTTTGAAACTCAATTAACCATATAATAAATAATTAAATTTATCACACTATATAATAATGATCATGATGTATGTTCATCTAATAACTTGAATTTTAAGTTAAAATTAGTATTGATTGGGAAATTTCTTAACATGGTGGCGAGTGTTTATTGAAATAAAATAATTATTAATATGGATATCGATTAGAATAAAATATTCTTTGTATCCTAAGAGAGAGATTTTATAGATAGAAAATCAAACAGTGAAAAATTCTTAAAATAAGTTAACCTCCTATAAATCTTTTAACCTCAAATTTGAATATTTGGCAATTGAGAGCTTATCTTTCTAATGTAAGGAGAAGATATCATTTATCTCAACAAAACTTTTGAAAATAGGATTATCACTTAGCAGGTTGAGTTAGGAAATGGCTTGTCTTATGCTTTAACGTTGGCATTAATTGCATAATAGGAGTAGCATATATTTCTCATTTTAGTAGAAGTATTTAGTGTTCCACATTATACATGAAAGAGAGAGAGATTAGATAAAATTTTGAGAATATGACTCTAGAAGTGGACATAGGCCAGTTGGTGGTTGAACCAGTACTATAGCTCGATTTGCATTAGTAGCATTACTACTTCCAAACATTTACACATTTTCCCTACAAATGTTCTAAAATAATTGATTTCCTTTGGTTTATTTAAAGAGAAGGAAAAGGGAAAGGTTAACATCAATCCTTATAATGAATATCTTTTAAAAATGTTTATTATTTATGAGTCTTTAAAAAAAGTATATTGTAAGTCTTTTTTTTTTTTTTGAGAAAATGCAAGAAGCAATTTTATTCAAAGATACCCAAGAAATACAAGAGCCTAAGACAAGAAAAAATTGTCACATTCCTCCTTTAACATGTTTAAAAAAAGAGGAGGAATGTTATTATTATCTAAACTATCCCAAACAAAATCAGTAGATTTAGCAAGGTTAGCAGAACAGTCCGCTAACTTATTGCAATCCCTATTCACAACTTGAATGATAACTTGATTAAAATTACTCAAAAAGAAAAAATCATGTTTATTGCTTCCGACCTCTAAAGGAATTTCCTTATTCAGCACTCTTTGCACAAATTTCATAATATTATAATTATCTCCTTCAATGATAATTCCTCTAGCCTCGTACATCCACTCTTTAACCATCTTTCTCAAAGATAAAATTGCTTTCAGCTCCAAGACCGAGCTATCCCAGTGCAAGCATTTACAACCAAAAGCAAATAGAAATCAACCTTTGCAATCTCTTATCACACCTCCTACTCCGGCTTGGTATGAACTGTCAAGGGAAGCATCTACATTACATTTAATCCAATCGGTTGGTGGGGGATTCCAACAGGGAGAAAATAGCCAAAGCTGATTGGAATCCCAGTTGGCCGAGATTAGATTAAGGGAAAATGAAGATGAAGCAAAACTTATTACATTTTTAGCTATCACATTAATTCCGTCCTCTTTATTTCCATGTACCACCTTGTTTCTGCTTTTCCACATCATGAAGACCACCGAGCAGTATAAGTTCCCCATGAAATGATTTGATTTGGACAGATAATCCAACTCCTTAAAATAGTTTCCTAGATTCTCAAAAACTAGAATGTTGTATCCCCATTTGTTAAGCTTTTGAATCACCTTATGAAGAAAGCTGCACTTAACTGCAATATGTTCTGCATTTTCCACATCCCTGCAACCTCTCGGGAAACCATTGAAGCTGATTATTCTTCTATACATTAAGAATTCATTTGATGGAATAGAATTGTGATCCAACCTCCACCAAAATAGCTCCACACGAGGCCTTAATTTTAAGTTCTTTAACCATTTCCAATTCTTGTCATCTTCTTCATGTACTCTACCATATTATGAGATAATAGCTGCCAATGATTTCCCTGTATGATTAAACAACATTTCCCTTTTATCAAAAGGAAGATTATTGTGAATAGGGGCAGATTTAACTAGATTCACTAGCTCTCTTCCAAAGACTTGCTATAATTTAAGATCGTTCCATCTACCACCTTGAATAAAATACTCCAAATGGTTTTGTTCTTCCTGTAGTTCAGCCACAACGGTAGGCCACCTCTCGATGCTATTGTCTAGAATCCAGATGTCTTTGGTAGTATTAACACTACTACCATCTGCTATCTTCCATCTCACTACCTATTGCAGAACTTTTGCTTCGTGCAGAATAACCTTCCAGGTAATAGATTTACCTGCTTTAACATCCGAATGCCAAAAATCCTTACCATATTTTGAGATTAAATTCTTATTGAGCATAAAAGTAGAGTTTGAAACCAAACTCCAAGCAAACTTTGCTCTCCAAGAACTAGTTTTTTCGACAGCTGATACTAAACCATGGCCACCCAACCTTTTTTATTTGCACAACGTCTCCCAATCTACATAGTGAAGCCCCTTGCTTTTATCTTGTTTCCTCCGAAGGAACTCCCTACTTAACTTGTCTAATTCCTTCAACACTCCCAATGGAACCAATGAATGAGTTGAACTGAAAATAGGTACAGTTAAGAGAGAAATCTATTTCCCCATAAGTTAAGTTTATCATAAGCCTTCTCAATTAAGAATTGAAAATCAGCACCAGTTAATCTCCTCAAAGCCATTCTAACTTCCAAATAAACCATCTCTTTAACAACTTTTATTCTCGAAGCTTTGGAAAGAGCTTTGGATTTCCTTCTTCCTACCAAATTCCCAAGAAGCAAAGAAGACATCTGCACATTCACCTTTTGTCCCATCCAGCAACTATAATCTTTCATAATTTTCATTATTTTCTTTTCACACCGATGGCTTGCCTCAGAAAAGATAATGATATCGCCTGCATATTGTAAGTGAGAGACTTTCTCTGCAGAAGGAGCAATTTTGATACCAATCCTTTTACCCTTTTGTTTGAAAGCTTCAGTCAATAATTGGGAACATAAAATGAATAAAAAAGGAGATAAAGGGCAGCCTTGCCTGAATCCACACTTAGCCTGAATCCAATCAGAATTAGTACCATTGATCAAAATGGAATACTTAGTATTCACCACACATTGCATCAAAAAGTTAGTAAACTTCATTGGGAACCCAAGCTGCTCCAAAATGTACTTTAAAGTCATCCATCCCATACAATCATATGCTTGTTCCATATCTACCTTGATAGCCATCAAACCCTTTTTTGCTTTAGAAAATCTAAACTTGCTAATAACTTCTTGAGTAAGCAAGATGTTCTCTAACATAGATCTCCCCTTAACAAAAGCAACTTGATTTTCTGAGACCAGTAGAGGAATAAACCCAACTAATCTATTCAGAAGCATTAGTTTATGTTTTTTTCCTCGGCCTTTTGTTATTTATGGTTTCTACTTGGTGTTGTTCTGTATCTGTCCCAATGTGATTCTTTGATTTTCCATTGTTTGGGTGATTTCTATTAGGAGTGTTTCCCCTGCCTGCTCTTATATGTTCTTATGTGTTTTCTCTTTGGGTTGGCTATGGGTTCAATGTTTCTCTTGGTCCTATTTTGTGCCATTATTTTGGGTGTCTCTCTATTACTTAGTTTTCTTTAGTATTGTCTGTCTGTTTAGTATTCCTGGCCTGGGCTCTTAGCTATTATGATTTTATTTTCCCTTTGGAGGGTTAGACTTATTTTTTCTATTCCTCCTTTACTTTTTTATTCTTTTCTTGGTTACCTATCCTCCTTATATCTTTAGGTATGTTGGGGGCTTATCCAGGCCCTATGCTCTCCTCGTTTGTTGAGAAAGGTTTGTTGCCTGGGCATGTTGTTCTTTTTCTGGTTTCTGCTTTGAGCATTTTTGTTGCTTTCTATTAGTTGATGTTCATGGGTTTGAGGTTACTTATGCTCAATGTGTGAATTCTAGCTTTTTGTACTAGAGTTGGCTATGTTAATGTGCATATAATTATCTTACTATAATTATTTTCCCAAATCCCTGAAGGTAATTGATGCTCTAGAGCCATACGTACACAAACTCTAGCATACTCCTTTTTACTCCATTGAAACATGTTGCCATCTATCCACAACGGATGACCTATCATGGATGCAATTCTAGCCACATTATCTTCATCCCAACACCACGTGGGAAGTTGCGGCAATCTCACCCATATTGGAGCCGATAACCCCTTCAAGGAGGAAGGAGAGAATTATGGAGACCACCTATCTATTCCAACAAAATGTTCATTAAGATACCAAGGGCCTCCCTCTAAGACCTTTTCCATTACCTCCATGTCAAAAAAAGAACATAGAATCCATCCTAGCCCAAGAGATGTTATATGAAACTTTCTAAAAGATTCCCATTAGTGACGTAGCTCTCTGGCTATCCTATGATAAGGCACATCCTTCCCAAACACCTTCACTACTACAGAAAATTGAAGCCTATCGGAATTACACTTAATGTTTGCTTCATTAAGTTTCATGGCTTTACGATCTTTTGAAATGAAAGATTCATTTCTGGAGAAATTTAACTTGATGTGTGGTTTCTTAACCCAAGGATTGAGACTAAAACCTTTTGAATTTTTTCCTCAACATTCTTACAAGCAACTGGAATACTATCCGTTAATTTGTTCGAGTAGGACACCCCTTATTCCACAAACTTCAAATTGGTTCCCTGTTTTCCACTGATTACCAGTAAATTATCACCTCCAGCAACTGGATTACGCCTATCCAGATCAGTTTCTAAGATGTAGTCTTTATTCATCTCACCATTCAACTGTAGAAATGACTTGTTATCAACCTTAAACCCCAACACAGGCTCAGCTGAGGAAGCGTTCGAAACGATGGCTTTATGATTATTCTTATTAACCAAATTCATGCAATTCGCATTTATGTTACTACCATGGATAGGGATTGCATTTGAATTGCTATACCGGTTAACAAAAATTTTCATACTCGAAGATGAAGCCCCATGATCAAACAATTTTTGTGGAGAAATGCCATTTGAAACAAAATGGTTTGGGGTTTTGCAATCTTTAGACACCACAATATTCTTACCTTTTCCTTCAATCAAGTTTACCTAATCCGAGTGCAATTGATAATTTTCACAGATAACCAGTTCACCTTTTGCTTTCCATTTGTGCACATCTTCTTCTTTCTAATCTATTCCAGAATCCATTCGATTAATCATCAAATATATTCCAAAATCCGAAGCTCTTGCAATGTCTGGTGGTAGAGATGACCGGCGGTTGCCCGCCGCCATGGCTGATATTCTTGCCAGAACCAAGGAAGAATTCGCCAAAAGAAGAATTTGAAAATCTCTCCTTCTCTCTCTAGAATTCTTCCCTTCTCTCTCTAGAATTTGGTTTATATTGTGCCGTATCAAGTATATTGTAATTCAAAGTTACCTAACTTGTGATTTTTTTTGGTACCAATCTCAAAATAAAGATCTCATATCAAAATTGATTGAATTTTATAGTAAAGAAAAAAATTGGTATTTTAATTTGAATGGTGTATATAACTATTTCATTGACACAAATAAAATATTTTTTATATCAAATTTGATATAACATACTAACTAAACTAATAAAGAAAGCTTTTATTAGATAAATATGTTTTAAAATTCCCATTTCAGCCTCCTCTTATTGTATTGTAACAATTAATTATATTTCATAGGGCTCTTTATTGAAAGAATTAATAACTCAAAGTAGATCCTTAAAGCATATTTTGAAAACTAGGGTACATAGTAGTGCATTTTATTATTAGTCCTCCACTATTTGATGGCCTATCACATGATATTTTGAAAAGTAAGAAAGTGATGCAACACCAAAATAAAGGCCTAAGATAATGTTGTAAATCAAGGCTCTACATCAAGATCTTTGTCATTCTTCACAAAAAACACTTCATGCAAGCTCATAGATATCCCATAATAATCTTAAAATATGAGATAATAAATAATAAGATTAATTTCAGGTCCCTTGATAGGTAAGTGGGCCATACCATTCTTGGGGGTAAAATAATCATTATAAATTTTTAAATTTTAGGACCACTTTAGTAGTCTTAGTCAATCTGAATTTTCCTATATTTAAAAGATTTAAATTTTATTTAAATTTTATTATTTTCTTTCATTTAAAATAAGCTAAATTATCAATTCATATAATAGTATTTTAGTTGCTCATATGGCTTTACAAAGTTGTCTAAGCTTGAAGAAGGTTTATAAATAAAACCAAAGGTTTATAAATAAAACCATGATTTATACCTTTTGATTTATTAAGTAAAGATTAGTTTTGCTTATGTAAATTTTATGTGAAAGGATTGATAGTTTCTTTACTTTTTGGTGAAGCTTAGGCTAATCTTCTTGAGATATTTTGAATCTTTCGTTATGTTTTCTTACACTTATTCTTTATCATTTAAGACACAAATTAAATGTACTCTAAATAACTTTGATCATAGCATCTCTCAAACCAAAAACCCATTTAACATCTTTAAAATGCTCCAAAATATTACCCCACATCTCTGGTAGCCTTCTTAGGTTTAAATTATCCAATAACCCTAAGATATCACAACTAAAAATATGAATATAAAGAGACAATATTCGACTATGAGCAACAAGATTAAACTTTTTTAAACTTTTTATAATTGGTCCAAAATACATAAAAAAATCACAATTAGTTTCTAACATCTCAAATATTTGATCTATATTTCCTACCCATTTTTCTTCAAAAAAAATATATATATTTCAAAAGCCCAGAAGTTCCAACATTAAATTTATTCAAAGCTTGAATTCCAATTTCACTATTGCCCAAATAACCCTTCCATCAGTACTCTAAAGGGACACCAATGAAATTATTTCCTTCACCATAAAGATACTTTAGAACCTACATCATATTAGTATCAAAGACAAGGGCTTCTAAGAAGTCAAGGTTAGGAACCATGAAGGCACATGTTGCCTGCAATAGAAATCTAAAAATTTTATAGCAAGACTTTTTTTTTCTCGAATGGAAGAATTTGAGGTACCTTATACGATCTTTGTTTCTTCATTAAGAATGCTTATTATTTCTATCTCAAAGATTTAAGATTTTTATATAAAGTAGCTTATTCAATAAAAAAACAAGTTATTTAACAACTCTACAAGAATTTACTTTTACTCAAGTTATTACCACCACTAAAAGATCTTACTTGAATTTTATATGAACTTAACATAAAACCTAAAATTTTCTTGAGTATTTAAATATAAAGGTTGGTTTCCATAAATAAAAGCCTTGTTTGGAATTTAATCTAAGATACGATAGCTAGAAGTTCTACTTCTATTATCATCATTTAAACTTGATATGTTTTGTACATTTATTTATATTTGAAATGATTGTTTGCTTTGCAAAATTCATAATAGATAAGAAAAAACAATATTTTTCATATACAAGATATATTGCACTAAAGATGATTCTTTTAAGGCTAATTTGGGTTGTTCTCTTAATTAATTCATGGAATTTTTGGGATCCTTTATCTCCAAACCCATGTTTTAGCATAATAGATTGGATAAAACTGGATTGCGTTACGTCAGGTCTTAGTTTGTAATTTTTTCCTCGGCCTTTTGTCATTTTTGGTTTCTACTTGGTGTTGTTCTGTATCTGTCCCAATGTGATTCTTTGATTTTCCTTTGTTTGGGTGATTTCTATTAGGGGTGGTGTTTCCCTGCCTGCTGTTATATGTTCTTATGTGTTTTCTCTTTGGGTTAGCTATGGGTTGAATGTTTCTCTTGGTCCTATTTTGTGCCATTATTTTGGGTGTCTCTCTATTACTTAGTTTTCTTCAGTATTGTCTGTCTGTTTAGTATTCCTGGCCTGGGCTCTTAGCTATTATGATTTTATTTTCCCTTTGGAGGGTTAGACTTATTTTTTCTGTTCCTCCTTTACTTTTTTATTATTTTCTTGGTTACCTATCCTCCTTATATCTTTGGGTATGTTGGGGGCTTATCCAGACCCTATGCTCTCCTCGTTTGTTGAGAAAGGTTTGTTGCCTGGGCATGTTGTTCTATTTCTTATTTCTGCTTTGAGCATTTCTGTTGCTGTCTATTAGTTGATGTTCATGGGTTTGAGGTTACTTATGCTCAATGTGTGAATTCTAGCTTTTTGTACTTGAGTTGGCTATGTTAATGTGCATATAATTATCTTACTATAATTATTTTCCTTAGCTTTGTTGCTGCCTCTATAGTTGATGGTCTTTTTGTGCAAACTGTGCTTATTGTTCTCTATTGTTGTATCTATGTCTGCCTTATTTTTTTTAGATTTCCTTTATTCTTTAATGGTTTCATGTCACCTTGTTTTGCAGGTATATCCATTTCCAGGTATATTGGATCACTTTAGTCTTTTATAGGATTGTTTTTTTTTGCAAGATGATGGTGCTGAAAGAATGTATGTTGATCTCCATTTTTTGGGTGCTGGGTCTTGGCCACCCTAAAATTTTCTTAGGTTTTTTGTGCTTATAGTTAGATGGGAACTTAGGCTCCTAGGTTTTCTTTTCTTTTTGATGTAGCTCTTATGAGCATTAGCAGGCTAAAGATCCATGTTAATGACTTATTATTTTAATTTTATATTAATGCGTAAGACTGTCAGTGGATTTTAACTAAAAATAAACACTTGCTTCTTATAGTGTGGGTATAGTGTATGTAGTAGAAAAAGTAATATGCATGCTTATACTCATTCAAAAATAAGTGTTGGTATTTTAAAGTACAAACATTACAGAATTTCTAGAAGCCTAATGTGTGAGTCTAGAAAAAAGCACATGCACCATAAGAAACATAGGAAAAGCATGCAATTTCCACTTCACATAAACATACAAATAATAAATCAATCAAACAAAGCATGTGTATAAAAGAATAAAGAAAAAGTCAATTTGACATATGTCACTTCATATACAAACCAGAATATGGAATAAAGTAAAGGTGATCAAGCTCCACCAACAACATGCTTAGATTTTTACACCTATAACGATGCATGACTATATGAAATGAAATTATTTATTTAATGTCTTCAGATCTTCTTTAGGCTCCGAG
The DNA here is from genome assembly GCA_019925795.1 of Dendrobium chrysotoxum. Taxonomy (NCBI): domain Eukaryota; kingdom Viridiplantae; phylum Streptophyta; class Magnoliopsida; order Asparagales; family Orchidaceae; genus Dendrobium; species Dendrobium chrysotoxum. The sequence goes on from CM034303.1 coordinate 25,641,865, forward strand.
CTATGAATAATCTACTATAGAATTCCAAAAGATATGATCTTCAAAGAAGAAACATTCTTTTAGACTTCCTTATTATACAATGACCAATTTCATTTAAGACTTTCACAACTCTATATATTTACAACTATATACGAATTTAATATGAATTTAAAAGAAAATTACTCTACACCTATAAGGGTTAGTATACAAATAATGCCTTTATATATGTATCATCAATAGGCTATAGTATAGAGTTTAATGGTAATAAACATCACATCATCTCACATTCACTAGAACACTATAAATCCATAATAAATCAAGTTAACAAAAGTAGACAAACATACTAATACACCGCTTCTAGCTTAGGGCCAGAGATGGTTATCTTATCAAACAATTCTATGTGAATGCTAAGCTGTATGGTTTTGATGTTGTTATGAATCTGGTTTCAAGGACTATGATTTTGATGATAGCAAACCTTTTTGTTTCTTTTTGAGTGACTAATCTTTCAGGTTCATAGGATCAATTGCAATTCAAGCCAGCCCAAGATCGAGTCAGTCTATTTATGGTTCAGGGTCAATGTACTTTTTCTTTTTTCTTGAGTCAAGTATAATATAACAGTTCCCCAAGCTAAGTAACCTTGCATACACACACTCAAAGGGAGAGTTTTAGTGAGTTAGAGTTTCTATTTCAAATTTTATTCAAATCATCCAAGACGATCTAGTGAAAATTGAAACTCTAATTAGGGTGACCATGTTAAGTCGGTTTGATTAAGCAGATCATCCTGGATGATAGACCCATCGTACAGGATGATATGCTCAAATTAGAAATTCTCAACCGCCAGACCGAGTTAGGCAAATTTTTGTTTTTAGAATTTTGGTCTAATCATCTAGGATGATATGTGTATCATCCTGGGTGATCCTTTATAATCATGCCTAAATTAGTCTGGTGATTAAAGAAAGTAATTAATATTTGATTGATATGATCATATCATCCTAGACGACATAATATTATCCTGGATGATATATGCAAAATCTTGACCGTCCAGAGCACTTCACCTGGATGACCCGAGGAATCTGCTCGATGATTTTGGTCTTTTTGAACTAATCATACAGGATGATATATGTATCTTCCAGGATGATTAAGTCATTTTCTTCAAATTATCCGAGCTTTTCTTCTGGATGATATTCCTTATTTAAACTAATCATCTAGGATGATCGCAAAATTATCTTGGATGATATGAATAGAATTTGTCTTCTAATCATCTAGAAGAGCCAGATCATCTAGGCTAAAAGGGTCTATTTTACACTAATTATATAGACGTGCTAAGAAGGACGATCACTAGCATCATGGGTTTATGGGGTTTGAAGCAGATGGAATGCATTCAAACTTGATGAATCAGCCTTTGGTTATTAAAGATGTTATTGATTCTTGTCCTAAGAAGATTGACTATGTTGAAGGAAAAGGTAAAGGTATTTTGACTGCTACTACGTGTCATACTCCTAGGCAGGTGAAGTCTACTATTGTTTCGCCTCTGAAAGATTGTGAAGCTTCTTTGTCAGATATGAAAATCTATGTTAACAAATTTAGATTTTCAAATGCAATCTCTGACCACTGGCCAGGGATAAATGCAAAAGTCTTGAATGAAGCTAACAAGGATTTTCACGATTCTGAGAATAAGCAGCCTGATTGCGATAAAATGGAATCACCTGCTAAGGTAAACTCAAGTTCTGTACCGAATTGTGGCAGTGTACCGAATGCTGATTGTATTTTGAATAATGGTTTTCATAATTTTAATCTTAATCCACCAATTGTCCCAGAGAGTAATCTTAAGAATGGTAATGATATTCCTGTGAACATTGCTGGCAGTGGTCTGAAAGGAAATTATTTGAATGCCTGGCAAAAGACACAGCACATTAAGTTAAACGTTGATATGAATTCTACCCTTATGACAGATGATGGAACTGCAGTTGTTATGAATTCTGATTTTGAAAATACTAATTCAAATGTTCTGAAGAATTCACTTGTGATTAAGGTTCTTGGTGGTAACATCCCTTTTCCAACTTGTAGCATGGAACTGCGATGGCAATGGAATAAGTTTGGAAATTTCCACTTGACAACACTGGGATTCAATTGGATTCTTTGTTCCTTTAAGAATCTTGATGTTTTGGAAGAAGTATTAAGTGGTGCTCCTTGGTTCATTGGGGGCCACATTATTGGATTGGACAGATGGTCCCCTTCATTCTCTCCTGAATCACTTAAAGGCCTCCCTTCACCGGTATGGATTTGTATGCCTTGCCTACTACTTAATTGGGATGAACATAACATAGCAAGAATTGCACCTATGATAGGAGTACCTTTGTATCTTGATGGAAATTCGTTAAAATGGGGTAAGAGGGAGTATGCCCGTGTTTGTGTTCGAATTGAGTTAGACAAAAAACTACCAATGGTGTATGGATTGAAGGTCTACACGGTAGATCATTTCAAAGAGTTGAATATGAAAAGATTTCATCTCTTTGTTATCATTATGGTAAAATTGGTCATTTGAAAACCATGTGTCCTAACAACAAAAGTTTACCTCCCAAGGATGTGGATATTATGCCACCTGAAAGGAAATTTGTGAATAACCATGATAATATCAATTCTAATGAGCCTGATGAATACGGACCCTGGATTCATATTAAGTTCAGGAATAATCGAATTTGGAATTTCAAGAAGCCTGTAGGTCCTTTGGTTCATCCAAAATACAATTCAATTAATCAGCATTCCAACATTGAAGATGCGAAAATTGTGGATATTTTTACAAAGGAGAATAATGATGAAGGCCTTATTCTAGGAAATATTCCTATTATTGATAAAAGCTTGATGAGCCCAAAAGGTTTGCTGTAATCTTCCAACATCTTTGACATTTGTTTGGACAACAAATTCAGCATTTTGGAAGAGGATAACAGGGATCCAAGATTGAATGAAGTCATGGAAGCTGATTGCATTCAAATGCCGGTGGAAGGTACTTTACTTTCTTCTGATGATAAAATAGTTAGAGGTGATTGTGTTTCATCGAATGAATCTACCAAACGTGATTTTGTTCATTTGAGAGAAGAAGGGACTAGTAACATGGTTGGTATTACCTCAACTTTGGGTAAATTAAAATTAGCCAAAGAAGTTAGATCTTTGGGTCCTGTTGATGTTGCTTGTAAGAATAGAAGAGGTGAAGTTAAGGGTAGAAAGAAAGGTGGGGACTTTTCCCCTACTTGTACTTAATGTCTTCCATTATATTTTGGAAGTGTAGGGGGGCCAAGAAGAAGGAGGCCTCCCTTTATCTCAGAGAGATAGTTAAAGATTAAGGAAGTTGTTTTGTTGGTCTCACCGAGACTAAGCTTTCTATTATTGATAGGGCTGATGTTGATAAGGATTTTGGGAGTGAGTGGGATTTCTTTCACCATCCTGCTGATGGTACCTCTGGTGGAATCTTGGTGCTGTGGGATAGAAAGAAGGTTTCTTTTGAAGCTGTGGAACATTCTCCTCAAGTTGTCATTGAAGTTCTGGAAGCTCCTCTGATAGGATATTGGAAGGTGGCCACAGTTTATGCCAACAAGGACTTTCAGGTGAGGAGGAGTTTATGGGAGATGCTTGAGAAGTTTGTTACGGGTAATACACCTTCTGTGATTGGTGGGGACTTTAATTGTATCTTATCCAGAGATGACAAGAAAGGTTGCAAGAGGTTCCTTTTCTCCAAAGGGCCTCAAGAGATGAAGTTGTTTATGACTAACAATGATTTTCATGATGTAGGTATTATCGGGCCTAGATATACTTGGTGCAATAACAAAGAAGGTGCTCTCAGAATTTGGGAAAGGCTTGATAGGTGTTTGTTGAATGCTATGGCTCTTCAAAAGGTCTCTTTGGCAGGTGTTAGACATTTAGCAAGGGTGGCATATGATCATAGTCCAATTGCTTTCAAGGTTTTGGAGGCTCAGAATAATTGTAGATTTATCAGATTTGAGGAGACTTAGAAGTTCTATCCTGCGGCCAGGAGTATTGTCTTAAAATCTTGGAGTAAATGTGATCTTGGTAATGACATGGATGTTTTGCAAAGGAAGCTTAGAAGATCTTTGAGAGCCTTATTCTTCTGGAACAAAAACAAAAGAAAAAATTTAAATCTACATAAAGAAGACTTAAAGAAAGATATCTTGGAACTTTAGTTGGAGGAAGCTTCTGAAGTTGGATTGACGTTGGACAAGCTAAACTTACTCAGATGTAAAGTTCATGATCTTAATATTACCTTACGTAGATTATCAACTTGGTGGAACCAAAGAGCTAAGGTGAAATGGCATGAGGATGGTGATATTAACTCAAATTTCTTCCATAAGTTTGCGTCAGCTAAAAAGAATGGGAACCTCATAAGATAGATTAGGAATGAAGATAATGCCTTAGTGGAAAATTTTGAGCAGATTTAAGCTATCTTTCATTGATTCTTTGCAAATAAATGGAGGTCTAGAACATCTATCTTGATGGGTTGGCCTCTTTTTCCTGAAAACCAGAAGCTGAATTCAGAAGCTCTAAAATTCATAAGTAGCAATTTTACTCAGGAAGAATTGGAAATTGTGGTTTTCCAGCGAGGCAGGAATAAATCTCTTGGGTTGGACGGGATTATGCCTTCATTTTTTCAAATCTTCTGGAGCATTGTGAGAGATTCTACTTGGAAAGCTATTGACAATTTCTTTAAAGTCGGTTCCATGAAGGATGAATGGAAAGATACTTTGCTTGTTTTAATTCCAAAGGTCAAGAATCCTATGGTGCCATCTAATTTAAGTCCTATTAGCCTTTGTCAAACTACTTATAAGTTAATCACTACTATCTTTGTTAATAGGATTAAAGTTTATATATCCAAGATTATTTCAGAAGAACAAGTCGCCTTTATCCCAGGTAGATCGATGTCTGATCATTGTTTAATTGCTCTAGAGATCTTTAATAAATTTAGGATCTCAAAACATAAGAAGGGGCTGATGGCGATAAAATTAGACATGGAGCAAGCTTTTGATTGCATCAGTTGGGGAACCTTGTATCAAGTGCTTCAAGCTTTTGGATTTCCTCTTTCCTTTTGTAAGCTCATCATGCAATGTGTGAGGAATGTTAAGTTTTCTTTCATTCTAAATGGTAGACTCTCTAGTTGGATTAAAGCTGGGAGTGGTCTTCGACAAGGTTGCCCGTTATCTACATATTTATTCATCATGTGTTCTCAGCTTTTAACAAATGCAATTAATCAAGGAAGGCTGCAATTGGGTGTCCAGATCTCTCCAAAATCTCAAAAAATTACTCACTTATTGTATGCGGATGATGTGTTGATCTTTGCTCGTGCTTCTACAAGATCAGCTCAAGAGGTGAAAACCATTGTGAATGATTTTTGTAAGTGGACTGGACTGAATGTTAATGTCTCCAAATCTCAAATTCTTTTTGGCAAAATGGTTAAGCATCTAGCTAAGAATTTGATAAGGAAGATAATGGGCTTTACGGTAGTTAAGAAGCTGATCAATTTGGGTATTAAATAGCTTTAAGAAGACTAAAGAGGCAAGATTTTTAGAGCATGATCGACCACATTTTTGAGAGACTAAATGCTTGGGGAATTAAGCATTTATCTTTGGCTGGTAACATAACTCTTGTTAAATCCTCCATTTTGATTCTTCCAAGCTTCTTATCAACACATTCTTTGGTTCCAAAGAAAGTATTGCATCAAGTAGATCAATTCTGTAAAGATTTTATTTGGCACAAGAGTTGTGGTAGGAAGGGATTGCATTATGTTGCTTGGGAAGTACTATATAAACCGAAAGCTGTTGGAGGTTTGGGATTACAATCTTCTGTTCATCGTGTGGGACCTCTTAGATCGAGGTTAGCTTGGAGATGTATTCAGCAAACAGGGAATTTATTGCATAAAAATATCATTACTAAATATGGTGATAATATCTTTAGTGGTGAAAAGAAATTTGGGTCTTCTATGGCTTGGCAGATTTTGTTAGATGGTGGGATGTCCCTCAAACCAATTGTGAGATGGAAAGTTATGGATGGAAGGAAAATCCATGTTATGAAGGATATTTGGCTACTAGATAGGTGCTTCAGAAATTGACCTACTATGGATGATTGTGTGGGACTGGAAGATTTGAGCCTAAATCAGTTCATCCTGCCAAACCGCAGCTGGAATGAGGAGTTGCTGCAACAGTTTTTCAATGATGAACTTATTCTTTTGATTTTGCATGTCCCTATTCATCAGGAGGCTGAGGTTGACTATTTGGAAACAATGTATCACCACAATGGGAGAACTATCATGTTTATGGCTTATGAGGAATCAATGAAGAGATGGTCTAAGGAGGAAAATTATGAGTTTGCAAGTTGGTTAAGAAGTCTTAAGCTAAATTCGAGAGTGGAGCTTTTTTGGTGGAGAATGAGTAAGTTTTCCATTCCTACTTATGAGTTCCTTATATATAGAAGATTAATTCTTAATGACGAATGTCCTAGATGGTGTAAAGAAATTGAGAGCTACGCTCTCATTGTGGTACGTTGCAAATTCATGAAAGAGATTATTCTCAGGTTAAGAGAATGGGGAATCTACATTCCCATATTTCAGTCATTAGAGAATTGTCTGGAAGAGGTTAGAAGACATTCTTCTCGATTTCCTAACATGGTTAGGATCTACTTTTCAGCAGTTTTTCTTTCATGGAAGAACAAGAATGATCTTGTTCATGGAAAAACTGCTCCCTCTAGTGACTTGGTGGCTGCCAATGTTCTATTTTTGGCAAATATAAAATTGTATCCAAATCTTGACAGCCGGGGTGTTATTCTCCTAAGGGAGTCTACTGATTCTTTGCACCCTCCACCGCTAGGATGGATCAATTAATGTTGATGCTTCTTTGTTGGATTCTAATCAAGTTGGTATCGGAGGCGTGTTTAGAGACCATATAGGAAGACTTCTATTAGCGTTTGGCAGGAAGAAACTTCATTGGGATGTCTCTCAACTTGAGTTGGAGGCTATTTTGGCTATTAAGGATTTCATACAACCTTGGATGTTGGAGAGTAAAGGATTGATTATTGAAGGAAACAACATAAATATTATCAACTTTATTCAAGACTCTTTGAAGAAGTTGAAGTGCCATTTCAATAACAGGAATTCTTCTTTCTTAATGATTTCAATAAGGTCTTTTTTAATCATGTTCATAGAGTTTGTAATAAGGTAGCCGATGTTTGCGCTACTTTGGCTTTGCACGAAAGTTTTTCTTTTGATAGTTTTTCCTTTGCTGATATTCCTTCTAATCTGTCTAGTTTGTTAAAGAAGGAATGTGAGGCTTTCATTTACTGTAATTAGTTCTTTCTTGAATGCAATTCCCTCAAAAAAAGAAAAACTTTTGAATCTGATCCATGGATAACTTTGGTAATAGAAATACTGCTGAAGGCTATTCCATTACTCGTCCACCTTTGTTTGACAATAAACCTTTTGATTTTTGGTAAACTTGCATGTCCACCTCTTTGCAATCTATTGATTATGGCATGTGGATGCTTGTTAAAGATGGTTATGAAGCACCATTCAGACTTATTAATGGACTGAACTTCCTTTTACTAAATGGACATTTGATGATCATGATTTAGCACAACTAAATACAAAATGCTTAAACTATTTTTTATGTAATTTAAAATCTGAAGATTACATGCATGTCTCTACTTGCATGACTGGTAAAGAAATTTGGGATATATTATGAATTACCTATGAACATCTGAAGTTAAACATTTTAGGTTAAACATACTGCTTCATGACTATGAACTCTTTTGCATGAAACCTAGTGAGTCAACTTCTGAAATGTATATTAGGTTTACTCAAATTGTCACCTCTCTATATGCTTTAGGAAGAGAACTCACTAACTATGAAAAAGTGAAAAAAATTCTGAGATGTTTGTCTTATTCTTATGATGCCAAGATAACTGTCATTACCGAATCCAAAGATTTGAATTCTTATTCTATTGATAACTTACTTGGGTCACTCATTGCTGACGAGCAAGGAGTGAACCAACGACAAACTGATGCAGGTGAGAAGAAGAAGGAGAAAATTGTGGCACTGAAGGCCAATGATACTGACACTGATTCTTGCGGGTCTGATAGCAATGATGTTGCCTTAATCACTAGGAAATTCAAAAACTTTCTAAGGAAGAAACCCAAGAACAATTAGAAGTGGAATAGAGGTAAGAGTAGCATGATTTTTAGAGGTTCTTCTGATACAATTTATTTTGAATGCAGGAAGTCTGGACATATAAAGGCTGATTGTCCTACACTTAAGGCTCACCCAAGCAAGGAGAAGGGTGAAGAGAAACCCAAGTTTAGGAAGGATAAGAAGAAGATCCACAAGGCTTTCTAGGAAGATTCTGTATCTGACTCCTCTGAGATTGATGCTGAGGAGGAGGCTACAAACTTGTGTTTGATGACGGATGATCATCCTGGTCAGTCTAAGCAAGAAGAGGTATGTGATCTAACCAATAATTAATTGCTTGGTATTTCTGAGAAAATTCATTCATCGTATAGGAAACTTAAGAAAACCCATGTCAGCCTAAAATTGGATTTCTTAAATTTGCAAAAAAAGCATGATGTTTTGATTAAAGATCATTCTATACTTAATAGTAATCACATGTGCTTACTTGATGAATTTGATGAATTAAATAAAAAATATTCTGAAGTAATTATTGAGCATGATTCATTAAAAATATTGCATGTTGATTTAGAAAAAGACTTTAAAGAATTATATACCATGGCATGTGACTTAGATAGTAGTGAGCAAGCATTGAAATATTAATCTGTAAGTCTTAAAAAGGAGAATAAATTTCTAAGTGTAAAAATCAGTGCATTTGAGAAAAATAAAATACCACCTACTTTTGCACAATTTTACAAACCTCTATCATTTGAAGAATCTCATTCAAAATCATCAAAGCATTCATTCAAACCTAGGAAGAGGCACTATTACCCACGTAGATTAGTTAACCCTTTTTCTAGCATTAGATGTTTTTCCTGTGGCATGCTAGAATATATTTCTCACATCTGCACTGTTCACCGTAGTACATATTGGGTGTGGAGGCCCAAATTGTATGTTTCACAGCACAGCACACATGCATTGTATTCTTCTTTTCATAAGAAGGAACCCAAACTATTTGGGTTCCTAAATCTGACATTTGATTATTTTGTAAGGATGCTCTCATACAAGACCTCATAAGAGCATGTGGTACCTGGATAGCAGATGCTCAAGATATATGACTGGAGATGCAAATCAATTCATTTCACTAGAGGCCAGGGTTGGAATAAGGTCACTCTTGGAGACAATACCACCAGGAAAGTGGTAGGTGCAGGTATAATTGGAAACTCGAAGAACCTTTTGATTGAAAATATTTTACTTGTAGATGGACTGAAACATAACCTCCTCAGCATCAGTCAACTTTGTGACAAAGGGTTCATCATCAAATTCCTAGCAAGCACTTATATTATAAGCTTAAATAATAATATTATTTTATAGGGCAAGAGGATCAATAATGTCTACATGCTAGATTTAAATAATACTGAATGTGATGCTTTAATTTTCTTAAAAACTACTGCTAATGAGTCTTGGTTGTGGCACGGAAGATTATGTCTTGCTAGTATAAAAACCCTTAGAAGAGTCACCCAAAAGGACTTAGTTAGAGGTGTCCCCAAGCTTAAGTTCACTAAGGACCACCTGTGTGATACCTGTCAGCTAGGGAAGTAAGTCCAATCCTCTTTGCACACCATTAAGGACATCATCACCTCTAGACCTTTAGAAGTCCTTCACATGGATCTCTTTGGACCTATTAGCACTGCCAGCTTAGGGGGAAAAGTTTATGGATTTATGATTATTGATGATTACTTGAGGTTTACTTGGATTAGATTTCTGTCAGATAAATCTGAGTCATTTGATGAATTTAAATCTTCCTCCACTTAGATTAAGAAGAAGTTAGGCTATGAGTTTTTGACCATCCATAGTGATCATGGGGGGGAGTTTAAAAATGAGAAATTTGGAACCTTCTGTGAGGATCAAGGGATTAGCCATAACTTTTCAGCTCCTAGGACCCCTCAGTAGAATGGGGTAGCTGAACGGAAGAACATGACCTTAGTGGAAGCCGCTAGAGCCATGCTTGTTGAGTATTCACTTCCAAAATACTTTTGGGCAGAAGCGGTAACACAGCCTGCTATGTATTGAATAGGGTGAATGTTAGATCCAATCTGACCCTATGAAGTCATTAAGGGTAGAACTCCAAACTTATCGCACCTCCATGTCTTTGGCTGTAAGGTTTATATTCTAAATAATTGGAAATCATTCTTAGGAAAATTTAACCCCAAATCTGATGAAGGAGTTTTCTTAGGCTATTCTAGTGTGGGGAAATCCTTTAGGGTGTTTAATCAGAGGACATTGGTGGTAGAGGAGACTACTCATATGGTGTTTGATGAATCTGATCCCAAGGAGACTAGAGTTGAGGAAGAAGAAGATGTAGGAGAGATTACTCAAGGAGTTAAAAATGCAAATCTGAAGGAAGGGGTAGAACCTCAAAATGCTTTGCCTAGAGATTGGAGATATTCTTTCAGTCATCCAAAAGAACTGATCTTAGGAGACCCTTCTGAACGTGTTAGAACTAGGCATGGACTTAGGAAGGAAGTAAACCATTCTGCCTTTTAAATCATCCAACTTGAATTCTACTGATAACATCCCCATCTATTTCACCATCACTCTAAACAATAGATCCAAGATATCTAAAACGTGTACTCTTATTAATGACTTGATCGCCCAAAGTCACAATCCCCTCACTAGGTCTATTACTGCTAAAATTACACTCCATATATTCAGTTTTAGATCTACTCAAGCGAAAACCTTTAGACTCTAAGGTTGATCTCCAGACTTCAAGTTTACCTTCAACTCCCTCTTTAGTCTTGTCAACAAGAAGAATATCATCAGCAAAAAGCATACACCAGGGTACATCCTCTTGTAAATGTCTAGTGAGAACATCCATGACTAACGCAAAAATATATGGCTTAAAGCTGATCCTTGATGTAATCCAACCGAAATAGGGAAATACTTGGTCAAACCACCTTGTGTTTGAACACAAGTAGTAGCTCCTTCATACATATCTTTAACGATTTGAATATAAGCATTATTAACTCCTTTCTTTTCAAGAACTCTCCATAGCACTTCTCTTGGAACTTTATCATATGCTTTCTCTAAATCAATAAATATCATATGTAGATCCTCCTTATTCTCCCTATATTTCTCCATCAAACCTCTCAATAAATGTATGGCTTCCATAGTAGACCTACCAGGCATGAATCCAAATTGATTTTGAGAAACATTAGTATCACGCCGCAGCCTACGCTCCATAACTCGCTCCCATAGTTTTAAAGTGTGACACATTAACTTAATTCCTCTATAATTTGCACAATCTTGTGCATCACCTTTATTCTTATAAATAGGAATCAATACACTCATTCTCCATGCATCTGGCATCTTTTTAGTCTTCAAAATATTATTAAAAAGTTTAGTTAGCCAAGAAATTCCTTCATCTCCTAAGCATTTCCACATCTCTATTGGGATATCATCAGGTCCAACAGCTTTTCCACACTTCATTTTCTTTAAAGCCTCTCTAACTTCGGTTTTACTAATACGCCGATAAAAACAGAAATCTATATTTTCATTTAGGATGCTAAGGTCACTAAAGTCAATTGTATTCCTACAATCTTCATTAAAAAGTTTATCAAAATATCTCATCCACCTTTATTGAATATCATCTTCTAAGAAAAGTACTTTTTGATCTTCATCCTTAATACACTTCACTTGAATTAAATCCTTACTACTCCTATCTCTTTGTTTGGCTAGCTTATACATATATCTTTCTCCCTCCTTAGTATCTAATCTATTATATAAATCATTAAAAACTAAGATCTTTTCATCACATATTGCTTTCTTAGAATCCTTACATGCCTCTTTATATCTTTCCCAATTATCAGAATTTTTACATCTAAACCAATTTTTATAACAAATCTTCTTATTTTTTATCTTTTCTTGCACAATTGGATTCCACCACCAGCTATTTTTACTATTAGGGGCTTTTCCCTTTGATACTCCAAACATATCTTTAGCAATATTTTTAATAACACTAGCCACTTTTTCCCACATAACATTAGCATCCTCATGCACAAATAAAATCTTAGAAACTAAAATCTTACTCTCAAATATATTTTTATTAGGAATGGATGTCATTAGAGTACTACTAGCCTTTGCTTGTTATAAGGGATTTAAGCTTTTTCAAATGGATGTCAAGAGTGTCTTTTTGAATGGGGTAATAAAGGAAGATGTCTTTGTAGAGCAATCCCCAGGTTTTGAGAGTTCACAATATCCTAATCATATTTATAAATTAGAAAAGGCCTTATATGGATTGAAACAGGCACCCAGAGCTTGATATGAGAGGCTTAGCACATTCGTATTAGAAAGAGAGTTTGTTAAGGGAGCGTAGACACCATCCTTCTTCTGAAGAAAGTAGGAGATTATTTACTCATTGATCAGATCTATGTTGATGATATACCTTTTGGATCTTCTGATAAAAAACTTATGTGATGATTTTTCTAAAACAATAAGTAAGGAGTTTGAGATGAGTATGATGGAAGAATTGTCCTACTTTTTGGGATTTAGCATAAGGCAAATGGATGGTGGAACCTTTCTGAATCAATCAAAATACACTAAGGACATCTTAAAGAAATATGAAATTGACAAAGCTAAGCCAATTAACACTCCCATAAGTTCCATTGTTCAGTTAGATAAGGATTCAAATGGAAAATCTATTGGTCAGAAGAAGTTTAGAGGAATAATTTGATCACTGCTTTACCTGACTGCTAGCAAACCTAATATTATATTTAGCATTTGTCTTTGTGCTAGATTTCAAGATGATCCTAAGGAATCCCACCTGACTGCAGTTAAGAGAATCTTTAGATATCTCTTAGGGACCGCAAACCAAGGAATCTGATATCTTAGGAACAACACTTCTTTTGAGATTATTGAATATTCTGATTCTGATTTTGTCGGATGTAGGGTGGATAAAAAGAGCACTTTTGAAACTTGCCAATTCATAGGATAGTCTTTAGTCTCCTGGTCTAGTAGAAAATAAAACTCAGTTGCACTTTCCATTGCTGAAGCTGAGTACATTACCTTAGGAAGTTGTGTGGCCCAAGTCCTTTGGTTGAAGCAACAAGTTTTGGATTTAGGATTACCTATTGGCACAATTTCAGTACTAGGTGATAACACTAGTGCCATCTACATCTCTAAGAATCCTATCCAATATTCAAGAACCAAACACATTGATATAAGGCATCACTTCCTTAGGGATCATGTTACAAAAGGGGACATTGAGCTACACCATATAGCAACTGAAAATCAACTAGCTGTCATCTTTACTAAACCACTGGCCTTTGAATCATTCAGCATTTTAAGGACCAGATTGGGTGTGATTGACATAAATGCATGAATCTGATGACTGTGGATTTCTGAATTTTCTATTTTTTATTTTGTTTCTGTTTGTTTTTTTGTTTGATTTAATTATCTATTTCCTATTTATTTTTATTCTCTATTGATTTTCTTTTTATTGTTATTTTTTTTCTGATTTGAGTATTTATTTTGATGTGATTTCCTACTTATTCTTGATTTACTGCTTTTCTTCTAAATCAGATCACTGCTCACTACTGTTGATAAACTGGATTTCTGACTAAGAGTTTTGCCTTATTTTTGTTTGAAAGCTTATAAGTAGTAATTGACTCCTCTGAATCTGTTAAAGGTAAGAAACATTGATGATTGTTTCTCTTCCTCTAACTCCTTTAATGGTGCATTATTTCTTTTGGATAAAAATTATTTTCAAAATTAAAAAGTTGGTTTTTGAAATAGAGATCTATTTTATCTTCCTACAGTAATCTACCTTGTATGAATAGTATTTTTAAAGCTTGAGATCATTGTCATGTTTTTCTTAATCAGGTGATTACACTTATCATATGATTTATAGTTTTTGTTCTGTGAATTACTCCTCCTTATTGTAGAGAGTGAGTTTTGTCTTATCTTATATCTACAAGATAATTTCACAACCGAGATTCTTTAATGATTATTAAAGGAAGTAAGCTTGTAAAAGATGCGTAAAGAGTGCCAAAAAAATAGGTACAAAATAAGCCTAAAGCTGAAAAGATGCGTAATGTCGCCAAATTGGAGAGATACACAACGTGTATCAAAATCCAAAAGATGCTCAAAGTGTGCAAAACAAATTAAAAAAGAGGCTCAAAATGAGCCCACAAAGAAATAAGCTTTCTTCCCTTTCAGATCTTTAAATGTCTTAGAAAAATTCATGCGCCACCTAATATTTTCAAAAGCTTGAGATAAAAAATCATGTTTTTTGATTCCTTACTTTGTTATACTATTCAATCAGATATTTTTCTGAAATGAGGCTTAAAAGGATCTCTTTTCGAATCTAATTTGTTTTCTTCTGAATTAGACTTTTATTTGAAAAGAATTTGAACCCGTAAGGTGTCCAAGGTAGGAGTTACGAAAGTTGATTTTCCAACTTTTTTTAGATTTCAGCATGGTCGATTTTCTTCTTATTGGCTTTTGAATTAAAAATTAAGGAAAACTCTAACTTATTGGAGCAGATCAATTCAAAAAATAAACATAAAAAAAACAAAAAAAGGGGTTTTGAATACTGTTGTTTTCTCATTTCTATTTTTCTTTGATTTGATTTGATTTTGATTTTTCTTTTTTTTTGTGTGTTTTTGTGATCCCTGATCTTTCCTCTCTATCCTTCATCTTTTTCACTTTTTTCTCACATCATCCTGGACAATCAGTACATCATCCTGGACGATCTGATTAAATCATCCCCATCCTAATCCAACGGCTGAGATGCACCAATTATTGGTGATCGTCCTGTATGATGCACCTCATCATCCTAGACGATCCACGTGGCAATAATTGGATGATTTAAATTCGGCCCATCTGATTCATTTATTGCATATCATCCTAGACTATCCACCTAATCATCCTGGATGATACCTTTAGTCAAATGTCATCCCCCCTGTCTCCTTGGGATGATCGGCTGTGACTAATCATCCTAGATGATATCCAATCGTCCTGGACGATTCGAACACCTTTTTGACCAATCGTCCTAGACGCCTTAATTTCTCCCATCGTCATGGATGATCTGGATGAATTTTATTTAAACAATCATTTTCTTCACCATTTTTCACCATTCTTCTTTCGATCCTTCATCCTCTCATATTCTAATGGCTGGTGGCAAACGATCTCGGCATTCCGGTGATAGTTCCTCTAGGGGAAATGTTGATCCCCACTTTCTTGAAGTAGCCGATCAGGCTGCCTTCAAGCAATACCTTGAGGTGGGGATCACCCAATCCAATATCGTTAATCCCCGCTTTCTGACTTATCCTGTCTTATATCTTTTCGCTCACACTTCTCTCACATTCATCCTAACTTTAGCTTTTCCATTCAGTATTGAACTTTTATGTGTTTTCTTTACAAACCTTTACATCGAGTCCTCTTACTCTGCCCTCCGATCTTTTGTCAATCACCGCCATGTTGAGCTAACCAACCAAGACTTCCATGATATTCATTAACTCTCAATTACTGGTGACAAAATCCATCTCATCTCCTCTGACCCTAATTTTGACTGGAGTGTCGCAAATCAATTTCTTAGGGGCACCAACATCCACTATCATGATTATGCATACTCCTCCTTACTTAAGGATGCTCGGACAATCCAGTATGTCCTTCGCTCCTCTATCATTCCATAAGTTGGGGACCGCATCCACATCACCTCCTTACTCTCCCTGACAACTTTCTACATCCTCACTCACAATGATTTTAATGTTATTGATCTCCTCTTTCATTACATCAGACACCTCACTAGCATTAGGGATCCGGGGCACAAGCGATGCCTAAATCTAGCCCTAGAACACATCATTGCCTATGCTCTCGAGACCAAATACAATCTGTAATATCCGGTTCCACCCAATGTCCCTCCTTCCTTCTTCTCCAATAATTCCTTCCATGTTCTGCACAGTACACGACTTCATTTGGAGCCCAGCATGGATGTTGAGGGAGAAGAGAAAAAGCTGCTCCGGTAACCGCACTTGCTCCTATCTAGATAGAGTTACCTCTGGATCACCTGGTGCACCAGTTTGACCAGTGGGAGGCATGTTTTGACTCCTACGTCATTGTCTAAGAGCAGCAGCATGCTGAGGATGTCAATCGCTTCAACACCTATGTAGCCCAGTAGCAGTAGCAGCAAGACCAGGACATGGTTTGGTTTGGCGAGTAGTTTGCCACTCTCCACAGCCTCTTTCAGCCCCCACCTCCTCCTCCATCTAATCTGGATCCCCCTTTCTATTAGTTTGCTTGTGTTTGCTGATATTTATGTTCTTTTTGTATTGTTTTCTTTTTCTATCTGTTGGTTTTATTTTTGCTAATGTTTGTATTATGTTTTCCCCTTTTTGAGATGTCAAAAGGGGTAGTAGTTTGTGGGTCATTGTAAAGTTTTTTATTATCAATGAAAATGTTCAGTTCTGTTTGAATCAAATGTTCACCGTATTTATTTACTAAATTTTGAATTAATAACAAATATTTGCCATCATCAAAAAGGGGGAGATTGTTGCGAATCTTATTTCAAGGACTATGATTTTAATGATAGCAAATCTTTTTATTTTTGTTTGAGTGACTAATGTTTCAGGTTCACAGGATCAATTGCAATTCAAGCTAGCCCAAGATCGAGTTCGTCTTTTTGTGGTTCAGGGTCAATATACTTTTTCATTTTTATTAAGTCAAGTGTAATGTAACAGATGCCCAAGCTAAGTAACCTTGCACACACACACTCAGGGGAAGCGTTTTAGTGAGTTAGAGTTTATGTTTCAAATTTTAATCAAATCATCCTTGACGATATTCATATCATCCAGGATGATCTAGTAAAAATAGAAACCCTAATTAGGGTGACCAAGTTAAGTCGGGTTGATTAAGCTGATCGTCCTGGATGATAAACCCATCGTACAGGACGTTATGCTAAAATCAAAAATTCTCAGCCGCCAGTTAGGCAAGTTTTTATTTTTAGAATTTTGGTTTGATCATCCTGGATGATACGTGTATCATCCTAGATGATCCTTTATAGTCTGGTGATTAAGGAAAGTAATTAATATTTGATTGATACAATCATATCATCCTAGATGATCGTAATATCGTCCTGGATAATATTCATGATTTGAACTAAGCTGTCTTCTGGACAATATTTCTGCTGGATGTCCTAAGCTGTCTTCTGGACGATATTCCTGATTTGAACTAATCATCCAGGATGATCACAAAATCATCCCAGATGATATGAATAGAATTTGTCTTCTAATTGTCCATAAGAGATAGATCATCCAGGATAAAAGGGTACATTTTACATTAATCATACAGAACGATATACAGATCATCCTGGATGATCTTTGATGACTAATTGAGATTTAGGGAAATTTTTGAGCCCTCCTATTTAAGATTATTTTCTTCCAACAAGAAAGATCTTTTGCCACCTTCCTTGCCAGAGAGAACCTTGACAGAGAGAGAGAGAGAGAGCTTGGGAGAGAGAGAGAGAGGATCTTGTGAGGGGGATTTTGTGAGGTGTTCACAAAAGTTACTCCAAGGAAGGATCTGAGTTGTCTTCTCCGATCATCGTCTCTTATCTTGTTAGTGTCTCTTTGGAAGGATCATCCATAAGAAGATCCAGGTTCTTTGCCTACTTCAACAGGAAGCGAAAGGAGTCTAGGTTCTCTACCTGCTTCACGAGGAAGTGAAAGGAGTATAGGTTCTATACCTGCTTCAGGAGGAAGTGAAAGGAGTCGAGGTTCTTTGCCTTATCGGGTTGGTGGAAAGGAATTTTGTACAAGCTTCTCCGCCTTGCTGTGGGAGCAGAAGGAGAGTCACTTAGTGTTAGTGCAATACTCGGAGGGGAGGCCCCTGGGGGTGGATGTAGGTCAAGTTGACCAAACCACTATAAAATTTGGTGTGTTCTTTCTGATTATCTTCCACATTTATTTTTCTATTAATGATCCTGTGATTGTGATTATTATTCTGCTATTGTTGAGAACATCATCACGAAACTGTAATTATTTTTAAAACATTTAAAAAGATTTTTCTAAATCATTTTTGCTCAAAAATTTTAAAATAACCAATTCACCCCCCCCCCCCTCTTGGTTAGCCTCGAGACTAGTTCACAAGGGCTTAACATCCCTAACGAACTTTCAGATGTATCCTAAGTAGATTATTGTTTAAATTATCTATATATTGAATTCATGTTTTGTAGGCTAAGGGATTTAATTTCAATTTAAGTTTTAATGATTTATAATTTATTAGTGAATTTTTATTTATTTAAGTTTTAAATAATCATGTTAACTAACAGCTCGAATATACATTAAAGCCTTTAATCAACAAGTCATGGGCTTTTAAGATAATGGGTTCAACTACCCACTAATGCTTAGAGAGCTAAAATTAAAAGTAAAAGAGAAAATCATAATGAGTCATTGAACCCTACTACTTACAACTTGAGTAATAGAAAAAGAAAAAAAGAAAGCAACATGCCACCACCCAAAAAAGGTCCCAACCAGCTCAGCATAGATGTGAAATCTTCACCAGCTAACATACCAACAAAAAGCTTTATAATATAAAAAACATAATGCCATAAACCTGATTAAAGGATAAGCAGATGAGCATAATCTATAAATTGCACAACACCTTTTCTAAAGCTCCCACTTGCTAACTCAAATGCCACAAAAATATGCAAAATATCATCATTATAAGATAATCATTTAAAGTCCATATGGTAAATAACTTGATTGCACTTTTACCTCCTTCTGAAATAAAAATTAAAAATATTTAAAAGCCCACTATATATAGAGGAAGAAATGCAAATTGGGAGACAAATTTAGAACCATTAGAAAGAAAATACACACCACAAGGGATAGAAATTCCAGTGCACATCCATCCATTAAAGGACCATGTTACTAGCAGCAAAACACCAACAATAGAAAACATAAACCTCCTACCTCTCATCCAGACTATAACAAAAATGAAGGATAGTAATCGAAAACACCTCACCAAATTGACTCCCATCCGGCTAGCAAACTAGACTGCTAAAAAATAAAAAAATAAAAAAACCATCAGAGTAGTCACCTTAACTTCATTCTAGACTCAAGCATAAAAAAACCAGCCTCCCAACCTAAAAGCAAGGTAATACCCACAATCGACTAAAGAAATAATAGGATCAGTATAGAAACCTTTAGGCCAACACAACATACCAAAAGCTCTAATAGGAAATTCATAAACCTACTAGTACTATTAAAATAGATCACATAGGAAAATCTAAAACAAACCCATCAGATAGAAGGAAAATTGCTAGATCCCCATCTTACCAAAATCACTAAGGAAAAATGGGAAATCGACTTCAAAAAACTAGGCACCAAGGGATACCAAGGCATTAATTTAGGACCAAAAAACACTCAACACCAAACAACACTCAAAATAAGGGCCAAAGCTAAAAAGAAAACAACATCAAGTAACATAAAAACATAATTACTTCAAGGATCTAATATATGGAAAACTAGCCTTATCCAATCTGACCACAGCCTTATTCATATAATTAGTATTAAACATATCACAAAAGAAAATCCACCGTCTAGAAGCCAAGGTGCCATTAATAAAATCATGGTTCAAGGATTTAACATGCCAATAACACTGACATTTAGAAGGTAAGCAAAACCCTTTTTTCTATAAATTAATATCTATAGCAACGTAGTTATACAAAATACACTAGACAAAAAATGGAATAGGACAAAGGAATGCACTTGTGTCAAATGGCCGAGAAAATAAAAGATTTAATTTGAGAATTTCTATTCACATCCAAAACTATTTTACAAACAAAATTACCTTCAGAAGAAAAATTAAACATAATGTAATCCTTCGTATCCAATGTAAAGGAATATTCATAATTTGGTTCATTAAACTGTTACAAACACAAACCCTAAGCTTGTCCACATTCTAAAAATTATTATTAAAAAAGTAGTTAACCAAGTAAAAAATATATATTATTAAAAAAGTAGTTGACTTTTATGACAGCCATGGAGAGAGTATTAAGAAAATTATCAATGGAAAGATTCCCAATCCACTAGTCTTGCCAAAAGAAAAAAAATTACGTTGCCCAATCCCCCATTAGATCAGCTTGTAAGCCTCCCATTTAACGAAGCAAAGTTTTTTCCAAATAAGAGAGTCATTGCCTTTATTGTGAGAAGTGAGGGGATTTTTACCACCATAATACTTTCTCATCATATACATTTCCCAATGATAAAAAATCAAAGCTTATAAGAGAAAACATGAGCCATATCCATAAATTCTTACAACCCAGTCCATCTTCATCTAAGACATCATAATAGTAAAACTAAGAGGCATAGTGGATACTAAATTTATCATGATTGGACCCCAAAACAATTTGTTGAGAAGCCTCTCCATCCGATTACAAATATTTAAAGTTGGTTGAATAATGTGAAAATTGTAAATAGCTAAAGAACAAAGAACACTTTTGATTAACACACACCTCCCTCCAAAAGTGAGAAAATTAAAAGCCCAAGAGGACAATTTTCCTCTAATAGAAGAGTGAATGCTATCAAACAAATGAGAGCATTTCTTCCCTTGAAAAAGAGGAGTACCAAAATACTTTATAGGAAGAATCTTAAGAGAAAACCCAATTTTTTTTTTATAAATTTCATCAATTATGTGTTGAGAAATAGAATTATAAATAATAAAATAACTCTTATTTTTTACTTATACTCAAACCAAAATATTTTGAAAATCAACAAAGATCTTACTAAGCAGCTTAATTATTCTCAAAGAATTATTATAAAAAAATAACAAAATCATAAGTAAAACTAAGATGAGATATAGGAAAACCTTTAAAAGTATGATAAAGTAAATTCAGATGTTCGCAATAGAAATCAACAAGCCCTCTAGAAAGATAGTCCAGAGTAATAATAATTAAAGCAGGAGATAGGGGGTTTCTTTTTCTAATTCCATGAGTAGACTTGAAGAAACTAGTACTTTTACAATTAATCATAATAGAAAAGAAATAATTCTCAATTTTGTTCTTAATAAGTCTTATGAACTTAGAATTAAAGATAAATAGGGAAAGAATGTGATACAGAAATTCCAACCCCCCCCCCCCCCCCCCCCCTAACTTGAGTATTAAAATCATGAATCAATTTTTATGCTAGAAGACCATTATCAAATATAGATCTCCCTTTAACAAAATGTGTTAGAATAAGAGAGATAATTTTAGGAAGGAAGTTAGGAAGCCTATCCATAAAAAAATAGAAATAAGCTTATTAAAAAAAGTGCAAAGGTTAATGGGACTAAAATCATCCTAATAGTTAATAGCCTCCCTCTTAGGAATTAGAGCAATGGATGAATTAGATAAAAATATAGGATAAGGATTGCCCTTAAAAAATCACAAATAACATCCACCAAATCTAACATAATAATATTCCACTTTTTTTAAAGAATTTAATTATAATGCATCAGGGCCAACAACCGAATCAGAATTCATCCCTTTAATAATATCCAAAATTTTAGTATTAGAAAGAAATTGAGTAAGCATTTGATTAGCAACCTCATTAATTAAGAAAGGAATGAAAGAAAAGTTAAGAAACAAATCAGGGGTAAAATTTTTGTTAAACAACCCCTTAAAATAGTCCACTCGAGAATTATAAATAACATTGTCATCCTCATTAGAAGTGCCATTAGGATGAATAATTTAATGAATATGATTTACAAAGTAGGAAGGCTCTTTATTTAAGCTCTCATATTTATCTTTAGGAAAATCTTTTACTATTTAGTCTTCTTGGGAGAGAGCTAGAGAAGGAAGAGAGAGAGCTTGGGAGAGAGAGAAATCCTTGAGAGGGGGAGTTCTGAGGGATTCACAAAGGTTGCTCCAAGTAAGTTTTCCACCATCTTCATCAAGTTGCTTGTTTGATTCCTTGGTGGTTTTAGGGGAGATTTTCATTAGCATCAGATCCAGGTTCTCTGCCTACTCCAAGTGGAAGTAAAAGGATTTCACGATTCTCTGCCTACTCCAGGAGGGAGTAAAAGAATTTCCAGGTGTTATGATTTGTGCAAATCAGTTCATTCAAGTGAATTTTGATACAAGTTATTTTTTATGATTACAAAAGCGTATTATTTATTTTATTTTTTTCCTAACAAATAATGGAGTTTCTTTTTATGTGTACTAACATATTTTTTTGGAAATTCACACTCTAGACTGCTGAAGACTTCAAGTTCATTTATTAATATTTATTTTAAGTAAAGTCTGTATTGTTTATTTTTCTTGAGTATAAGAGAGTGTCATTATAAGTTGGATAGTTGTGCACACACACTGGGGGAGTGAAAGCTTAATTTTTAAAACTGATCGTATAGTATGAAATGGACTTCGTACAGGATGATCTGTGATATTTGTCCTCTATAACTAACCAACCTGATCAAAAAATTTTAAGTACTATTCATACTGTATGAAATGGACTTAATACATAAGGTTTTGAGGTACGAACGGCTCAGACTGGTTCGTACGACTTGTTTCTACGGGACAAATCGTTGGTACGAACAGCTAAGAATAGTTCGTATGACTTATTCATATGGAACTAACCATTGGTACGAACGGCTCTGAATGGTACTTACGGAATGAATTATTGGTATGAATGGCTCTGAATGGTTCGTACGACTTTTTTGTATGGGACAAACCATTGGTACGAACAGCTCAGAATGGTTCGTACGATTTATTCGTATGAGGCGAACTGTAGGTACGAACAGCTCGAAGTGGATCGTACGGGATGAATTGATCAATTCTTTAAACTATTTGTATAGTATGAAATGTGCTTCATATAGAAGGTTGTAAGGTACGAATGGCTCGGTTTAGGTTCATACTGGATCGTATGGGATGAATCGTTTAATAAATTGAACTATTTGTACAGTACGATATGCGATCGTACGGGACGATCGAAATGCATAAAACTTGAAATTTTTAGTTTTTGGATGGTTTCTCTTATCCTTAGTACTTAAGGGTCCTAAAAATTGACTTGTGAGAGATCCTTCTGTAAAAATTCTTCTTGAGAGTGAAAGGGAGAGTGTTTGGGAGTGTGTGTTGTGAGATCTTTAAAGAGAAAATTGTGAGGGGATTCACAAAGTTATCAAGTGTGAGGATCTCATTGTTTATACTTCAAGATTCTTCCCAATATCCTTGGTGGCTCTTGCAAGAAAGTTATTCGAGAGGATTCCAGTTCTCTGCCATTACCAGGAGGGTGAAAAAGGTTTAAAGGGTTCTCTGTCTTCACCAGGAAGGTGTGAAAGGATGAAAGGGTTCTCTGCCTACACCAGGAGGGTGTGAAAGGATGAGCGGGTTCTCTACCTTCACCAGGAGGGTGAAAAAGGATGTCGGTTCTCTGCCGCACCGGGATTTGGTGGAAGAGAGTTTTGTAAAGGCTTCACCGCCTTATGTGGGGGCTAAAGGAGTGTCACTTCGATATAGTGCAATACCTAGACAAGGAGTCTCTAGGGAGTGGATGTAGGTTGTGTTTGACCAAACCACTATAAAATCTGGTGTTCTCTATTCTTATTTTTATTTTCTGCATTTTTTTATTGCGTTGCACTTTATTTTTCTGTGGTTGAAAAATACAAAATTTACTTCTGTTCGTACTGTACGAACGTAAATCATATAGTATGATTTGCTTAAGTTTTTTGTTTAAAAGTTTTCTAAAATTCCAAGAGAATTTTTTAAAAGCACCAATTCACCCCCCTTTTGGTTAGCCTAGGGATGTAATCGATAGGTCTAACAACCTATTCGCACTTTCAAGTGGTATCAAGGACAATTTCAAAAATTATTATTTAAATTACTTTTTAAAAATTTGATCATGGCTAATATTGGAAATCGGAACACATTAGAAGGTTACTCGATCACTATATCACCTTTGTTTGATAACATTCAGTTTAATTTCTAGAAAACTCGCATGTCTACTTTTCTATAATCTCTTGACTATCGCATGTGGATGTTAGTTCAGAATGGTTATACTGTACCTACTAGACTTGTAGATGGCATTATGGTTGAAACACCATTTGCAGACTAAACTTTAGAAGAAAGGGATTTAACATAACTAAATGCAAAATGACTGAATAACTTTTTCTGTGCTCTTAAATCTGAAGATTATATGCATGTTTCTACTTATAAATCTAGAAAGAAAATATGGATAGACTTTGTATTACATTTGAAGGTACAAATAAAGTGAAGCAAACTAGATTTAACATTCTTTTACATGATTATAAACTTTTTCGCATGAAACTGAATAAATCAATCTCAGACATATATACACAATTTACACATATAGCCACTTCATTGCATGCCTTAGGTAGGGAATTAATGAATGTAGAAAAATAAATAAAATACTTCATTGTTTAACTACTGCTTATGATGCGAAGATAACTGCCATAACTAAATCAAAAGATTTAAATGTCTATTTTATTAACAAACTTCTTGGATCACTAATTGCTTACGAGCAATCTGTGACTCAAAGACAGATTGATGCAGGTGACAAGCAGAAGGAGAACAACATAGCTTTGAAGGTGGATGATTTAGACAGTGATCCGTCACTACCTGAGGACGAGGAAGACATTGCCTAAATGACAAGGCAATTTAGAAGTTTCCTAAGGAAGACGAAGAAGAGACGTCAACAGTGGAACAAAGGTAAGTTCCATAAAAATGCTAAGGCTCCTAATGAAATAATTTTCTGATTGCCCTAATCTTAAAGCCAATCCTAACAAGGAGAAAGCTGAGGAGAAACCAAAGGATATAAGGGGCAAGAAAAGACTTCAACGAGCATTTTGGGTGAATTCAGCTTCAGATTTCTCAGAAACTGTACCATAAGAGGAAGTCACAAATTTGTGCTTGATGGTGAACAATATTGATCATTCGGATTAAGAGGAGATATGTGACTTAAGTTATGATGAATTATTTGATGTTTCTGAACGCATACATTCAACATATAGGAAACTAAAGAAACTGCATGCTAAGTTAAATTTGGATTATTTAGAGCTGCAAAAAGAATACAAAATCCTTAGGAAAGATCATGCATTAATTGATAGCAACCACATGACCTTATTGGATGAATTTGATGATTTAAATAAATATCATGAACTCTTAAAATCATCACACACGAAACTTGAAAATGATTTCAAAACATTTATGGATGAATCAGATAGTAGAGAGCATAACTTGAAGATTAAAAATTCAATTTTAAAAAGTGCTAATCCATATCTTGAGGTTAAGATAAAAGCACTTGAGGAAAATAGGAAACCACCTAGACTTGAAGATTTTCACAAAATTTACCACAAGTCAATTGGTTTAAATTCAAAAAGAAGATCTTATAGTATAAATAGATTGGTGAATCCTTTTCTATGAGTAAAGTGTTTTTCTTGTGGTATGATTGGACATATATCCCACACTTATACTATTCATCATAGAACACATTTATTATGGAGACCAAGGATGCATAACATAGCATATCATACATGCATCTATTTTAAAATTTCTAAGAGGAGAACCCAAAATTGTTTGGGTTCCCTAATCTAACATTTGATAATTTTGTAGGAACGCTCTCACACAAGACCTCGTAAGAGTATTTGGTACCTGGACAGTAGCTGCTCAAAGCATATGACTGGAGATGTAAAGCAATTCATATCATTGGAAGCCAGGAATGGAGGCAAGGTTATAGTTGGAGACAATACCACCAAGAAACTAGTAGGTATAGGTATGATTGGAAATTCAAAAAACTTTATGATTAAAAATGTTCTGTTGGTAGAAGGTTTACAACACAATCTGTTGAGCATAAGTCAACTATGCGATAAAGATTATAATATAAAATTTTTTCCTACTAGCTGTATCATTAGTCAAAATGGGACTTTTATGTTGAATGGTGATAGAGTAAATAATATTTACATGCTAGATTTAAATTATGTAAAATCTTCTAGTGCTTCTTATTTGAAAACTGTATATGATGAGTCATGATTATGGCATAGAAGACTGTGTCATTCTAGCATGAGTAGGAAAATCACCCAAAAAGAGTTAGTTAGAGGTGTACCCAAATTAGATTTTATAAAGATCACTTGTGTGATGCATGTCAATTAGGAAAATAAGTCAAATCCTCTTTAAGTTCAATCAAGGAAATTAGAACTCGCAAGCCCTTAGAAATTCTTCACATGGATCTCTTTGGACCCGTTAGTACCTTAAGCTTAGGAGGAAAAAGATTTGGGTATGTAATTATGGATGATTATTCAAGATTCACTTGGATTAGATTTTTAAATCATAAGAGTGAGTCATTTTAGGAGTTTAGAGATTTTGCCACTTGGATTCAGAGAAAACTAGGTTTTGAAATTATAAATATCTAAAGTGATCACGGGGGAGAATTTCAAAATGAATTGTTTGATGATTTTTGTAAATCTCATGGGATAGATCATAATTTCTCAGCTTCTAGGACACCTCAATAGAATTGAGTAGTTGAGAGAAAGAACTTGACATTAATTGAAACTACTAGAGCCATATTGGCAGAATATTTAGTTTCAAAATATTTTTGGGCTGAAGCAGTTAGTACAGCATGCTATGTATTGAATAGGGTGTATATTAGATCAAAATTAAATAAGACACTCTATGAACTACTTAAAGGTAGAATTCCCAACCTCTCACACCTACATGTTTTTGGATGTAAAGTATTCGTACACAATAATGGAAAAACTCTCTTACAAAAATTTGATCCTAAATCTGATAAAGGAATTTTTCTAGGATATTCAAGTGTTGGAAAATCTTATAGAGTTTTTAATAGAAGAACATTTGTAGTTGAGGAGACCACTCATGTTGTTTTTGATGAATCTGATAATACTGGAGGGTCTAGGTTGGATGAAGATGAAGATAATGAAATATCCCAAAAACTTGAAAATGAAAAAGTTGAAGAAAAAGTTAAAAATAAAGAAGAAAACCAATTGCCTAAAGACTGGAAATTTATTAGAAGTAATCCTAAAGAGGTGATTTTAGGAGACCCAAGTGAAGGAGTTAGGACTAGGCATGGTTTGAGGAAAGAAGTAAATCATTCAACTTTTATTTTAGTGATTAAACCTACTAATATAGATCAAGCACTTTTGGATGAATTTTGAATTTTGACCATGCAAGAAGAATTGAATCAATTTAAAAGAAATGATGTTTGGGAGCTAATTTAAAGGCCAAAGGATCAAAGTGTAGTTGGGACTAAGTGGGTGTTCAAAAATAAAATAAATGATTTAGGAGTTATAAGAAATAAGGCTAGATTGGTAGCAAAGGGGTATAATCAAATAGAAGGGATTGATTTTGAGGAGACATTTTCCCTTGTAGCAAGACTTGAAGCAATTAGGGTTTTATTAGCCTTTGCCTATTTTAAAGATTATAAATTGTATCAAATGGATGTTAAAAGTGCCTTTTCAAATGGGGTGATAGAAGAGAATATTTATGTTGAGCAACCTCCATGTTTTGAAAATATTAACTTCCCTATTCATATTTTGAAATTGAAAGGGGCATTATATGGACTAAAATAGGCACCTTGGGCTTGGTATGAGAGGTTAAGCACTTTTCTATTAAACAGATCATTGGTTAAAGGAAGTGTAGACACCACCCTATTTTTGAAAAGAATAGATAATAAAATACTCATTGTTCAAATGTATGTGGAGGACATCATTTTTAGATCAACTGATAAAACTTTATGTGATGAATTTTCAAAAATAATGAGTAATAAATTTGAGATTAGTTTAATGGGTGACTTGAGTTATTTTCTTAGTTTTAACATAAAATAAAATGAGGAAGGAATTTTTCTTAGTCAGTCTAAGTATGTTAAGGACATCCTCAAAAAGTATAAAATGGATAATGCTAAACTAGTGACTACACCCATGAGTTCCTCAGCACAGTTAGATAAGGACCCTAAGGGAAAATCTGTTGATCAAAAGAAGTTTAGAGGAATAATTGGATCATTGCTTTACTTGACAGTAGCAGACCAGACATTATGTTCAGTGTTTTCTTATGTGCTAGATTTCAATCTGATCCAAAGGAATCACATTTGACAGCAGTATAAAGAATATTGAGATATCTTTTGGGAACTCAAAATTTAGGAATTTGGTATCCTAAGTATAGCTCTTTATTTGAAATAATTATATATTTAGATTCGAATTTTGTAGGCTGTAGGGTTGATCGAAAAAGTACATCTAAAACATATCAATTCATTGAAATTTATTTAGTATCTTGGTCCAGTAGAAAATAAAATTCAGTAGCACTTTCTATAGCTGAAGCAGAAATATATTACCTTGGGTAGTTGTGTGTCACAGGTGCTTTGGTTAAAACAACAGTTAATTGACTTAGGATTTTCTTTTGGTTCAATTCCAATCTTTTGTGATAATACTAGTGTTATGTGCATTTCAAAGAATCCTCTTCAACATTCTAGGACAAAGCATATTGATATAAGTCATCATTTTATAAGAGATCATGTAGCAAAAGGAGAAATTGAATTACCTCATGTTGCTACTTAGGATCAACTTACAGATCTTTTCAAAAAACCTCTAACTTTTGACATCTTTAGCATGCTCAGGACAAGGCTAGGTATGATTGATCTTAATACATAATTAAAATTTCTGCAAATTTTTTTGGTGTATAAGTGTATTTTTGTTTATGTCAAGTATGTGCATTTTCTTTTAAATAAAATTTATTTTAATATATATATATATATATATATATATATATATATATATATATATATATATATATATTTTGTTGCCATTTGTGTCTTGAGAGTTTTTTTTTGAGTTTTTTCATGTTCTGTCTTTTTGTTCAGTTCGTACTATATGAAATATTTCGTACAAAACAAATTCTGTAGCCATGCATGAAATTCTGTAGATTTGAAGTAATGAAACTATGTTTTCATAGTCTGATCGTACTGTACGATAGTTGTATCATACTGTACGATATGTACAGGTTTGTCTGTACGAACGGGGTAGTTTTATGGTTAGGCATCAGTTATTATTGATAATCATACGTAGGAACACATCATTCATCTGCATGATCAATGTGTCGATTCGGATGAGGACAAACTTAAGCGTCGCTTGAACGATCTTTAATTTTTTTATCGTCCCAGATGAACACGTGATCTTCTGTACGATCAAGAAGTCAAAAAGCTTGTATGAAAGGATGCCTCGGGAAGGGTAGTTTACGAAAAGCTATTTCATTTTTGACTGTTTCAGTTCGTCCCATACGAAATGTATTTCATCTCGTATGAAATTCATTTCGTCCCGTATGAAATATTTTCGTACAGTATGATTGATCATCTTTCTATTAAAGGAGGGTCATTTTCACTCATTTCACTTCCAATTTCAAATCCTTTTAATCATTAAGTAGAGATGTCAGGAAGCAGAAAAAGAGTACGATAATCTAGGGGCTTGTCGTCTAGGTAGGATTGGGATGAAATTTTCTTAAGTGCACAAAATGAGGAGGCATACTATAGGTATGCTGTATCCAAAATTACCCCTTCTCAAATCCTACTGCAAGAAAACATCCATTTTATAGTAATGTCTTTGTTCTATTCGACTCAATTTTTATTCTTTCTCACCCTCATATACGCCTACAACAAAGATCTCTTCCATGTTTTTCTAGCTAACATGAAATTTGACCAGGACCATACTAGGATCACTTCCTTAGTTCTAAAACAAAGGGTAGAATTTACTAAAGAGGACCTTGGATCATTTCTTCATCAAAAAATTCTAGGGATTCAGGCTCATACTCACTAGATCAGAATATGATTGGTCCGAAGTTAATCAAGTTCTTAGGTGTATAAGCCAACAAACTCACTATCCTAGAGTTGACTTTTTGAACCAAAATGTTAGAACTATTCAACAGGTACTTAGGTCCTCCATCATTCCCAAAGCTGGAGATCGAGTAAACATGACCCCCCTTCTTTCTACTGTTACTTATTTAATTATGTCTGGCCAACCTATAGATCAAGCCCAATTACTCTTGGACTATTTTTATGCTCTCACCGATTTGGCTAACCTAGTGTAAAAAGAAAGAAGAACATTGCCCTAGGTCATGTGATTTGCTTCATTATTGAAAAGAAGTACAATTTCATTTACCCTAGCGGACCTTCTAAATTGCCACTCTATTTTACTGATGCTTCTTTTCGAGCACTCTTTGGGAAAGAGAGAACTAGTGATAGGTCTGAGGACGAACCTACACCTGCTCCTGCACCTACTCATGCACCTGCACTTGGACCCAACCAAAACTTCTATCAGGATATGGTCCGTTGTTTTGATCAGCTTGATCAAAGGTTTGATAATGTGGAGGCACATTTGAAAAGGCAGGATGATAGATGTAGTGAGGATAGGGGGTGGATTCGAGACCAGTTTGAGTCAGTGAACACCAACATTGCGACACTCAATAGCTATTTTGTTATTTTCACTACTCCTCCACCTCCTCCAGATCAGGGTTCTTAAGACTATTAGTGATGTCCTTCTAGTTGTTTGGCTTGGTCTTTGATTAGCTTTATTGTTTTGTTAGGCTTTGAGGGCTGTGGTTCTTGATATTATTGTTGGATTTGTCTATTTTTTATTTTTGTATGGATGATGATTGTAATAGCAAGCTTTATTTCTTTGGGGGAGTTGAGTTGAATGTAAAAGCTTGCTTTATGTTATGTTTGGCATTATCTGGAATGCAAAAAGTTCAGTTTTTATGCATATTGTTATCTGATTATGACTGGAAATATTCTAAACTTTAACACTCAACCGTAGTTGATTAAATTTCTAAAATGTTAATTGAATTTGGATTATAATAGAAATTTTTGTGCATAATTTAATTTCTCAAAATATTTAGATTTCATTATGATTTGGTGTAGATTAGAAGATCTTACTTTATATGATTTTTAAACATGTATTACTTAGCCTAAATTATTGTATATTTGATGTCTTAGTATTGCTCTTGATTTCGATATCAAAGTGTTCATTATTGTACTAGTGATTAAGGGATTGTGTTGTTGGAAAGAATTTTATTTAGTCAAAATAAAAAGAGAAAAGCTTGAAAAGATGCATAAAGCATGCCATACAATGAAAAGATGCGTAATGTCACCAAAATTATAAAGAGGCACAAAATTAGCCCAAACTTTCACTAAGTGCACAAAATGTGCCCCTTCATTTGAGAAGATGCGCAATGTCCCCAATTTTTCTTTCCTTTAACATTTTCTCCAATTTCACTAATCAATGATCGTCACATTTGACTTAGAGATTTGGTAATTTTATTTCATCATTTGTGTAATAGTTGTGGTTACTTAATATGTCTATTACATTACTACCATAGACCAACTTCTCTTCTCCTTATTATAGTATATGATTTAAACTATTTTGAGTCCTTACTTTTTGCATTTGATTTTAATATTATAGTTAATCTTCTTTTAACATTATTTAAATCACCAACTCCTTTGAGTGTCTTTCCTTTTTGTTGTTGTCAAAAGGGGGAGTTTTGTATTGTTTGACTTATTGCATTATATGTTGTATTATATGTTAGTTTGTATATGTTTTGTATGGATAGTTGCATCGTATGTTGCATTGTATGTTTAATGTGCTTTCTTGTCTTTGTCTATCCATTTATAAGTTTTGTACGGATAGTTACATCGTATGTTGCATTGTATGTTTAATGTGCTTGCTTGTCTTTGTCTATCCATTTTTTTTTCTTCTCCTCTTATCTCTTTTACCCCTTGGTTCATGTAGATCATTTCATTAGGGGGCGCTTCCATTTAGGGGGAGCATACATTTAGTGGGCGCTTAGGAGAAATGTTGGTTTACTTATTCACTCAAACAATAAATATTTTGCCATCATCAAAACGGGGGAGATTAATATGATTTCTGCAAATCAGTTTGTTCAAGTGAATTTTGATACAAGTTATTTTTTATGATTACAATAGCTTATTATTTGTTTTATTTTTTTCATAATAAATATTAGAGTTTCTTTTTGAGTGTACTAACATGTTATTCAGAAAATTCACACTCCAGACTACTGAAGACTTCAAGTTTATTTGTTAATGTTTATTGTAAGTGAAGTCTGTATTTTTATTTTTCTTAAGTCTAAGAGAGTGTGATTGTAAGTGGATAATAGTGCACATACACACTGGGGGTATGAAAGCTTAATTTTTAAAATTAATCATACAATACGAAATGGACTTCGTATGGGATGATCTGTGATATTTGTCCGGTGCAATGAACCAGCCTGATTAAATTTTTTTAAGTACTGTTCGTACAAAATGAAATGGACTTCGTACATATGGATTTGAAGTACGAACGGCTCAAAATGGTTTATACGACTTGTTCGTACGGGACGAACTGTTGGTACGAATGGCTCGGAATGGTTTGTATAACTTGTTCATACGGGACTAACCGTTGGTACTAATGGCACTGAATGGTTCATACGACTTGTTCGTACAGAACGAACTGTTGGTGCGAACAGCTCTAATGGTTCGTATGACTTGTTTGTACGGGATGAACCATTGGTATGAATAGCTCGGAATGGTTTGTATGACTTGATCATATGGGACGAACTGCAGGTACGAATGGCTCAGAATGGACCGTACTAGATCGTACGGGATGAATCATTAAGTTTTTTGAACTATTTGTACAATATGAAATGTGCTTTGTATAGAAGGTTGTAAGGTACAAATGGCTAGATTTAGGTTCATATTGGATCATATGGGATGAATCATTCAATAAGTTGAACTATTCGTACTGTACGATATGCGATCGTACGGGACAATCGGAACGCGTAAAACTTGAAATTTTCAGTTTTTGGATGATTTTTCTTGTCCTTAGTACTTAAGGGTCCTAAAAACTAACTTGTGAGAGATCCTTCTGCAAAAATTCTTCTTGAGAGTGAAAGGGAGAGTGATTGGGAGAGTGGTTGGCAGTGAGTGTTCTGAGATCTTTGAAGAGAAATTGTGAGGGGATTCACAAAGTTATCCGAGTGTGAGGATCTCGTTGTTTGTACTTCAAGATTCTTCTCAATTTGGAGGCTCTTGCAAGAAAGTTGTTTGAGAGGTTTCCGATTCTCTACCATCACCAGGAGGGTAAAAAAGGATGAAAGGGTTCTCTGCCTACACCAGGATGGTGTGAAAGAATGAAGGGTTCTCTGCCTACACCAGAAGGGTGTGAAAGAACGAACGGGTTCTCTGCCTTCACTAAGAGGGTGAAAAAGGATGACGGTTCTCTGCTGCACTGGGATTTGGTGGAAGAGAGTTTTCTAAAGGCTTCTCCACCTTGCTGTGGGGGCTAAAGGAGAGTCACTTCGATATAGTGCAATGCGTAGAGATAGAGTCTCTAAGGAGTGGATGTAGGCCATGTTTGACCGAACCGCTATAAAATCTGGTGTTCTCTATTTTTGTTTTTATTTTCTGCATTTTTTACTGCATTGCACTTTACTTTCTGTGAATGAAAAATACAAAATTAACTTATGTTCGTACTGTATGAATGTAAATCGTGCAGTACGATTTGCTTAAGCTTTTTGTTTAAAAGTTTTTCAAAATTCCAAGAGAATTTTTTAAAAGCACCAATTCACCCCCCTATTGGTTAGCCTAGGGACGTAATCGATAGGTCTAACAACCAATTCAAACTTTCACCAGGTTCTCTGCCTACTCCAAGAGGAAGAAAAAGGATTCAAGGTACTCTGCGTCATCGGGTTAGTGGAAAGATTTTGTAAGGGCTTTTCCGCCTTGTTGTGGGGGAAAAAGGAGAGACACTACTTTTAGTGTAATATCTAAAAAAGAGATTTTCGGGGAGTGGATGTAAGTCAAGTTGATAGAACCACTATAAATCTGGGTTGTTTATTCTATTTATTTTTTGTATTTAATTTTGGCATTTTTCTATGAATTGATTTGTGTTTAAAATCTCGAAAATTTTTGTTATTATGAAATTGATCTGCTTTTGCATCAAGGGCTTCTTAATTTTTCGGATTGTTGAAAATTTTTTAAAATAACCAATTCACCCCCCGCTTGGTTATCCTCGGGACTAATTCTTTAGGGTTTAACAACCGTCATAAACTTTCAAGTGGTATCAAAATATGATTCATATATTAAGTTTTAGAAAACTTTTGAGAAAAGATCCATGGCTAATTTTGGTAATCATAATACTGCATATGGATATTCAATTACATGATCACCATTATTTGATAATATTCCTTTTGATTTTTGAAAATTTTGCATGTCCACCTCTTTACAATTAGTTGATTGTCGCATGTGGATGTTAGTTCAAGAAAGATATTATGCACCCTTTAGATTAGTAAATGGCATTAAAATTGAAATATCTTTTGCTGAATGGACTACAGATGATAGAGAAATAATCCAACTGAATGCCAATTTTTGAACTATTTTTTCTTGGCTTTAAAATTTGAAGATTATATTTGTGTTTCTACTTGTTCAACTAGTAAAGAGATTTGGGACAAACTCTGCACTACTTATGAGGAAACAAAAGAGGTAAAATAATCTTGGCTGACATTCTACTTCACGATTATGAACTTTTTTGCATTAAACATAGTGAATCTATTTCTAAAACGCATACTAGGTTTACTCAAATTGTTACTTCTCTACATGCCTTAGGAAGAGAGCTTACTAATTATGGAAAAGTTAACAAAATTCTTCCTTGTTTACCTTCTTCCTATGATACAGAAATTACTATCATTACTAAACCTAAAGATCTGAAAGTTTATTCAATTGATAACTTACTTGGGTCACTCATTGCCTATGAGCAAGGAGTGAGTCAAAGGCAGCTTGATGCAGTTGAAAAGAAGAAAGAGAAAACTATAGCCTTAAAGGCTAATGATTCTGACAATTACACTTCTAGATAAAAAAAATGATGACATTGCATTAATGACTAGGTAGTTCAAAAGCTTTTTAAAGAGAAAGAAAAAGCATCATCAGAAATGAAACACAGGTAAGACTGGTAAGAATTTAAAGTTTCTTCTAAAGTAATATATTTTGAATGTAGGAAGCTAAGGCACTTGAAGTTTAATTTCCCAACTCTTAAAGCTCACCTAAGTACGTAGAAGGGTGAAGAAAAACCTAAATTCAAGAAGGACAAATAATGGTTTCAAAAGGATTTTCAAGTAGACTCTAGATCAGACTCTTTTGAAACTTAAGCAGAAGAGGAGGTAACCAACTTTTGCTTAATTGCAGATGATCATCTTAATCATTCTAATCAAGAGGAGGTATGTGATCTTACCTATGATCAATTATTTGAAGTTTCAGAAAGAATTTATTTTGTATATAGGAAACTTAAAAAATCACATGCCTACCTTAAATCTGAATTTTTAATCCTACAGAAAGAGCATGAATGCTTAAGGAAAGAGCACTCCACTCTAGATAGCAATCACATGGCTTTGTTAGATGAATTTGATATTTTAAACAAGAAGCATTCTGAATTAACTGCTAAATATGATTCCTTGAAAGTATTACATATTGAATTAGAGAATGCATTCAAGGTTTTAGAAACTCTTGAATCTCAATTAGATAGTAGGGAGCATGTATTAAAAATTGAAAATGCAATTCTTAAAAGTGCAAATAAGTTTTTACAAGTTAAACTAACTTCTTTCAAAGAAAATAAAACACCCCCAACACTTGGACAATTTCTTAACACATCACCACAAAATGCATCATTTAAACCTAGGAAGAGGTACCATAACCCAAATAGGTTAGTAAATCCTTTTCATGGCATTAGATGTTTTTCTTGTGGCATGTTAGGACATATCTCCCATACTTGTATTATCCACCATAGAACACATTCGGTGTGGAGACCAAAATTACATAACTCACAGTATTGCATGCAAGCATTTCATTCCACATTTTATATGGTGGAACCCAAACTTATTTGTGTTCCCAAATCTGACAACTGATGATTTTATAAGAGTGCTCTCGTAAAAGGCCTCATGATAGCATGTGGTACCTAGACTTTGGATGTTCAAGGAACATGACTGGAGATGTAAATTAATTTATTTTGCTGGAGGCCAAGGTAGGAGGTAAGGTGATACTTGAAGGTAACACCACCAGGAGAATGGTGGGCTCAGGTATAATTGGCAATTCAAAAAATTTCATCATTAAAATTATTTTACTTGTAGATGCCTTGAAACACAATTTGCTCAACATTAATCAGCTCTGTAATAAAGGCTTTAGCATAAAATTTCTATCAACTAGCTGCATAATAAACTTAAATAATAAAACTATTTTATAGGGATGGAGAATCAACAATATTACATGCTTGATCTAAATTACTTTAAATTTGATAATGCTCTTTGCTTAAAAATAATTACTGATGAATCTTCGTTATGGCTTAGAAGATTGTGTCATGTAAGCATAGAAATCCTTACAAAAATCACCCAAAAAGACTTAGTAAGAGGTATTCCCAAACTAGAGTTCATTAAGGACCATCTGTGTGATGCCTGTCAATTAGGAAAATAAGTCAAATCCTCCTTTCACTCAATCAAGGTTATTACCACTAGCAAACCCTTAGAAGTCCTTCACATGGATCTCGTTAGACCTGTCAGCACTACAAGCCTAGGAGGAAAAGTCTTTGGGTATGTGATTGTAGATGATTATTTGAGGTTTACTTAGGTTAGATTCCTATCTCATAAAAGTGAATTATTGAAGGAGTTTGGTTCTTTTTCCACTTGGATTCCAAGGAAACTAGGTTGTGAAATCTTAACCATTCATAGTGACCACAGTGGAGAATTTGAGAATGAAAATTTTGAATCTTATTATAAGGAGTAAGGGATAGATCACAATGTTTTAGCTCCTAGGACCCCTTAGCAGAACGGGGTAGCGAAAAGAAAGAACATGACCCTGGTAGAAGTAATTAGAGCCATGTTAGCTGAATACTCACATCCTAAATACTTCTAGGCAGAAGCAGTGAATACAACCTATTATGTTTTTAATAGGGTTAACGTTAGATCTAAGCTGAATATGACACCCTGTAAAATCCTTAAGGGTAGGACACCCATCCTCTCTCACGTTTATGTCTTTGGATGTAAAGTATTTATTCTGAATAATGGGAAGTCTCAACTAGGAAAGTTTGACCCAAAATCTAATGAAAGAGTGTTCCTAGGTTACTAAAATGTTGGAAAATCCTATAAAATCTTTAATAAAAGGACACTGGTAGTATAGGAGACCACTCATATTATTTTTAATGAATTTGATAATTTTGGAGTATCTATGGTGGAAGAAGTAGTAGTAGAAGTCACCCAAGAAGTAAAATCTCCAAATCTGGAGTAAAGGGTAGAACCTGAAAACACATTTCCTAGAGAATGGAGATATTCTTCAAGTCATCCTAAAGAACTGATCTTAGAAGACCCATTTGACGTTGTTAGAACTAGGCATAGACTTAGAAAAGAACTAAACCACTCTGTCTTCTTCTCAATGACTAAACCCATCAATATAAATCAAGCACTATTTGATAAATTCTAGATCCTAGCTATGTAAGAAGTGTTAAATCAATTTGTAAAGAATGCTTTTTAGGAGCTAGTTGAAAGACCTAAGGACCAAAATATTGTTAGAACTAAATGGGCGTTCCAAAAAAACTGAATGATTCTGGTGTAGTGGTGAGAAATGAGGTAAGATTAGTGGCTAAGGGGTATAACTAGATAAAAGGAATTGACTTTGAAGAGACCTTTGCCCCTATAGCTAGATTAGAAGCCATCAGGGTACCACTAGCCTTTGCTTGCTTTAAGGGATTCAAACTGTACCGAATGGATGTCACGAGTGCCTTTCTGAATGCAGTAATAAAAGAAGATGTGTATGTTAAACAATCCCCCAACCTTTGAAAGCTCATAATTTCCTAATCATGCATTCAAATATAAAAAGACATTATATGGACAAAAATAAGCTCCCAGGGGCATTGTATGAAAGGCTAAGCACATTCATACTAAAAAGAACAGTTGCTAAGGGGAGCGTAGACACTACCCTGTTTCTAAAAAAGGTAGGAGATAAACTACTGATTATCCAAATTTATGTTGATGATATTCTTTTTAGATCTTCTGATAAAAAATTATGTAATGATTTTTTAAAAATTATTAGTAATGAGTTTGAAATGAGTTGATGGAAGAACTAACCAACTTTCTTGGATTTAGAGTAAGGCAGAAGGATGATGTAACTTTCCTTAGTCAATCAAAATACATTAAGGACATCTTTAAGAAATATGAAATAGATAAAGCCAAGCTAATCAACACTCCCATGAGTTCCACTGTTCAGTTTGATAAAGATTCAAATAGAAAATTGTTAATCAAAAAAAATATAGAGGAATAATTAGATCACTTCTTTACTTGACTGTTAGTAGACCTAATATTATGTTTAGTATTTATCTTTGTGCTAGATTTCAAGCTGATCCAAAAGAGACCCACTCGACTGCTGTTAAGAGAATCCTTAGATATCTCTTAGGAACCTAAGACTTAGGAATCTAGTATTCTAGGCATAACACCTTCTTTGAAATCATAGGATATTCTAATTTAGATTTTACAAGATGCTGACTTGATAGAAAAAGTACTTTTGGAATATATCAATTCATAAGATAGTCCTTAGTCTCCTGGTCCAGTAGAAAATGGAACTCAGTTGCACTGTCCACTGCTGAAGCTGAATATATAGCCTTAGGAAGTTGTGTGGCCCAAGTCCTTCGGTTAAAAGCAATAAATTTGGGATTTAGGACTACTTGTCGGCATAATTTTGATCCTACGTGACAACACTAATGCCAGCTACATTTCACAGAATTCAATCCAACACTCTAGGACCAAACACATTAAGATAAGGCACCACTTTATTAGGGACCATGTTACCAAAGGAGATGTAGAGCTACACCATGTAGCAACTGAAAACCAACTGGCTGATATTTTTATAAACCCATTAGCCTTTCAAACTTTCAGCTTCTTAAGAACTAGATTAGGTGTAATAGATATTCATGCTTGAATTGATGCTTTCTATTTTTGTTCATTTTATTTGTTTTATTTTATTTGTATTGTCTATTTCTTTGTATGTGTTTAAATTTTATGTTTTTAATTTTCTCGTCTTTTTTCCTTCAGTGTTTTATTTTATTTGTATGTTTGATTCTTTGTATGTGTTTATGTTTTGTGTTTTTAATTTTTTATTATTTTTCTATTCATATTTTTTTAAGGAATCTGATCGATGCTCACTTCTGATATTGAATTCTCAAATGATATTTTTGCCTTGCATTTGGTTTTAGAAATTAGAAAGCAGTGTTTAACTCCTCTAAAAATAGTTAAAGAAAGAAAATTTGATGATTGCACTCTTCCTCTAACTCCTTTAGTGATGTATTTTCTTTTTGAAGCAAAATCAATTTCAAATTAAAAGTTGAAGCAAAATCTATTTTATCTGAAAGTACGAGATGCGCCAAGAGGGGGGTGAATTGGTATTTTAAAAATTTAACACTACACAAGAGTTCTAATTTTTTTGTATTTTTAAAATATAATCTCAACGAATAATGTGCGGAAGCAAATACAACGTTCACAACGATGATATTGATAATTCAATTTTAGATTTTACAACACAATATTTAAATCATGATTTTTTACCAAGCAATTTAACGTACTAATTAAAAGCATGAAAAGTAAAATATGGTAAACAGGAAAAAACACACCAGAGATTTTTATAGTGGTTCAGTCACTTGACCTACGTCCACTCCCCGGAGTCCTCTACTCCGGGATTTGCACTAGTAAAAGTTGACTCTCCTTTTGCCCCCACAGCAAGGCAGAGAAGCCTTTACAATACTCACTTTCACCTCCCTTGGTGCGGCGGAATACCAAACACTATGTCACCCTCCTGGTGACGGCAGCGGACCTTCTCCTTTTTCTCCCTCCTGGAGATGGCAAAGTACCTTGGCGATGTTGATCTTGAAGTGACTCTTCCCTCGAGAACTTTCTTGAAGCTTCCCAAAGCCACAAGAAGAGCAAAGCATGCAGCTAGCTTGGAGCCACCGTGTGATCCCCTCACACTACTTCTCCCTCACGCTCAAGCTCACCTTCACCTTCCTCTCTCTAGCCCTGGATCTCTCCAAAAACTTCTCTCTAACGAATACCCTTCTTTTTCTCCAAGCCTCTCACAGCAAGAGGATAGATCAACAACTCCCTAAAGAAAATTTTAAGTTATTTTTATATCAGGCTTCAGAAAACCCTAAAAGATTCAACTTTTGCGTTTATATTCGTACAGTATGATTTATAATCGTACAGTACGATCAGTTCAATTACAGCTCCGTCCAGTACGAGTACAGATGAACAGTTATCGAATTTTATTCATATCGTACTATACGATACATATATCGTACAGGACAATACTGTTGATTCGTACTGTTCCTACAGGACGAATTGTGGGACGATCCTCGGGACGAAAGAATTCGTCTCTGTCAGTCGTACAGCACTCCTTGAGTCGTACCATACAATTAGTGTTTTTCAGGATATCGTCCTGTACGATACGAATATCATCCAGGATGAATAGAACAAAACTTCTTGGGATCGTATGGTACGATCGCTAGGATGAAGGAAATCGTCTCTGACGATTGTCCAGCACTCCACTAGTCGTACAGTACGATTAGTTCATTTCTTGATATCGTCCTGTACGATATGAATATCGTCCAGGATGAATAGAACAAAAAACCTTGGTTTCATCTGGTACGATCTCTAGGAAGAATGAAATCATCTCTGTCAGTCGTACAGTACGATATATGATCATACAGTACGATCGACATATAAATTAGAAACCAATGTTTATTTCCTGATTAGGGAGATAATTTTGGTAAGTATTAATTAATCGTACAGTACGATAAGCATCGTACAGTACGATCAGTACAGTAAATCAAATTCAAAAACTTACCAAACTTATTCTGGCGGCTAGGGTTTCTCAATTATATCTTATCGTACAGTACGATATGGATCGTACAGTACGATTAGTTTGTAAACTTAATCATTTGAAAATTAGCCGTTAGCCTGAGTATTTTTAATTAATCGTACAGTACGATACAAAATCGTACAGTATGATTTCCTTTAAAAAAAATTTAAATCATTTAAAAAATAGTTCTCCCCCTGTGTGTGTGCATGGTTACTCCTTTCACATGCATGCTTCTGTGGCAGACTCAAGAAAATAAAAATAAAAAAATAAAAATTACAGACTTTTCAACATCCTATTCTATCCGATTTGAGTCTCTAATAATCTTGAGTAGTGTGCATCTGACCTGAAATGTTAGTGCTCATATACAAGGATTAAGCATTTGTAATTTAAAGGAAGTCTATATGGACTCAGTAAGTATTAGTTGTCACCATCAAAATTAAGTGCTCGGGATCCTGGATTTCAACATTATCTTCTTACAGTAATCTATCCATATGAATAATGTTCCAAGATAATGAATCACTTTCAAGTTTTCTTAATGAGGTTATTGGATTTATCATATCGATATGATTCTATTTTGTGATTTACTCTTCCTTATATTAGAGAATGAGTTTTTCTTATCTTATATCTTGAAGGAGTTATAAGAGTCATAATGTTGACCAATGCACCCATATCAATAAAGACACATAATAATATGAAGTTGTGTATAGTTGTAGATATATACAATGGATAATTATGGTTGGAAGTTCCCAATAATAAGTCTTCATATAGAAATATTGATCCTAGACCTCTTTAAAATATAGTGCTTCTTTCGATTGTACTGATACTAGTTGAGCCATTCAAATTTTTGGATTGAGTAAAGCTTTGATTAAAGCCTCCCTCATTTCCTTCGGAAGGACCAGAGTATCATAGATAGTTAGTTTTATAGGAAGTTTTCTAAGATGGGCTTAGACATTTCAATCCACTTTAGGAATTTATTAACTAGTTGCATCTTGACACTGCAAAGGATACGATGGTGTTGAAGTTTCAGGATTATCTATGATGTGTTTTTCTTTATTTGTAGTGAATGCTCATGGCGATAAAACTTTACCACTATGAAGGTTTACTTACACTACATCTTCGGGGAAGAGGAAAGTGAATTATGTGCTTCTTATTCATTGATTACTTATAATTTTCATTTGGTGAACTATTAAAATCTGACATCTCAATTTCAGTATTAATAGTAACACCCTAATGTTAAATAGGGGCGCATCTCCATCAAATAAATATGAAAGAGATCTTTAGTTCATTTAAGTTTATATTAGCTCCCTAAGAATTATATTTTACCAGGGCATTTGAGTAGTTTCTGAGATCATCATCATCTATAGTCAGGGTATACAAAAAATCTTTTTTTCAATGCATTCTTAGTCCCAAGTGGGATCAAATAAAAGTCAAGGTAAGTAGCATAAGGGATTTAGGTCCACATCTATAGAAAGTATAATTTTTTCTACTATAGATTTATTCTTGCTCTTACTCTCCACCTCCTTTGGAATAATGGAAGTCTGGCAGGCTTGGACCTTCTTAGGCTCTTTAATCATAGTTATCTTCAAATATTCTTCAGGATCTACCATATCAAGATGGATGGGACTCTATGCTCCTTCAGATACTTGAAGAGATGAGCGATAATTTTGTTTAAATTCTTTTAGAAGAATAGGGTAAAATAACATCCAATCCATTATAAAGCTTTATAGCATGAGAAGGTTTAAAGGCTCACCAATCATGCACTTAGCTGAACCTTAGATCGAATCTATTAAGTCTCCTTGGAATTATAACTGCCCCAAATTTAATATTCTTTTCAAGACACTCCTTAAGGG
The DNA here is from genome assembly GCA_019925795.1 of Dendrobium chrysotoxum. Taxonomy (NCBI): domain Eukaryota; kingdom Viridiplantae; phylum Streptophyta; class Magnoliopsida; order Asparagales; family Orchidaceae; genus Dendrobium; species Dendrobium chrysotoxum. The sequence continues at coordinate 25,684,773 of CM034303.1, forward strand.
ATTAAATATCAAGCTTACGACTCAAAATTTGTAGAAATGGACAATAATTAGTTTGCCCCAATTTGCCCACTTCTTCCAGCCTCTTAGGGTTAAGTAATTTAAACTAATTTGTTTAGAAGGTTCTTATAAAATTTTTTAATAGATTCCCTTTGAAATGAATATACTTTATTTATTTAGGCCTTAAACTTCTCTCTATCCTCTTTTAGAGTTAGATATGACCAGGGTTATCCCTATTGATCATTTTGAGGTCTACTATATTACTAATATTGTGATCTATGTACTGGGTTATCCACCTGCACTTTCATTGACCTATATTTGTTTTTTATCTTTCTAAAGTTTTAATTTCTTGAATCCTATCAGTGATTGATCTTTTATGAATAAAAACTGAGAAGCTTTTTCTTGAGCATTCAAGGCAATACTCAAGAGTTTCTGAAATGTTTTAAAGATAAAACATTTGATCAAAATGGCTATTGGACCATGAATATTCTTTAGGAGGATTTCTATAATGTGTTACTCTTATGAAAGTTCATGAGGGTTGTTAAACCCTAAAGAACTAGTCCTGAAGCTAACCAAGAGGGGGGGTGAATTGGTTATTTAAAAATTTCTAAAAAATAAAAATAAAATCTTTTTGATTATTTTAAAATAAACAACATGTGTGGAAGCAGATAAGAAAATAAGAGATTTCAAAACATAGATTAAATCATAGAAAAATATGAAAATTAGATGCAAAATAATAAAATATAAAAAACACACAAGATTTATAGTGGTTCAATCAACTTGACCTACATTCACTCCCTAGAAACTTTTTTTCAGGTATTGTACTAAAAGTAGTGCTTGTCCTTTTGCCCCCATAGTATGGTGGAGAAGCCCTTACAAAATCTTTCCATTGAACTAGTGAGGTAGAGTATCTTGAATCCTTTTAATCCCTCCTAGTATGCAGATAACCTAGAAATCCTTTTACTCCCTCTTGGAGTAGGCAAAGAAACTGATAATCCTTTTACTCCCTCCTAGACTAGGCAGGGAACCTCTAAATCATTTTACTCCCTCCTGGAGTAGTCAGAGAACCTGGATTTGATGCTAATGAAGATCTCCCTTAGAGCCACCAAGGAACCAGGACAACAACTTGAAGAAGATGATGAACACCTTACTTGGAGCAACCTTTGTGAATCTCTTATAACTCCCCCTCAAAAGGATCTCTCTCTCTCTCTCTCAAGCTCTCCCTCTTCCTTCTCTAGCTCTCTCTCAGGTTAATTTCATAATTAAAGATTTTCTCAAGGGTTAATACAATTGCTTAAATAATGGGCTTAAACAAACCCTAAATTTCAAGAAATCCTCTTCTGTTCGTATGGTATGATACACATATCATATAGTACGATTAGTGTAATTTAGAATTATTTAGTAAGTTTGTCTACACAAACAAGATAATTTTTAAACAAATCATATGGTATGATAAAAAAATCGTACACTCCGATATTCAGAATTATCTTCTATTCATACAGGACAATGCTTGGGATAACCAACTTCATACTCTATTAGTTGTACAGTACTATTGTAATTATATGGTACGATCAGTTCAAAATTTATGGCTTTTGTATGGAATGATCTCTGAAATGACTAATTTCATACACTATCAATCATACGATATGATATAAATTATATGATATGATATATCATAATAATTATCCCTAATTTGATTGCCTGATATCAGGGATTAATTAGTAAATAATTTAATTAAGGTGTACAATACGAACAAAATTGTATAGTACGATCAACATATTTTGACCACTGGTGGCTAGGGTTTTTATAGAGTTTGTACATATCGTACAGTATAAATGAAAACCATATAGTATAATACACGTATCGTATAATATGAAGCCAAATTGTATAGTACGAATTACTTAAAAAGAAAAACTCTCTCAAAAACCTTTTTCACTCTCCCCCTGTGTGTGTGCAAGGTTACTCAGTAAAGATATCCACCCAATTACAAGATATGACTCAAGAAAGGAAAAATATAGAATAAATTGAAAATTGACTTTAGCCCTAGTCTACCCAGTCTTAAGCTGATCAGAATTATAAATGAACTATGGACTATAATCCTAAAATATTAGTACATATAGCACAAAATAAAAATCACAAAAATAAGATAAAGCAGTAATAGACACAATAACATTTGTTATCATAAAAATAATTGAGCTTGAACCAAGTTTGTAACATCTTATAACTACAATTTATTGTTTAAGATAAAATTCCTCCAACATAGAATATAGTCTAACAAAGTTTTGCTTAGTTCCTATTTATTAACTACTAGATTCTCATAGGTAGCATGATGTCTGGCTCTGACAATTTTTTTTATAAGAAGGCTATCTAATTCTAAAAATGTATGGATAGAATAGTTCAATAATTGTGCATACCAATCAAATGTATCCTCTAATAGGATACTGAAATTATTTGAGCAATGACACATCAGTTACCATGGCATTGCAACAACTGCTTCTAAAATATGTTAAATGCCTTTTATGGTTACCAATACGATAAATGTTTTAAAATGAAAGCGGCATGAATCCTTTTATACATGGCACTAAGTCATATTCTTCCAAGTATGGTCTACCCCTCAAAATATATGAAGTGATATGGGAATGTGGTAACACCGCTTTAACCTATTGTTCTACCATCTTATTTATCTCTAATGATTGAACACACTCTTTCCTTCTTCAATGTTTTTTCTTCCACTTCATTGGTAGATATAGAAAGAGAAGCTAGAGAGAGAAGCTCCGAGATAATAGCAAGAAGTTGTCGATTTTTTAAAATTTGTTTTCGTAGGTTTTACATTTGCTCGATGGTGGCAGAGGGTCACCGGCCTGCTTTGGCTGGTGGTCCATTCGACATTTGACGCTCTTCTTCAGGGAGCTCTAATGCACCTGTTCATTCATTCTCATCGTCTTCACCGACATTTGGAGATGTGAAAGCTGGATTCAGCCAAGGTGCAAAGACAAAACCTAAAAGTGGAATGTCATTGATCATTAACGAAGGAGGACTATTTTCTTCAAAGAAGGATATTGAAGTCATTAGTAAGGGAAAGAATGTAGTAGTTGAAGACAATGTTAAAATTTATTTCAAATCTGGGTTATTTTTGAATTTAAGAGGCAAGTCGATTTATAATGCAGGCGCCTTCTCTTCATCAAAGCCTGTGATTGTGATGAAGAATGTGGGGAATAACAATTCTGTGTGAGTCTTTGAGGGATTGGATTCTAATTTTGTTGATTAGGGAGGAATCACCTCAAAAGTCAATCAAGTTACTGAAGGTAATATGAATGAAACAAGAGTTATAATGCCTAGTAAAGCTAATGGCTCAGTGGAAGAATTACATTCAGACCTAGTTAACATTCAGAATTATAATTCATGAGATCTGGGGGATCGTGTTGATGGTTCGGCTGTAGCTCAATCTCGACCGTCTAGTAATGCACAACAAAATGCTTGGAGTAAAAAGGAGAACATAAAGGTCCTAAATTTGGACTTTGGTGATTGCTTGTCTGATGAAGGTTCATCATTTAAACTTCATTTACCAAATAAATTTGAGAATGCTAAGAAGCTACAATATTCATTAGTAATCAAGGTTTTTGGTGGAAACATTCCTTTTCCAGTTATTAGTTCAGAACTAAGAAGATAACGGTCCCCACTTGGTATATTCCATCTCACAATGCTGGGTATGGATTGGGTTCTATGTTTGTTTTATGAACCAGAGCCATTGGAATCAGTCTTCTCTAATGGGCCATGGTATGTTAATGGCAATATCATTGGAATTGATAGATGGTCGCCAACCTTTTCTCCTACCTCTTTAAAGGGTTTGAATGCTCCTATTTGGATTAGGATGCCTAATCTCCCCTTACAATATTGGGATGAAATAAATGTTTGTAGAATTGCATCTATGGCTGGGAAGCCATATTTGATTGATGGAAACATGATTCGGTGGGGAAGAAGGGAGTTTGGAAGGATTTGTTTTCATATTAAGTTGGATGCTAAATTGCCACCAGGTGTTTGGGTGGAGGGAAGCTCTGAGAAATTCTTTCAGAAGATAGAATATGAAAGAATCCCCAATATTTTTTTTAACTGTGGAAGGATTGGACACTTCAAGAAGGATTGCTTGGAGAATAAAATGGAGGTTAATCTGGTTTCTAAACAAGTGGATACTTTATTAATGCAATGGTGGTAGATAAGCCCAAAGCTGCTCTTGAGGCTGTGGTTGAAGGCTCTTATGTTGATAAAGGAGGTTATGGTCCATGGGTGCATGTTAATTATGGAAAAAGGAGGATTAAAAATCTATTTTTAGGAGGATTAATCCCCGTCCAGTGGACGTTGCTGTGAGGAAGGATCCTGAATTATTGAAACATAATCCAAAGAAAATAGAAGCTGATGCTGTCAAGGTTTCTTTTGAAGGAGTTTTTATAGAGCCAGCTCAGAGAGTGGTTGATGTTCCTGCAAGGACTTCGACTCCAACTCAGGGAGGAGTTCAAATTAATGATCCAGTTATAGATTTAATTCAGGAGGGTCTGGATGAATTACGGGCTTCAGAAATCAAAGATGGTAAGTTTACCAAAACTTATGTTATTTCTATTAGTGTAAACAAATTCAAAGTCTTAGATGGTTTTGTTGAGGAAGGAGAGTTTGTTATCCCAGAGAAAGTTGTTGATATTTCACATGTTGGTTTGAATGGGAATAATAAAGTGGAAGAAGGAAATATGGAGACTAATATGAATGTGTTGAATGGTGATGTGGGTTGCAAAGAAGGTGGTTCTTCTAATGTCAAAAAAAAAGGCTCTAAGCAACTCAAAGGTTTGGGTTCAATTAACTTGGCTGCTAGAAGCAGGAGAGTGGATGGTGATAAAAAGGATAACGTGGGGATTTCATCCCCTCAAATTTAATAATGTCTTCCATAACTTCTAGAATTGTAGAGGAGCTAGGAAAAAGAAAGCTTCTCTATATTTAAAGGAGGTTGTGAAGGATCATGGTGTTTTTTTCTGGGTTTATTGGAAACCAAGTTATCGAATATTGATAGAAAGGATGTTGATTTGTTAATTGGTACTGATTGGGATTTTTTCCAAGTTTCTTCAGAAGGTTTGTCTGGGGGCATTCTGTTAGTATGGAAGGCTAGCATTGCTACTTTTCATGTTCTAGAGTCCTCTTCCCAATTTGTTATTGGGGAGTTGGAGGTTCTTAATGAAAGAAGGTGGAGGATTGCTTCAATATATGGGAACAAGGATGTTTATAAAAGAAGGATTCTATGGGAGAGGCTGGAATATTATTCCTCCAAGGATTTTCCAAGGTGATAGGGGGGACTTTAGTTGTTTACTTTCCAAGGAGGATAAGAGGGGAGGGAAAAGATTTCTTTTTTCCCTAGGACCTAAGGAAAAGAAGACTTTTTTTCTTGCAATGATTTTCATGATGTTGGGTATGTTGGACCAAGGTTCACTTGGTGTAACAACAAATTTGGAGCTGATCGGATCTTTGAGAGATTGGATAGATGTTTTTTTAAATTCAGTTATATTATGATGGTTAGGCACCAGGCTCTTGTTGCTTCAGACCACTGTCCAATCCTTTTAAACCTCCTATATTTCAACCCTATGCTTAAGAAAGCAATCAAATTTGAAGATATTTGGGCTTCCAACCCGGCATCAGCTGCTGTGGTGAGATGAGTTTGGGTGAAGAAATCTGCTGGTAGTTTGTCTCAAATCCTGAATTCCAAGATGAAGAAATCTTTGAAGGCATTGTTTTATTCAAGCAAAGCTAAGAATAAAAGTTTATTTCAGTTGAATGATTGCTTGTTGAGTGAAATAGAGGAGCTTCAAGTTAAAGAAGCTAATGATGGAGGACTTTCGAAGTTAGACAGTTGGACTCTCAAAGTGAAGGTGGGGGAGCTCAATTCTACACTAGCTCATTTGAATACTTGGTGGAGACAGCATGCTAAGGTCAAGTGGTTGGTGGAGGGTGATTGTAATTCTAAATTCTTTCAATCTTTTTCTTCTGCAAGAATAAACTCTAATTACATTTTGAAAATTAAAGATGAGAATGGAGACTTGGTGGAGGATCAGCATCAAATTGAAGAAGTTATGCTTCGGTTCTTCAAGGAGAAATGGAAAGATAGAAATTGTATAATTGAAGGTTGGCCTAAATTGTGGAAGTATTTAGAGGATGAGGATAAAAGAATGTTGAGCAAAGAATTTTCTACAGAAGAAGTGGAGATTGTGATCAAGCAAGCTGGGAATAACACTGCACCGGGCAATGATGGTATCACCTACTCTTTTATCAAAGCTTATTGGAACATCATTAAAAAACACTTTTGGAATTCTGTTAATCAGTTCTTTGAGATGGGAGATATGGATTCAAATTGGAAAGAGACTCTTATTATACTTATTCCTAAGGTGAACAACCCCGCTAGCTCCTTCAAATTTTAGACCTATTAGCTTGTGAAACACTGTTTACAAGGTGGTGGCCAAAGTTCTAATGAACAGGATGTATTCAATTATTCCTAAATGTTTTTCTAAAGAGCAAGTGAAATTTTTGAAAGGGAGATCATGGTTGGATCATTTGTTGGTAGCTCAAGATGTTTTTTTCGTAAATTCAGGTATTCTAAATCTTCCAAAGCTTTTGATTCCTTCAAGATAGATATGGAGCAAGCCTATGATTATATGGGGTGGCCTACCTTGGGGAAAGCTTTGGAGTATTTTGGGTTTCCATCAAAGTTTTCTAAGCTCATTTTGGAATGTGTCCAAGAACCAAAATTCTCTCTATTGATTAACAACAATCTTTCAAGTTAGATTAATGCTAGAAGTGGCTTCCATCAAGGTTGTCCCTTATCTCCATTTTTATTTATTCTTTGCTCTCAACTTTTATCTAATGCCTTTAGACAAAAAAGGGGATCAATTGGGATTCGTGTGAGTTCAAATGGGCCAAGGATTTCTCATTTTCTGTTTGCAGAGGACATTATTATCTTCTCTAAAGCCAAGTTGGTGGTAGTTAAGGAGATAAAGGCTATTTTGGATAAATTTTGTGGGTGGACTGGGCAAAAAGTAAATGTCAATAAATCTTATATGCTTTTGAGCAAAATCAGTAAATAGAAGAAATAAAAAAGCTATTTCTCAGATTATGGGATTTAGATCTGTTAATGAGCTATTTTACCTTGGTGTAAAATTAGCTCTGAAGAGGCTAGTAAGGGCGGATTTTCAGTTTATTGTTGATAAATCCTTGAGGATGATAAACATTTGGGGAGCAAAGCTTATTTCTTTAGCTAGTAAGATCCTTCTTGTCAAAACAGTTTTGCTCTCTTATACTACATTCCATTGCACTAAATCTTTGGTCCCTAAAGGTGTTCTTGATGAGGTTGATAAGTTATATAGAAGTTTTTTTTTTTTTTGGAATAAAATGAATGGGAGATATGGGATACATTATGTGAATTGGAATGTGATGTGTTTGCCTTTAAAATAGGGAGGTAGAGCTCTACATTCTAGTTCTAATAAAGTTGGGCCTTTGAGAGCCAAGCTAGCTTGGAAGTATGTTCAAGAGAAAGGATCATTGCCGCATAAGGTGATTTTTTAAAAATATGGTTCTTTGTTTGTGGATGACACACTGAAGAAGGGTGGATCTACTGCTTTGAAACTTATCTCTGATGGAGGTAAATCTTTAAATCCAATTATTAGATGGAGCATTGTGAATGGTAAGTCAGCTGATGTATTCAAGGATACTTGGGTCTTGGACAAAAGCTTAAATAGGTGGCCAACTTTTGTTCTCTCTCATGACTGCAGTAATTTCACAGTGGAATATTTTATTTCAGATAGCGGATGGAATGAGACTGAACTCAGCAAGTTCTTTGGGATTTACTTGTAAAACTTATCTGTCAAATACAAATTTCTAATGTGGAGAAGATTGGATGGAATTAATATTCCAAAAATCTGGAAAGTCAATCTCAGCACTTGCATTTGAAGCTTCAGTTCATCACAATGATCTAGTTCAAATCTTTAATTGGATTAGAAAGGCTAAACTAATTCCAAGGGTGGAGGTATTCTGGTGGCGAGTTTTCAATATTGTTATTCCTACGTATCAATTCTTATCTTATAGGAGATTATAAAGGGAAAATGGGTGTCCTAGAAGCTATAATGAAGCTGAATACATTGAGCATGTTATAGTTAAATGTAAGAAGCTGATAGAGTGTTACAACATTTTAATAGATGGGGATTTAGTATTCCATCCTTTACTTCGTTTGAAGAATGTTGTAAGTGGTTGTCCAAGAAGATCTCTTTCTTAGTCAGTTTGTATTGCAATGTGGTATTCTTTTTATGGAAATCGAGAAATAAGATGATTCATAAAGGAAAAGATGAAAGTTCATTGGCCATTGCTGCTAATGCCATGAGCTATGCTTCCATTTTTTCTTCTAATGTTAGTCTAAACTCAAGTATATGGGGTGCTAATCAGCCATCTAGGATGTCAAATAAGCATTGGCATCCTCTTCCACCCGATTGGATCAAAGTTAATGTTGATGTAGCATTACTACCGTCTTATAAAGCTAGGATTGGCGGGGTATTTCGGGATTACAAAGGAAAATTTCTTTTGGAATTTGGTCATTCTTGTGTTCACTGGGATGTATCTAGATTGGAGCTTTTTAGCTACTCAATATCTCAATGAGGTTATTAAAGATTGGATGTACAATTATAAGGGGATTATAATTGAAGGTGATAATGCCAATATCATCAAGTATCTGCAAGAGGCAAAGTCAAATGATGATCAGAAATTGGAAGCTCTTCATTCTATCAAAGACTTCAATCATGTTATTTTAAATTGTATAGATAGGAGTTGTAATAAGTTAGTGGACTTATGTGCTTACTATGCTCTTTTTAGTTCTTTTATTTGGGAAGACATTAGTGTGAATAAGGTTCCTCCGGTTATTTCTTTGTTAAAGGAGGAATATGATGCTTATGGTGTGTAGTTCGTTTTTCCTTATTAGTATTTAATACAGTTGGTTACATTTTCTTAAAAAAAAAATTTAATTCTTTCTTTCGACTAACTACTTCAACATATTCAAGCTGAGGTGACTTAACCTATACTCAGGCTGAAGGAGATTATTTACTTTATCATAAGTCAATGGCAGCCATCATTTCCTCTATCTTCTTCTCTATTCTTACTATATGTTCATCTTTTTGGATCAATTGATCTAATATATATTGGGTTAAGTCTGGTGCAACACCTACCTCAACCTCTTCATCTAAAATATTTTGCTTAGCTGCTTTATCCTTTTTGAGTAGATGCCTTGATATCTACAATGCATATTTCAATGAACATGACCTCATCAGATATCTCATTATAATTAATTCTATGACATCCTCTTCATCTATCTTCTAAGTTTTATCCTCTAACTAATTCATCATTTCTTCAATAGATCTCCCCAACACATACTGCGAGTCAACAAGAGTGTATTCTCAATCCAAAGTATACTTCATTAGAGCTTTACCTTTAAGTCTCCTGCCTTCCTCTTCTCACTACAGGAAATTTGCTTTTTATCGATTCAAATTTCAACGGATTTTTGGCGGAGGATTTTCCGACGGATTTTCGATGGATTACACTGAAAATTAGATTTTTCAAGCAGAATTTCCGGCGACTTTTCTGGCAGAATTTCTATCAGAGTTTTCGACAGATTTAATAATTTTTTAATACATCATCTATTCAAAAATTTTATAATTTATCTTAATTAATTAGTAATTTAAATATTTATTTTAATTCATTATTAATTTAATAATGAAGCTTAATTAATTCTGACTTTAATAACTTATTTTGATTATTAATTAAAATAATGAATTTTAATTAATTAGTATAAATTGTAATATTCTGTAATTTCTAATATAAATAAAAAAATTCATAAACAAAAGCTGTTTTATAGAAATGGTGTAATGGTTGCCCGCGCGTGCGCGTAATGGGAGGGACTGAGTTCTAACCCTGCCATATGTAGCCGATCACAGGCAGGGGGGCGGGCTTTGGCAAGCCAGCGTGGTGGGATCAGTGGGGCAGGCGGGCTTGTGGGTCACATGGGTAGCCAGCTCCAGTGGGGAGCAGAGTGGGTAGCCAGGAGCAGGCTTGGGTAGCTTGGCGGGCTCCAATAGGTAGGGCTTTTTTTTTAATTTTAAAAAATTTCTAGTGGCTTTTTTCTAGCGGAATATCCGCCGAAAAAATTTTTCGGCCAATTTTTTGCTCTGGAAAAATTTTTTGACGCCCATTTTACTGGTGAAAAAATTTTCACCGAAAAGCTTTCAAATACGCCAAAAATAAAGAATTTTTTGCCGAAAAATCCGCCGGTAATACATGATTTTCCTGTAGTGTCTATATAGCCTTTGCTCATAACAACTGTATATGGAGTGGCTGCAAATTTAGGCCACTAAATCTTATTCTCATTAGATGTTAGGTTTGCCTTATTAGCAGAACTCAGCCTCCTTACATCAGTATGAGAAAATGATTGTCCATCTTTAAACTAGTGTCATTCACTCTCAATGATTATGCACATAAGAGCGATGAGATATTTTTATAAGATGATTATTCAAGATTATAGATGTAGGTGCAGAGGGATAATAATGATTCTAACTGGATGAATTCTTAACTCTAACAGGCCTAGTAGAATGCTTCTAATACTGCTCTCTAGAAAGCACTATATAGTCACTACCCTTTAAGAACTCCCTCAACTCTCTACAACATCCATTAGTAATTATTAACACAGTAGGATTTACTTCTTTAAATTTTATTTTTCTTTTACTAGTAGGCTCACAAGCATCTTCTTTTAATTGCTCATTTTTAACATTTTAATTATTACCCCTTTTTTGCTTCTCAAAAGTCTTCCTTGGAATGTTTGAAGTTATTGACACACTTCTAAACCTGACCTTTCAATAGACTCTTGAGCTTCTTTTTCCTCCCAACCAAAGACAGGATAATATGACATTCATCAAATGTATGTGGCACGGAGTTAGTGATCATCCTAATATTCTCCACACCATTAGTAGTGGAGAGAGAGGGTGGAATTGACTTCTTCAAAAAGGGTGAAGCAGAGGAGATTTCCCCTACTATAGTGTCTCTTACAGCAAATAGAATGCATTTATACTCTACTAATTTTTCTTACTCAACTCTCTTCCTCAAACAACAATTCTTATTTCTTCTTTGAGATTTGGTCATTAGCAGAGAAAAAATTATTGATGGCCCAATATTAAAGGTTCTAAGTACAAGAAGATCAATCATTAATAAATATTTCAACTTCTGGTTGGTTGGCTCAGGAACAGGATTCTAGAAAACACTAAAGGCTTAGCATCCATGGGAGTAGCCATAGATGCACCTTCCATAGTAAACTCTTTTCTTTTTTTGAAGAGAATGCATAAAGCAATTTATTAATAGTAACAACTAATTACAACCACCACATTCCTCCTTTCGCATACTCACAAAGGAAGGAGGAATATTATTAAAACTAAAATTCTCCCAAAAGAAATCTGAAACAAGAGCTAAGTTAGCACAAAAATCAGCTAACCTATTACATTCCCTATAAGAAAAATAAAATAGAACTTGCTTAAAATCATAAAGGAATCCCAAATCCTTCGGATTGAAGAAATTATTTTTATCCACCGCCCTATTCATGAACCTCTGAAAAGAACTGATAACATTAAAGTTGTCTCCTTCAATAACAATTCCATTTGCTTCAAACATCCAATCTTTCATATAGTTCTTTAATGCGAGAATTGAGCCAATCTCACCTGTGAGCAGTCACAATGTATGAAACTAAAACTAAAAGCACATAAAAATCTTCCATTACAATCTTTGAAGATGCCACCTACTCCAGCTTTGTTATTGCTAATTAAGGAATCATCCACATTTTCTTTTATCCATCCAGGAGGTGGAGGATGCCAAGAAGGTTGAGACAGCTTACACAGCTGATTAGCATCCCAGTTCTCCCAAATAGAATTAGTATAGAACAGAGCTACCGCATGGCTAAATGCATTAGCTGCTATATGAGTAGAAGAATCATCAATTCCGCCATGCATTATCCTACCTCTGCCCTTCCAACAGGATAAAACCACAGAGCAATAAAGAACAAATGGATTAGTAGTAGTAAGTTTCTTCAAGGAACTAAGACACTCTGTAAGGTTTATAAATGTCGGCATAGAATAGACCCATTTGAATAGAATATCCAGTACTTGAGAAATTTTAACACACTAAATAGCAATATGCTCACAATCTTCATCTGCATCACAACCTCTTGGGCATCTAGCAAAAGCAGACAACATTCAGTAAACCAGGAAATGATTTGATGGAATAGCATTTAAACACAAATGCCACCAAAACAAATTAATACGAGGTCTCAAATTTAGCTTCTTCATCCCACTCAATCTGTCATCTTCCATACAACCCTCATAAGTTTTTTTTCCAAAGCTAATGCTGTAATTAATTTACCCGAACACTTGTATAGAAGTTCCATCTGATCTCCATTCAAAATAGAATAAATAGGAATAAATAAAATCAGATTCGCCAGGCTCTGTACGAAAGATTGCTTAAGTTTCACCACATTCCAGCTACCTTCAGTTATAAAACCAGCGAGAGCATGTGTATCTTCTCCCAAATTAGAGACAAAGGTTGGCCATTTTTTGATACTCTTGTCCAATATCCAAACATCTTTAATTGTATCAATTTCATCACCAGTAGAAACCTTCCATCTCACAATAGAATGAAGGAATTTTGCTCAATTCCGCATAATCTTCCAAGTGGTCGAAGAATTACTCTTATAACCCCAACTCCAAACATCCTTACTGTACTTAGACCGTAGACTTCTGTTGAGAAGAGACTTAGGATTTGAATAGAAACTCCAAACAAATTTGGGCCTCAAAGGACCAGCTTTGTCCACTATTGAATGCATCCCACGACCTCCTTTACTTCTCGGCCTACATAAGACCTCCCAAGCAACATAATGAAGACCATTAGAAGATTCATTCTTACGCCAAATGAAACTTCTACACGTCTTCTCTAGCTCCTTCAAAACCAGCAAAGGAACTAGAGAATGAGTTACCAAAAAGTTTGGAAGGGAAAGGAAGGATGAGTTAAGTAAAATTAACTTCCCAGTAATAGAGATAAACTTATTCCCCAAAACATTAAATCTACAAGAAGCCTTCTCAATAAGATCTTGAAAATCAATAAAAACCAGTCTTTTAAACGCCATTTTGATTCCCAAATATTCCATTTCATTCACCACCTTAAAACCCAATAATATAGAAAGAGACCTTACTCTCCTCCTCTTTACCAACTTCCCAAAGAGTATTGAAGACTTCAACACATTAATCTTCTGACCAGTCCAACACAGCACTTACCAAGAATGTTCTTTATCTTCTTCAAGCTCATGTGATTCACCACAGAGAAAATGACAGTATCATCTGCATTTAATAAATGAGAAATCCTAGGAGCAGTCGGCGCAACCTTGATACCAATATTCCTAGCTTTTTGAGCAAAAACCTCCGATAGCAGTTGAGAGCATAGTATAAATTAGTAAGGGGATAAAGGGAAACCTTGCCTAAACCTACTTTTATCCTCAATCCAATCATAATTAAAACCATTAACCATAACAGAGAACTTAGGACCATCCACACACTCCATAATAAGATTAGAGAACCTCCTAGGAAATCCAAAGAAATCCAAAACTTGACTGAGAGTGGACCAGCACATACTATCGTATGCTTGTTCCATATCAATCTTAATAGCCATCAGGTCCTTTTTAGATTTAGAAAATCTAAAATTGTTAAATAATTCATGGGCCAATAAAATCTGATCTGACAATGATCTCCCATTAGCAAAAGCATATTGAACCTCCGAAATGATACTTGGGAAAAGGAGATACATCCTATTTAATATCAATCTAGCCACAATTTTGTAAATAGAATTACAAAGACTAATAGCATGATGGTTAGAAGGATTTAAAGGATTCTTCAACTTAGGAATTAACACCACATTAGTCTCCTTCCACTGAGGTCAGAGTTTCCCATACTTAAAGAACGAGCTAATCGTCATCCATATATCCACCTTGATAAAGGACCAATAAGAGTTAAAGAAGGAATAAGTAATTCCATTATTACCAGAAGATTTATTGGTCTTCAATTAATTTATAACAACCTCCAATTCATCTCTAGAAAACTCCTTTTCCAGCAAAGTACAATCAGCAGCTTGAAGTTTTGCCGATGGTGAAGGCCATCCTCCCAGATTACATCCTCAATCTTTCTATTTATCTTTAAAAAAATCAACAAAAACTCCTTCCATTTTTTCTTGGTCTTCAACCAAATTCCCTTTTAAATCTTTCACTTGACTAATCCAATTTCCATTTTGATCTAGCTGTAGCATAAGAGTGAAAGAATTTAGAATTTGAATCACCTTCTTTCAACCATTGGACTTTAGCTCTCTCGTTCCACCAAGTACTGAGACTAGCAAGGGTAGAATTGAGCTCCATAACCTTCGACCTTAAGAGAAATAATTTCTAATCCGAAAGACCACCAGAAGTAGCTTCCTCTTCTTATAACTCCAAAACTTCTTTTTTCAATTCTTCTTTCAATTTCTGAAGATTTTTATATTTAGCTTTGCTCCAAAAGAACAAACCCTTCAGTGCCCTCTTGAACTTCCTATTCAAACCCTCAATAACATCCCCCTTCACAGCTTTCTTCCAAGAATGATAAACAATAGAAAAGGAGGCTGGATACGTTACCCAAACATCTTCAAACATCATCTTCATGCACTTATGAAAATCTGAAGAAAAAATTTTCAACATAATAGGGCAGTGGTCCGAAGCTAGTGTAGCCAAATGCCTTACCACGGCCAACTTAACTGCCCTTAGCGCAGCAAAGTTAATAAGACAATGGTCCAATTTCTCCAAAATATGAGCTTTTCCTTTTTTGTTATTACACCAAGTGTACTTCAGTCCCACCATGCCAACCTCATGAAAATCAAAATTCCTCATAAATGAAAGCTTATCTTGAGGACCTTGAGAAAGGATGAACTTCTTACCACTTCTTTTATCATCTTGAGACAACAAATAATTATAGTCGCCTCCAATAACAGTAGGAACCATCCCACCTGATACTGCCTCCAACCCACTCCATAACATTCTCCTCTTGTAACAATCAATACTACCTTAAACCGTGGCAACCAACCACAAACCCTTATTCACAATATTAAGTTCATCGACAACTAGTTGAGAAGATGCTTGTATGATTGAAAAAGAAGCCATATCTGATCTCAAACAAACTATAATTCTTCTAGATAAACCATCAATAGGATAGAGCAAAAACTCTCACTTATCACCAATAAACCTCTTGAACTCAACCTTGTTCAAAGAGGAAATTTTTGTTTCAACCAACCCAAAGAAAAAGACCCATGATCCATCTTAATCTCCTCAGATATTAAGAGGCCTCACCATTCCTAGTCCCCTTACAATTCAAAAATATAATAGAACTCATTTGGATTTGAAGGTGGAATTAGTCCCACCGCCCTTCCTATTCAAAACATCTCCTCTTCTAGTACGGCTAGGCACACTCACTGTACAAAGTGAATTGAGTTCTTTTTGAAGTTTAAACTTGGCCACCCCTGAATTGCAACTCTCCAATCTAATAGCAGCACAAGAAGCTCCTTTCACTTCTTTAACCAATTCACCATCTTCTCTATCATGAACTATTTAACCATCATACTCTTCCTTCAATTTAATATGTTCATCCTCCATATCATTATGAAGGATTGAAAACATATTAACATCAGAATGCATTGGCAAATTTGTAGATAAGAAGTCCTTACCAATAGGAAGTTCAAGAGGATCCTTCATATCTTCAACAACATCACTACCAGGATTCTTCAGGACAATTACAACAACACTATCTGAAACAACAACACCATCATCTGGATCTGAAACTCTCAGTATTTCATTTTTCAGCAACTCTTCATTCTGTGACAAATAATTACCATGTGACACATCCAACTCCTCTGTCACTTATCTCGTAGAATGCCCATCAACCGATTCCATATTTGCCATCACCTCAGTAGACTGGTTAAATTTCCTCACATGATATGAAGTTAACATTTTTTCATTACCAAGGCTTCTTTCCAAAACTGTTTCAACATCTACAACCATAGTATTGTCTTCATTTCTATCCTTCACCCCCAAATTCATAACAACCTCCAGCTCGTTAGCACACAACCCAACAGATTTCTCTGTCTCCTTATTCACAGGTTTACTTTGAATAATTTTACTGAACACCCTTTGCACCAGCTTCATATTTGGAACACCTTTAGAAACCTTCTTGTTTCTATTATAATTTACATGAATCCACAACCCATATGTTGTATTATTATCCATTCCTTATCCCATATCCTCATGGTTCCCTAGGCTTTGCTTCTTAACTTCTCCACCAAGATTATTGACCATCGAAGAACCCTTCTTACAATCACTCTTTATATGGCCAATCAATCCACATTCAATGCAAAAAGAGGAAATCTTCTCATATTCAATCTTTTGAAAAAATCTTCCCACCATACTTTCCACCCAAACACCTAAAGGAAGAGGTTTACCCAACTTCACATGAACACAAACCCTAGCAAATTCTCTTCTCCCCCATTGGAACATGTTGCCATCTAACATCATTGGTAATCCAACCATAGAAGCAATTCTTGCCTCATTTACCTCATCCCAACATTGCAAGGGCAATTGAGGCATTCTAATCTATATCAAAGAAGAAAGACCTTTAATAGATGAGTGAGAAAACTTTCGGGACCAACTATCCATACCAATAATGTGACCGTTAACAAACTATGGGCCTCCTGTAAGGATTCCATCTAGAGAACCAGCTATTTTGAAAGAACACAAAAACCAACCCCTCCCTAGGGTAGTGAAATGAAATTGACCAAATTAGGCCCATTGGCACCTTAATTTCCAAGCCACTGTTGATATTATCTATATCATGACCCATTCTAGAGATTTTGATGATAACAAACATATGCTTGGATGTTCTAATTTTTGTGTTAAGTATATTTTAGGTGTATTGATTTGATGGATATGCATGATAATTTCAATTTGAGTTGAAATAATTCAAGATGGACCAAGATGGAAAGCTTGAAGATTTTTATGTAGGAGTGTGTTAGTGGTTCATTGGTATTTACACGCTCGATTTAATTTGCTCACAATTTAAATATATATTAAAATAATTTATATATTATTAATTAAGGATAATAAGTATGATTTAAAAATCTAATCAGATTCCTTAATTAAATTTTATATGCTTCATTGATTACATAGAGTTTATAAAAAATGCAAAGATACTTAATTGTTGCAAATCTGGTTTCAAAAAGTATAGTTTTGATGATGACAAACATGTTTGTACTCTATTTTGCTTGGTTAATCTATTTCAGGTACAAAAGATCAAAAGCAACTCAAGCCAACTTAAGATCAGGTCCAAGTGTGTCTAAATATAATATTTTCAGTTTCTTGAGTTAAATATAATATAACTGATTCCCTAGCTAAGTAACCTTGCACACACACACTCAGGGGAAGAGCTTGAGTGAATTAGAGTTTCTATTCATCTTTTGTTCAGATCGTCCTGGACGATATTCACATCGTCCTGGACGATCAAGTGAAAATAAAAACCCTAATTAGGGCGACCAAGTTAAGTCTGTCTGATTAAGCCGATCGTCTTGGACGTTCCATACATCATACGGGATGATAGGCTTAAATCGAAAATTCTCAGCCGCCAGATCAAGTTAGGCAAGTTTTATTTTTAGAGATTTGATTTGATCGTCCTGGATGATACGTGTATAATCATGGATGATCCAGTACAATCATACCTAAATTAGTCAGCTGATTAAGGAAAGTAATTAATATTTAATTGATATGGTCACATCATCCGGGATGATCGCAATATCATCCGGGATGATCAGGATCGTCTAATGTGTTTCAGCTATATGACCAGAGCGGTGCTCAGGATGATTTTGGCACTTTTTGAACTAATCGTACAGGATGATATCCGTATCATCCTGGATGATCAAGTCATTCTTAGGTCATCCAGCACAAGTTTCTCTGGACGACCAGAGCAGTCTTCTGGACAAAATTCTTAAATTTACACTAATCGTCCCGGATGATCGCAGAATCGTACAGGATGATCTGAACAACTTTTTCCACTGATCGTCCAGAAGAGCCAGATTGTCCAGGCTGAAACAGGTGGTTTTGAACTGATTGTACAATCGTCCTGGATGAACTTGGCCGACTAGTTGAGGTTTAGGATGAATTTTGATCCCTCCTATAAAAGATCTTTTTCTTCCAACAAGAAAAATTTTTTGCCACTTTCCTCTACGGAGAAACCCTTGAGAGAGAGAGTTTGGGAGAGAGAGAGAGGATCTTTTGAGGGAGAGTTTATGAGGGATTAATAAAGGTTGCTCCAAGCAAGGATCAGAGTAGTCTTCTCTATTCGTCGTCTCTTGTCTTGTCGGTGTTCTTTATGGGAGGATCGGTCGCAAGAAGATCCGAGTTCTCTGCCCGCTTCAGGAGGAAGCGAAAGGAGTTCAGGTTCTTTGCCTGCTTCAGAAGGAAGTGAAAGGAGTCAGAGGTTCTCTGCCTACTTCAAGAGAAAGTGAAAGGAGGTTAGGTTCTCTGCCTCACCCTGTCGGTGGAAAGGAGTTTTTATATAGGCTTCTCCGCCTTGTTGTGGGAGCAGAAGGAGAGTCACTTTGAGTTAGTGAAATACCCGGAGGGGAGGCTTCGGGGAGTGGTCGTAGTTCAAGTTGATCGAACCACTATAAAATCTGGTGTGTTCTTTCTAATTATTTTCTACACTTTAATTTTCCATGATTATTTGCTTGGGTGAAATCTGTGGTTGATCTTTTCGTTTATGTGTTTACTTATTTCCACTGCAAATCATTAAAAAGATTTTTTGTGTTGATCTGAAATTTTGTAAATAACCAATTCACCCCCCCTCTTTGTTAGCCTCGGGACTAGTTCATCAGGGCTTAACATCCCTATCGAATATTCAAGTGGTATCAGAGCGGGAATCATAAAATCTAGTTTTGAAAAACTTTTGAATTTGGTCCATGGCTAACTTTGGTAATCGTAATACTGCTAAAGGTTATTAAATTACACGATCGCTGTTGTTTGATAACATACCTTTTGATTTTTGAAAAACTCGCATGTCCATTTTTCTTCAATCAATTGATTATCGCATGTGGATGCTTGTTAAGGATGGCTAAGAACCACCTTTTAGAATGATTAACAATGTTAAAACTGAACTGCCCTTCTCTGATTATACTTTTGATGATCGTGACATAGCCCAACTGAATGCCAAATGTTTGAACTTTTTTTCTATGCTTTAAAATCTGAGGATTACATGCGTGTTTCTACTTGTACAACTGGCAAAGAAATTTGGGATAGATTGTGCATCACTTATGAGGTACAACTGAAGTCAAACAGTCTAGGTTAAACATATTACTGTATGACTATGAACTTTTTCCCATGAAACCTATAGAGTCTATTTCTGAAATATATACTAGGTTCACTCAAATTATCACTTCTTTGCATGCCTTAGGAAGAGAACTTACAAACTATGAAAGAGTGAACAAAATACTTAGATGCTTGCCTTCTTCGTATGATGCTAAAATAACTGTAATCACTGAATCTAAAGATTTAAATACTTACTCTATTGATAACTTACTTGGATCACTCATTGCTTACGAGCAAGGGGTGAACCAAAGACAGCTTGATGTAGGTGGGAAAAAGAAGGAAAAAATTGTGATGCTGAAGGCCAACAAAACTGACACTGATTCTTCGGGTCTGATAGTGATGACGTTCCCTTAATCACTAGGCAATTCAAAAGCTTTCTAAGGAAGAAACACAAGAACTTTCAGAAGTGGAACAAGGGTAAGTCCAACAAAAATTTTAAAGGTTCATCTGATACTGTTTATTTTGAATGCAGGAAGCCTGGACACATTAAGGCTGATTGTCCTACACTTAAAGCTCACCCAAGAAAGGAGAAGGGTGAGGAGAAACACAAGTTCAGGAAGGATAAGAAGTAGATTCAGAAGGTATTCTAGGCAGACTTTGCATCCGACTCCTCTGAGATTGAAGCTGAAGAGGAGGAAACCAATTTGTGTCTGATGGCTGATGATCATCCTGGTCAGTCTAACCAGGAAGAGGTATGTAAGCTAACTTACGATCAATTATTTGAAGTGTCTAAAAGAATTAATGCATCGTATGGAAGCTCAAGAGAACTCATGCTAACATGAAACTAGAACTTCTAAATTTACAAAAAGAGTATGAAATTTTGACTAAAGATCATTCTATTATCGATTACAATCACATGTCTTTACGTGATGAATTTGATGAGCTGAACAAAAAGTATTCTGATTTAATCAGTGAACATGATTTACTGAAAACCTTGCACATTGATTTAGAGAAAGCTTTCAAAGAATTAGATAATCATGCATGTGAAGTGGAGAGTAGCAATGGTGCATTGAAATTTGAAATTATAAGTCTTAACAAAGAGAATGAATTTCTTAAAGTTAAAATTAGTACTTTTGAGAAAAATGAAACACGTCCTACTTTTGCACAGTTTTATGCACCTCCACCTTTTTAAGAATCAGTTTCAAGATCATCAAAGTATGTTTCATACAAACCTAGGAAGAGGCACCATCACCAACGTAGATTAGTTAACCCTTTTCCTGGTGTTAGATGTTTTTCTTGTGGCATGTTAGGACATATTTCTCACACCTGCATTGTTCACCGTAGTACATATTGGGTATGGAGGCCCAAATTACCTGTTTCACAGCATAACACACATGCATTGCATTCTTCTTTTCATAAGAAGGAACCCAAACCTATTTGGGTTCCTAAATTTGACGTTTGATGATTTTTTAGGTGTGCTCTCACACAAGACCTTGTGAGAGCATGTGGTACCTAGACAGTGGATGTTCTAGACACATGACTGGAGATGCAAATCAGTTCATTTCACTGGAGGCTAGGGCTGGAGGCAAGGTTACACTTGGAGATAACACCACCAGGAGGGTGGTAGGTTCAGGGATAATTAGTGATTCAAAGAATTTTATGATTGATAATGTTTTACTTGTAGATGGGCTGAAACACAACTTGCTGAGCATCAGTCAACTCTGTGACAAAGGATACAACATCAAATTCCTGCCCACTTGCTGCATTTTAAGCTTACATGACAAAATTGTTTTGCAGGGGCAAAGGATCAATAATGTCTACATGCTGGATGTAAGTTGCTTTAAAGTTGATGTTTCAATTTGCTTAAAAATAACTGCTGATGAGTCTTGGTTGTGGCATAGGAGATTGTGCCATGCTAGTATGAAAACCCTTAGGATAGTCACCCAAAAGGACTTAGTTAGAGGTATCCCCAAGCTTAAGTTCACTAAGGACCACCTGTGTGATGCCTGTCAATTAGGGAAGCAAGTCCAGTCCTCCTTTCACTCTATTAAGGAAATTAGCACTTCTAGACCTTTAGAAGTTCTTCACATGGATCTCTTTGGACCCATTAGCACTGCCAGCTTAGGGGGGAAAGTCTATGGTTTTGTGTTTGTTGATGATTACTCGAGGTTCACTTGAATTAAATTTCTGTCACATAAATCTGAGTCATTTGATGAATTTTAGTCCTTCTCCACTTGGATTCAGAGGAAGTTAGATTGTGAGTTCTTGACTATTCATAATGATCATGGTGGAATGTTTGAAAATATAAAATTTGGAAGTTTCTGTGAGGAGCAAGGGATTAGTCATAATATTTTAGCTCCTAGGACCCCTCAGCAGAACGGGATAGCTGAAAGGAAGAACACGACCTTAGTGGAAGCCGCTAGAGCCATGCTTGTTGAGTATTCACTTCCAAAATACTTTTGGGCTGAAACGGTGAACACTATATGTTATGTGCTGAATAGGGTGAATGTTAGATCCAATTTGAACAAGACACCTTATGAGATCATTAAGGGTAGAACTCCAAACATGTCCCACCTCCATGTCTTTGGTTGTAAGGTTTTCATTCTGAACAACTGGAAATCATCCTTAGGAAAGTTTGACCCCAAATCTGATGAAGGAGTGTTCTCATGCTATTCTAGTGTGGGGAAATCCTTTAAGCTGTTTAATAAGAGGACCTTGGTGGTGGAGGAGATAACTCATGTGGTGTTTGATGAATCTGATCCTAAGGTGACTAGAGTTGAGGAAGAAGAAGATGTAGAGAAGATTACCCAAGGGGTTGAAAATGTAAATCTGGAGGAAAGGGTAGAACCTCAAACCACTTCGCCTAGAGATTGGAGATATTCTTCGAGTCATCCTAAAGAACTGATCTAAGGAGACCCTTTTGAAGGTTTTAAGACTAGGCATGGACTTAGAAAAGAAGTAAACCACTCTGCCTTTATCTTAATGATTGAACCCACCAACATCAATCAAGCCCTTTCTAATGAGTTTTGGATCTTAGCCATGCAAGAGGAATTGAATCAATTTGTAAGAAATAATGTTTGGGAGTAGTAGAAAGACCTGGGAATAAAAGTATAGTGTGAATCAAGTGGGTCTTCAAGAATAAGATGAATGATTCTGGTGTGGTGGTTAGGAATAAGGCAAGATTGGTGGCTAAGGGGTATAATCAGATTAAAGGATTGATTTTGAGGAGACCTTTGCCCCTGTAGCTAGATTGGAAGCCATTAGAGTGCTACTAGCCTTTGCCTGTTATAAGGGATTTAAGCTGTTTCAAATGGATATCAAGAGTGCCTTTATAAATGGGGTAATAAAAGAGGATGTTTTTGTAGAATAACCCCAAGGTTTTGAGAGTTCCCAATATCCAAATTGTGTTTTCAAATTAAAAAAGGATTTATATGGATTGAAACAGGAATCTAGAGCTTGGTATGAGAGGCTTAGCACATTCCTGTTAGAAAAAGAGTTTGTTAAGGGGAGCGTAGACACCACCCTTTTTCTGAGGAGAATAGGGGATGACTTACTCATTGTCCAGATCTATGTTGATGATATAATTTTTAGATCTTCTGATAAATATTTATGTGACGAGTTTTCTAAAATAATGAGTAAGGAGTTTGAGATGAGTATGATGGGAGAATTGTCCTACTTTTTGGGATTTAGCATAAGGCAAATGGATGATGGAACCCTTCTCAATCAATCTAAATACACTAAGGACATTTTGAAGAAATATGAAATGGATAAAGCCAAGCCAATCAACACTCCCATGAGCTCCTCTATTCAATTAGATAAGGATTTAAGTGGAAAATCTGTTGATCAGAAGAAGTATAGAGGAATAATTGGATCACTGCTTTACTTTACTGCTAGCCGACCTGATATAATGTTTAGTGTTTGTCTTTGTGCTAGGTTTTAAGCTGATCCTAAAGAGTCCCACCTGACTGCTATTAAGAGAATTCTTAGATATCTTTTAGGCACACCAAACCTAGGACTCTGGTACCCTAGGCACAGCACCTCTTTTAACATTATTGGATATTCTGATTCTAACTTTGCAGGGTGTAGGGTGGATAGAAAGAGCACTTCTAGAACTTGTCAATTCATAGGACAATCTTTAGTCTCCTGGTTCAGTAGAAAATAGAACTCAATTACACTTTCTATTGTTGAAGCTAAGTACACTGCCTTAAGAAGTTGTGTGGCCCAAGTTCTTTGGTTGAAACAACAAGTCTTAGATTTAGGATTACCTGTGGACATAATTTCTATTCTGTGTGATAATACTAGTGCCATCTGCATTTCTAAGAATCCAATCCAACATTCTAGAACCAAACACATTGATATAAGGCATCACTTCATTGGGGACCATGTTACGAAAGTGGACATTGAGCTACATCATGTAGTAACTGAAAATCAACTGGCTGACATCTTTACTAAACCACTGGCCTTTGACTCATTCAGCATCTTGAGGACCAGATTATGTGTGATTGACATAAATGCTTGATTCTGATGACTACTGACTTCTGATTTATTTATTTATTTTATTCTGGTTCCGTTAGTTCGCTATTTGATTTGATTATCTGTTTCTTGCTATTTTTTGTTTTTCTGCTTATTTCTATTTTTAGCCTAGGTGTTAGTTTGATTTAAGTAGTTATTTTGATGTGATTTTCTACTTATTTTTATTTATTAGTTCATCTCTTTTGTTTACTATTTTACCTCTTTCAAAATCAGATCACTGCTCACTACTCCTGATAAACTGGATTTCGGACTGAGATTTTGCCTTATTTTTCATTGAAAGCTGGTAAGCAGTGATTGAATTTACTGTATCTGTTAAAGGGAAGAAACATTGATGATTGTTTCTCTTCCTCTAACCCCTTTACTGGTGTATTATTTCTTTTGGATAAAAATCTTCTTCAAATTAAAAAATTAGTTTTTCAAACAGAGATTTATTTTATCTTTCTACAGTAATCTACCTCATATGAATAGTGCTTTCAAAGTCTTGAGTCATTGTTATGATTTTCTGAACCAAGTGATTGCACTTATTATACGATATATGGTTTTTGTTTTGTAAATTACTCTTCCTTATTGTAGAGAGTAAGCCTTGGCGTCTCTTATATCTGGAAGGTAATTTTACAGCTGAGATCCTTTAACGATTTTGAGAGGGAGAAAGCTTACAAAAGATGCACAGTGCGCCAAATAAATTGAAAAATAGGCACAAAATGAGCCCAAAGCTGAAAAGATACAAAATGTCGCCAAACTAAAAGATACACAAAGTTTATCAAAAATTAAAAGATGCGCAAAGCGCCAAACAAATTGAAAAAGAGGCACAAAATGAGCCCCAACCAAGCCTTCTTCCCATTCAGATCATTAAATGACTTAGAAAAATCTGTGCGCCACTTAATATTTTCAAAAGCTTGAGTTTGAAAATACTGATTTCTGATTTATTACTTTGTAACAATATTATATCAAATATTTTTCTTGAACGAGGCTTGAGAGGATCTCTTTTTGAATCCAAATTCTTTTCTTCTGAATTAGATTTTTGTTTTGAAAGGAATTTGCATCCATAAGGTGTCCGAGGTGGGAGTTACGAAAGTCGATTTTCTAACTTTTTTTGGGATTTCAGCACTGTCAATCGTCTTCTTATTAGTTTTTGGATTTTAAATCAAGGTAAAATTCTTATTTATTGGAGCAGATAGATTAAAAAAAAAGAAAAAGAAAAAAAATTGTTATTTTTTGTGTTCTCGTTTCAAGTTTTATTTACTTTGGTTTTGTTTTTCATTTTAATGTTTGTGTTTTTGGGATCCCTGATCTTTCATCTCCATCCTCCATCTTTTTATTTCTTCTTCATATCATCACCACCACCTCCTCCTTCTGATCAGGATCTGCCTCCATTTTAGTTTTGTGTTTTATGCTAGTTTTTGTTTGTTCTGTTATTTCTGTTCCTCCTCCTTTCTGTGATGTCAAAAGGGAGAGTTAGTTGTTTGGTGGTATGTAGTAGTTTTTGGTTTATGTATTGATCTTGTTTCGTGTTGTTTATTTCCTTTGTAGTTATTTTCTTATACTGTTCTAGTTGTTCAATGAAATTTGAAAAGAAATTTATTTTTTGATGTGCATTGGTTAACTCCTAGTTCTTTTATTTTAAACTACTGCACTAATATTTGGCATCATCAAAAAGGGGGAGATTGTTGCAAATCTGGTTTCAAAAAGTATAGTTTTGATGATGACAAATATGTTTATACTCTATTTTACTTGGCTAATCCATTTCAGGTACAAAAGATCAAAAGTAACTCAAGCCAACTCAAGATCAGGTCCAAGTGTGTCTAAATGTAAAGTTTTCTTTTTCTTGAGTCAAATGTAATGTAACTGATTCTCTAGCTAAGTAACCTTTCACACACACACTTAAGGGGAGAGCTTGAGTGAATTAGAGTTTCTGTTCATTTTCTGTTTAGATCGTCTGGGATGATATTCACATCATCCTAGACGATCAAGTGAAAACAAAAACCCTAATTAGGGCGACCAAGTTAAGTCTGTCTGATTAAGCCGATCATCTTGGACGATCCATACATCATACGGGATGATAGGCTCAAATCAAAAATTCTCAGCCGCCAGATCAAGTTAGGTAAGTTTTATTTTAGAGATTTGATCTGATCGTCCTGGATGATACGTGTATCATCTTAGACGATCCAGTACAATCATGCCTAAATTAGTCTAGTGATTAAGGAAAGCAATTAATATTTAATTGATACGATCACATTGTCAGGGACGATCGTAAGATCGTCCGTGATGATCAGGATTGTCTAGTGTGTTTCAGCTGTACATCCAGAGCGGTGCTTAGGATGATTTTGGATCTTTTTGAACTAATCGTACAGGATGATATCCGTATCATCCTGGATGATCAAGTCTTTCTTATGTGGTCCAGCACAAGTTTCTCTAGACGACCAGAGCGATCTTCTGGACGAAATTCTTGAATTTACACTAATCGTCCCAGACGATCGTAGAATCATACGGGATGATCTAAATAACTTTTTCCACTGATCATCCAGAAGATCCAGATCATCCAGGCTAAAATAGGTGATTTTGAACTGATGGTACAGGACTATTTATCGATCATCCTGGACGATCTTGGCCGACCAATTAAGATTTAGGGCAAATTTTGAGCCCTCTAATAAAAGATCTTTTTCTTCTAACAAGAAAAATCTTTTTCCACTTTCCTTTACAGAGAAACCCTTGAGAGAGAGAGAGTTTGGGAGAGAGAGTGAGAGAGGATCTTGTGAGGGGGATTTTGTGAGTGATTAATAAAGGTTGATCCAAGCAAGGACAAGAGTCATCTTCTCTGTTCATCGTCTCTCGTCTTGTCGGAGTTCTTTGTGAGAGGATCGTTCGCAAGAAGATCTGGATTCTCTGCCCACTTCAGGAGGAAGCGAAAGGAGTTCAGGTTTTCTGCCTGCTTCAGGAGGAAGCGAAAGGAGTTCGAGGTTCTCTTCCTGCTTCAGGAGGAAGCAAAAGGAGGTTAGGTTCTCTGCCTCACCGTATCAGTGGAAAGGAGTTTTTGTACAGGCTTCTTCGCCTTGCTGTGGGTGCAGAAGGAGAGTCACTTTGAGTTAGTGTAATACCCGGAGGGGAGGCTCCGGGGAGTGGACGTAGGTCAAGTTGACCAAACCACTATAAAATCTGGTGTGTTCTTTCTGATTATTTTTTGCACTTTAATCTTCTGTGATATCTGCTTGGGTGAAATATGTGGTTGATCTTTTCGTTTATGTGTTTACTTGTTTCTGCTGCAAATCATCTAAAAGATTTTTCCTGTTGATCTCAAATTATTTAAATAACCAATTCACCTCCCTCTTGGTAGCCTCGGGACTAGTTCATCAGGGCTTAATATCCCTATCGAACTTTCATTAATAAGGTAAATAAATATATTAAGCTCTACGTATTCTTTTTAAATTAACTTATTTCATATCAATTTACTGATGTATGATTAATTTAATCTAAATTATATCATATTATTATATGAATATTTAATATATCTTTAGAAATATAAAAATATGCATAAGTTCTTAGTTTGCTGAATATGATATTATTTTAATCAACACGTGGTCTGATTATTATTCTATTAGATTGTTTGGATACTGTAGATATAAATTTATAGGTTATATAACCCATTTGGAGCTATATTTAATTTATGATGATTTTCTAAATATTAGCTTATTTTAATACTATATGCTGGGTAGCCGTTTTTGCCTTATTTTGGATGTATATGAAGACTTTTTGACTTATCCATGTGACTAGCCATTTTATAACCATTTAGAACTTATATTTCTTTAATATAAATGAATTCTTTATCATATATAATATTTTTAGAGCATAAATTAATATTAGATTAATAGTTTTATTCAAATTTGGCTTTACTTACCCTTTCTCTTTAAACCATTTTCTAGCCACTTGATCTTTGCCCTTTGCCTCCACCATGTATCAAGTCTCCCAAGTGTGGAATTCAGCTCCAGAACCTTAGCTTTGAACAAACAAAACTTATCATTAGATAAGCTACCCTTATCCGCTTCTTCCTGTTGAAGTTCTAGGACTTCTTTCTTGAGTTGTTCTTTCAACTCCTTAAGATTAGCATGCTTAGATTTGCTCCAAAAAAATAATGCCTTCAAAGATCTTTTAAATTTAGTGCTAAGAGAATGAATTTTATTACCTTGCACCTTCTTCTCCCAAGACTTCTCCATAATCTTAAAGGATGCTCGATTTGAAGACCACACTTCTTCAAATCGAATCATTCTACTTCTATGAAACCCTGCCGACATAACTTTAATAAGCAACGGACAGTGGTCTAAAGCAATTCTAGCGAGATGCCGAACTACAGCTGGTTGAATAACATCTAAAGCCAAAGAGTTGAGAAGCACTCGATCCAACCTCTCTAAGATCTGAGCTCCACCATTTTTATTATTACACCAAGTGAACCTTAGTCCTACTACCGGCACATCATGCATATCACAAATATTCATAAACGAATTCATGTCTTGAGTGCCCTAAGAAAACAAGAATTTTTTACCTCCTCTCTTCTCCTCTTGTGACAAAATATAATTAAAGTATCCCCCTACTGACATAGGAAGCTCCTGTTTCAAAAATTCCTCAAGGCTTCTCCACACAAGCCTTCTTTTATAAACTTCTTTACTGCCATATATTGTTGCAATCAGCCATACTCCTTTGTTCGGAGTGCTAAGTTCTCCAATAATTGTTTGGGGAGAAGAAAATTTAACTGAGAAAGAAACAATGTCCGACCTCCAGCATATCATCATTCCACCAGATAAACCCTCAGTAGGAAGCAGGAAGTAATCCTAACAAGGGCCAAGCATTCTATAAACTTCAACATTTTTGATAGAACTAATCTTAGTTTCTATCAATCCAACAAAAAAAAACATCTAATTCATTAACTAATTCCTTCAAATAGCGGGTGGCCTCATGTTTTCTAGCCCCCCAACAATTCCAGAGAACAATAGAAGTCATTGAATATTAGAAATGGGATTGCTCCCACCTCTACTATTTTTTAACAAACTTCCTTTCCTTTTAGTAAGAGTAATATTATCCTTAGCCAAAGATCTTAACTATTTTTTAACAAACTCCCACCTCTCATCTTCTTCATATGAAGGTATATTCAAGAGAGAAACTCCAGCATTTTTCTCCATTTCTTTCTTTTTCCTTACATGCTAAATCTTGAGAGGAGAAACTTTGATTTTCATTCCAAGAGCTCTTTTCATTTGCGAGATCAAAATCTTGGTTGGAAAGCTTCAACGCACTAAATCCTCTAACGACTTGGAGTTCTTATTTGTTTTCTTTTTCTAAATTTTTATTTGCTGCTATTTTAGTTTTTCACCATATATTTTTTCTTGAAAATATTTTTTATTTGATGAAATACTAGTTGAGAATGCTATATTAAATTTTGCTTTGCTAAATCATTTAAATCCATAAAGACAACAAAGCAAGTGTTCTTATTTCCTTTTATGTGGCATAGTTTTATATTTCATATCTAATTATTATATGATTTGAAGAGTTATAATTTAAATCAACAAGAAAAATA
Organism: Dendrobium chrysotoxum; assembly: GCA_019925795.1. Taxonomy (NCBI): domain Eukaryota; kingdom Viridiplantae; phylum Streptophyta; class Magnoliopsida; order Asparagales; family Orchidaceae; genus Dendrobium; species Dendrobium chrysotoxum. Next base: position 25,714,325 of record CM034303.1, read on the forward strand.
TTTTTATTCAAACTATTATTTATATTTTTATCAAAATATAAATTTATCTTAAAGTGAGCAAATTTTATATTCCATTTGTAAGTAGTGAGGTGATTAAAATTAATTTGTAAGATCACCTTAAATATTTTGGTCATTTTATTGCAAGATATTTTGAGCTTATATTATTTACATCAAGTTGTGTTTTTCTTTTTCTTGATATAAGCCATTTGGCTTAGTGAAGCTTAACTTGTAATTAGATTGGGTTGTACTCGCCCATGTCGGAGTGTACTTAGGTTGTACAGAACTTCTTTAGTTTAAAGAAGTGAGGTTTACAAGGCAAACTTGGATTAGTGCATTCTAGCCTGAGAGTTGGCTAGCGTGGATGTAGGTTGGATTGGAATCCGGGCGGAACGACGTAAAAATTTTTGCCTCTTATTTTTCACTTCTTGCATCAATTTTTATTTAACATTTTCATAAAAATTGTGTGTTTATTTATTCATTATAAAATAGATTTAAAATTAAATTAATTGCCTTCTTTTATTAAAAATTTTTAAGAACCCCAATTCACCCCCCCTCTTTGGGTGCCATAGTTATCCAACAATTGGTATCAGAGCCTTGGCTCTTTTTATTTTGGCTTAACATCCTAGAGTAGATCCGCTTATAAACTATGACACAAGGTTTTCCTAAGGGTTCACTTCCCGAAGGAAAATCTACTCATCGACCACCATTGCTAGATAATGTTCTTTTTTATTATTGAAAAAGCAGAATTAGTACATTCTTTAGAGGAGAAGACTCTCGTATGTGGCACATGCTTACACACCAATATCATACACCCACTAAAGAAATTAATGGAATTAAAATTCAAAAACCTTTTGATGAATGAACTGCATTAGAGAGGGAATTAGATGAGTTAAATGCTAGGGCTTATAATACTTTGCACTGTGCACTTCTTCCAGATGATTATATAAAAATTTCCATGTTAAATTCTACAAAAGAAATTTGGGATAAATTAATTATAACTTATGAAGGTTCAAGTGAGGTTAGAGATGCACACATAAATAGACTTGTTCATAAATATGAATTATTTCACATGTCTCCTTCTGAATCTATTTCTAATATGTATACAAGATTTATGAAAATAATTAATACATTATATTTTCTTGGAAGAACAAATAAGAATCAAGACTTAGTCTATAAGATTCTTAGATGCCTTCCCAAAGAATGGGATGCTAAAGTAACTGTAATTAGTGAGGCTAAAGATTTATCTACATATCCACTTGATCAGCTTTGGGGTTCTTTGATAGCACATGAACAGATTATAGCTCAAAGGGATAAGTTGGATAGCTCTTCTAAGAAAGAGAAGGAGAAAGGTAAAACCATTGCCTTACAGGTTGATGATAATGATGAAGGTAGTTCATCAAGCTCTAATGAAGATAGTGATGAGGTGGCCATGCTTTTAGGAAGACTTGAAAGCCTACTAAGGAAGAAAAACCAAAGGTACAAGAAATCCAAAAATTATAAATTTGAAACTAAGAAATTTCCTGCAGGAGAAGGAAATATTTGCTACCATTGCAAGAAGCCTAGACATATAAGAGGAGATTGTCCAAATCTTATTGATTCAAAGAAAAAGGAGATGGATGTAGAGAGAAAGAGTGACAAGAAAGAAAAGAAGCATTTCAAAAAGAAGAAGAAGGATCTATGGGCCAACCCAGATTCAGATGAATCAAGTTCACCAGATGAAGATGTGAACATTTGTCTTTTGGCAGAAGGAGAATCTGAATGTGATTCTCAAGAGGTATGTAATGATATATCTTATGAAGAATTAGATGATGCATTTAATGAATTAGTTGTTGAATATAAAAAATTAAGAAGAAAATGTAATATTTTAGAAAAAGAGCATATAAATTTAGATATTCTTTTTAATGATTTAAAAAATGAATGTAATGATTTGAAAAATAAAAATAGTTATTTATTAGATAGTTCTTTACTTGTTTGTAAACTTAAAAGAGAAAATATTTTTTTAAAAGCAAAATTAGATTTATGTATGTAATCACAAGTTCATTATAAAGTTTCATCTAATACTATATCAAAAAATACAAGTGCTTCTTATACCATACATAATAGATATCATACTACTCATTTAGAATGTGGACCCAAAAATATTTAAGTTTCAAAAGTTAACATTTGATTTTCTTTTGTAGGAATGCCTCCAAAGTAAAATCAATGAAGGCATGTGGTACTTGGTCAGTGGATGTTCAAGATATATGACGGGCGATAAAGAAAAATTCTCTATATTAAAACCAAGTGATGGAGGATATGTCACATATAGATATAATGCAAAGGGAAAGATCATTGGTATTGGATCCATATGTAAGAACTCTATTACTTTAGAAAAAGTTTTATTTGTTTCTAGTTTAAAACATAATATCAATTAGTCAATTATGTGATAAAGGTTTAAATGTTTCTTTTTTTGCTTCACATTGCATTATTAGAAATAATGAAGCTATTTTACTTATTAGAAATAGACATAAAAAATTTATTTAATTGATTTAGAGAATACAAATGATATTAATTTAAATTTACTTTGCATGAAATCTATAAATGATGATGCTTGGTTATGGCATAGAAGGTTATGTCATGCTAATATCCACACTTTAAATAAAATTTCTAAACTTGATTTAGTAGTTGGTTTACCAAAAATTAATTTTTATTTTGATTCTATATGTGATGCATGCATTCATGGTAAACATATGAAAAGTTCATTCAAGAGTAAAAATATAGTTTCTACAAGTAGACCTTTAGAATTATTACATATGAACTTATTTGGGCCAATTAATATAACTAGTTTAGGTGGTAAAAATTATGAATTTGTTATAGTAGATGATTATTCAAAATACACTTGGGTATCATTCTTAGCTAATAAAAATAACGCATTTGATGATTTTAGAAAATTCGCTAAGTATATTCAAAGAGAACAAGGTTATTTTATTCATAGAATTCAAACAAATCATGGTGGAGAATTTGAAAATAAATCATTTGAAAATTATTGTGATGAAAATAGAATTAGACATAATTTTTCAGCTCCTAGGTCCCCTCAACAAAATGGTGTAGTTGAAAGAAAGAATCATACTTTGGTTGAATTAGCAAGATCAATGTTAGATGAATATAAACTTCTAAAGTATTTTTGGGCAGAAGCAATAAACACAGCATGTTATGTTACTAATAGAGTTTATTTAAGACCTATTCTGAAAAAGACCCCTTATAAAATATTTTTTGGAAAGAAACCTAAGATTAGTCATTTATATATTTTTTGTTGTAAGTGTTTTATTTTAAATAATGACAAGGATCCTTTAGGTAAATTTGACAGTAAGTGTGATGATGGTATATTCTTAGGATATTCAATTTTTGGAAAATCTTTTAGAGTTTCTAATAAGAGAAAATTAATTATTGAAGAATCCGTTCATGTAATTTTTGATGAAAATCCTATAAATTTAATAAGAAATGATTTGAATGATGATGATATTGAGAATATAAACAAAATAAATTTGGAGGAAAAGGAGAATGATTCATTGCCTAAAGAATGGAGATATAATAGAAATCACCCAAAAGAATTAATAATTGATGATCCTTCTCAAGGTGTTAAGACTAGGAGAAACCTTAGAGATGAGGTAGGGCATTCTGCATTTCTGTCAGAAATTGAACCTAAAAATATAGATGAAGCTTTACAAGATAATTTTTGGATAATTACTATGGAAGAGGAACATAACCAATTTATAAGAAATGATATTTGAAAGTTAGACCCAAACCTCATGATCAAAATATAATTGGAACTGAATGGGTATATAAAAATAAGCTAGATGACTTAGGAAGTATTATTAGAAATAAAGCTAGATTAGTTGCACAAGAGTACACACAAATAGAAGGAATTTACTTTGAGGAATCTTTTGCACCCATAGCAAGACTAGAGGCCATTAGATTACTCCTTGTATTTGCTTGTTTTAAGCACTTTAAACTTTTTCAAATGGATGTCAAAAGTGTATTTTTGAATGGGTATATTGATCAAGATGTTTTTGTAGAACAACCACCAGGTTTTGAAAGTATTAATTCTCCTAATCATGTGTATAAATTAAAGAATATTTTATATGGTTTAAAACATGCTGTACGTTCTTGGTATGATAGGTTAAGTAACTTTTTAATTGAATATAATTTTAGAAAAGGTAAGGTAGATATAACTCTTTTTATCAAATCTATTGGAGATAATTTAATTATTATACAAATTTATATTTATGATATATTATTTGGAAGTACAAATGAGAGTTTATGCCATGAGTTTTCCTCTTTAATATCAAAGGAATTTAAAATGAGTATGATGGGAGAACTCACCTTTTTCTTAGGACTTCAGGTAAAATAACTATAGTCCGACACATTCATATGTCAAACTAAGTACATAAATGAATTATTAGAAAATTTTGATATGAAGAGATTCAAATTGAGTAAAACTCCTATAAGCCCATCAACTAGACTTGATTTAGATGAATCAGGAAAACCAATAGATCGAAAACTATATAGGAGTATGATAGGTTCACTTTTGTATCATACTACTAGTAGACATGATATTATGTTTGCTGTATGTTTGTGTGCAAGATTTCAAGCTAATCCTAAAGAATCACACTTAATAGCAGTTAAGCGAATATTTTGCTATTTGATAGGAACTCCTAAGTTAAGCTTATAGTGCCCCAAAAACTTATTATCATGAAAGATTAGGCTGGTTGTAAGGTTGATAGAAAAAGTATATCTGGAACATATCATATTTTAGGATCATTACTCATTTCTTGGTCTTCTAGAAAATAAAATTCTGTCGCTTTATCCACTGCTGAAGTAGAGTACATAGCTGCAGGTAGTTGTGTTGCTCAAGTTTTATGGCTAAAGCAACAATTTGAAGATTTTGGAATTAAGCTTAAAAATATTCGATTAAATGTGATAACACAAGTGCTATTAGTTTAACAAAGAATCCTATACAACATTCACGAATGAAACACATAGAGATTAGACATCATTTTATTAGAGATCATATTAGTAAAGGTGATGTGAATATAGATTTTGTAAACACAGATTCTCAAATAGCTGATATTTTTACAAAACCTTTAGCTGAAGAGAGGTTTTAAATGTTAAGATGTATGCTTGGAATGTTAGACCATAGCATTTAAATTTCTTATTTTTTTAATTCTTTTTAATGTTGTAAAAGGGGGTGAAGAATTATATATGTTGGTCATAATTCTTTTACATACATATATTTAGGGGGAGAATTATTATTATTATTATTATTATTAATTAGCATTCAAAAATATTTCTTAATTATTATATATATTTTTCTAATGCTTAAAAGTTATGATAAAAGGTTAATTTGCACCTTTATTATAACTAAACCCAACATAAGTTTGTCAACATCAAAAAGGGGTAGATTGTTGATATTATCTATATCATGTCCCATTCTAGAGATTTTGATGATAACAAACATATGCTTAGATGTTCTAATTTGTGTGTTAAGTATTTTTGGTGCAATAATTTGATGGATATGCATGATAATTTCAATTTGAGTTGAAAGAATTTAAGTTGGACCAATATGGAAAGCTTGAAGATTTTTATGTAGGAGTGTGTTAGTGGTTCATTAGTATTTACTTGCTCAGTTTAATTTGCTCACAATTTAAATATCTATTAAAATATTTTATATATTATTAATTAAGGATAATAAGTATGATTTAAAAATCTAATAAGATTCCTTAATTAAATTTTATATGATCCATTGATTACATAGAATTTATCAAAAATATAAAGATACTTAATAAGGTAAATAAATATAATAAGCTTTACATATTCTTTTTAAATTAACTTGTTTCATATCAATTTACTGATGTATGATTAATTTAATCTAAATTATATCATATTATTATATGAATATTTAATATATCTTTAGAAATATAAAAATATGCATAAGTTCGTAGTTTGTTGAATATGATATTATTTTAATCAAGACGTGGTCTGATTATTATTCCGTTAAATTATCTGGATTCTATAGATATAAATTGATAGGTTATTTAACCCGTTTCGAGCTACATTTAATTTATGATGATTTTCTAAACATTAGCTGATTTTAATACTATATGCTGGGTAGCCATTTTTGCCTTGTTTTGGATGTATATGAAGACTTTTTGATTTATCCATGTGACTAGCCATTTTATAGCTATTTGGAACTTATATTTCTTTAATATAAATGAATTATTTATCATATATAATATTTTTAGATCCTAAATTAAAATTAGATTAATAGTTTTATTTAAATTTGGCTTTACTTACCCTATCTCTTTAAATACCTCTCATCTTCTTCATATGAAGGTATATTCAAGAGAGAAACTCCAGCATTTTTTTCCATTCGTTTCTTCTTCCTTACATGCTAAATCTTGAGAGGAGAAACTTTGATTTTAATTCCAATAGCTCTTCTCATTTGCGAGATCAAAATCTTGGTTGGAAAGCTTCAATGCACTAAATCTTGTAACGTCTTGGAGTTCTTATTTGTTTTCTTTTTCTAAATTTTTACTTGCTGCTATGTTAGTTTTTCACCATATATTTTTTCTTGAAAAATATTTTTTATTTAATGAAATACTAGTTGAGAATGCTATATTAAATTTTTCTTTGCTAAATATTTTAAATCCATAAAGACAACAAAGCAAATATTTTATTTCCTTTTATGTGGCATAGTTTTGCATTTCATATTTAATTATTATATGATTTGAAGAGTTATAATTTAAATCAGCAAGAAAAATATTTTTATTCAAACTATTATTTATATTTTTATCAAAATATAAATTTATCTTAATGTGAGCAAATTTTATATTCCATTTACAAGTAATGAGGTGATTAAAATTAATTTATAAGATCACCTCAAATATTTTGGTCATTTTATTGCAAGTTATTTTGAGCTTGTATTATTTACATCAAGTTGTATTTTTCTTTTCCTTGATCTAAAGCCATTTGGCTTAGTGAAGCTTACTTTGTAATTAGATTGGGTTGTACTCGCCCGTGTAGGAGAGTACTTAGGTTGTAAAGAACTTCTTTGGTTTAAAGAAGTGAGGTTTGCAAGGCAAACCTGGATTAGTGGATTCTAGCCCGAGAGTTGGCTAGTGTGGACGTAGGTCATAGTGGAATCCGGGCCGAACCATGTAAAAACTTTTGCCTCTTATTTTCACTTCTTGCATGAATTTTTATTTAATATTTTCAAAAAAATTGTGAGTTTATTTATTCATTGCAAAATAGCTTTAAAATTAAATTAATTGCCTTCTTTTATTAAAAATTTTTAAGAACCCCAATTCACCCCCTCTTGGGGTGACATAATTATCCAATAGCCACAATATGAGAAGGGATTTCTTTACTAAAAACTTTGGCAACCAAAGAGTTATGAAGCCAGTTAGCATTCAAAACTTCGTTAGACTCATCCAATTTCACTGCCTTACCATCCTCTATCAATACAGTGTCTCCCTATTTAAAATTCAGTTTAATATAAGGCTTTTTAATCCAAGGGTTATCAACACTTTTCTCGTTCCCATTATTCATAGGCATTTGATTAAAAATTGGCACCGCATCATGTACATTACCCAAAGAAGACTCCACTCTACGACCTTCAGGACCTTCTTTGACATTATTACAAAAGATTTTGTTAACATATATCATGGAATTCACATTTATCGCACTGTCGCCAGGGATTGCATTTGAATTGCCAAATCTATTAATAAAAAGATTCATAACTGACGAAGAAGCCTCAATGTCGCAAGATTTAAATGGAGAAGAACCATTTGATTTCACCATACGCGGTGTTCTACATTCAGATACCTGAGCAACATCTTTACCCTTACCCTCAACAAACATTCTCTTCATAGGAACAAAGCCAATATTTTCAATAATAACTAAAGAACCAAATTATCTTCTCTTACCCACCTCATTAGCGTCCTGAATCAAATTAACATCTAGCCGAGCCAAATCGCCTCTATCCTGATAGAATAAACTATAATTAGGGTGGCCATTCTTCGAAGAGGAGGTCGATGGTCGGCGGTGATCCACTGCCATTCCCTACAAACATGCACAGAAAAGAGGATAAAAAATTGGAAAAAAGGAAATTTGAAAATCAAGAGTTTCTATCTCTAAATGGGAGTTTCAAGAGTTGGTGTTCTTAACAAATTTAGGACCATTTAACATCATCATTAGATTGTCAAAACTAGACTTGAACTTAACCAAGCTACCATCAGGGTACTGGGAATGGTTAAAGATAATGTTCATATTATTAGAAAAATTGAAAATTAGCTTACTATCCATTTCTAAAATTAAACCATAATTTTATATTAGTTTTTTTAACCTACTAGCTTTTGAAAAGACATTTTGATATGGAAGATCACTGAACTAAACTTATTGAATTCCAAAGCAAGCATGATGATGGGTAAAGCCTTTTAGATTTATGGAATTGATATTGATTTAATTGGGATAACCCAAATAATCAGACCAAGCTATATAGGGAATTATAACAATGAGGTATTATTCAGAACTAAGTGATTGGTTGAAGCAGGTAATTAGAGATGGAAGGTTTAATTCACTGCAAAATTTAATATACAACATGCCAAGAATTTAATATTGATCATGTTTAGTAAAGAATGAAATGAATAATATGTCCAACAAAATCAAGGGTAATTTCATACTATGGATATAAAAAGATTTAGTCACCATTAAATATGGAGAGAGGAATCATCCTTAGTAGAGTTGCCAAAAATAATCATTCGGAAAATATATTACTATGTAATTTTGAAATTTATATTCATTTAATTAAATCTACATAGATAACAACATGCTATCTCAAGACATCAAAATTATGTTTTACTAATATTTTAAAAATAGAAATATATTTTATCATATTCATGATCAAATGCAGCGTATAAAATATCTAAAGATCTTGAAAGATAAACTGATATTCAATAATCATTTTGAAAAAAAAAAAAGTAGGATAAACCTTATCTATGACTCACCGATTTTTTCCTACTTTGTCAGACTAAAGTAAGGTTTAATTTTTTATTAGGGTTCTAAGTTCTCCATAAAGGCAAGCCTTCATGTTAATTATATCTATAGAAGAGTCTTAAGAAGACTCTCGATTAAAGTGTGACTAAGTCTTTATTAATATATAAAGATTGTATGCAAAGATTTAAATTAGGATTTATTAACAGGAAATTTATGAAGCTAAACACTTATTTTTAAAATTCATAAGAGAAAAGATACATAGTGTTTTAAGATTTTGAGATATGCATAAACATTTCAACCTATGTTATAGTTTGGCTTTACTGATTTAGATTAGAATTTAATTTTAGATTTAGGTTGAAAGCTTATTAAATAAGTAGGAGTGTACTCCAAGAAGGAAGTCCATAAGGCATGCAGCTGGACTTACATGTACCTAGAGTTGACAGCCAAGTAACCACATAGGTGCTTTTATAAAAATATGACTTTAGGCCTAACAAAATGGGAAATATACATTTCCTTTTAATACTAGAATGAATGTTTAAATTTCAAAATTCAAGTCAGGGTTTTATTATGTGTAAATTATATATTGCTTATTATGTAAAAATTTAGTAAAAATATATTATTTTAGTTTTTTGGTGTGGGAAATGTTCATGAGAAGGCTAAAATTCATAAGTGTTGAATGAGAATTACAACGCTCAAAGATTTCGCATCACAGTGTTGTTAACTATAACAACCTAGTGCCTAATTTAGACATTATAGAGCCGACTGCTCTAGAATTTTAGGAAGATTGGTGCTACGATGGAGCCAAGGATAGTGTCACAGTGCATCATAATGTTGTTGTGCCAGAAATCCATGTCGTAGCATTTTAATCTCAGGAATTTAAATGTCAGAGAACCATTCATCACAATGTCGTAGTGTTGGATTGAACTTTCAAGTGCTATGTTGCTCAATATTTCCGACACCATGGTAGAGAAGTTTCCAAAATGTGGAGCTATGCCAACTCATCCAAAAGATGTATTTATTCAACTATTAACCACACCAAGTCAGCACAACACTATAGCAGAGCAAGCCTAACAGAACTGAGGTGCCAGTTCATTTTATAACGTTATAACTCAAACACATCAAGTACCGCGATGCCAGAGGCTATTTTTGCACTTATTATAAATTATTTTTTTAGTTCTTGTGTAATGGAGTTCTATTAATTTTAGTGGAGTCTTGTAGATTTGCATGTTTTTCTTTAGAGCAAAGTCTAAGGGAGGGTATAGAAGGGTAAGATACTTTCACTTAAAGATCTTAGCCTGTATTATATTAGCAATTCTATTATTCAAGAAAGGAGTGTAGAGAATATCAATTGATCCTTCCGAATGACCTTTATCTTTATTAATTGTCCTTTATGTTTTTCTTATATAAATGAAATGAATATGAGTTTTCTTTTTTATGTTATCTATATCCTACTAAATCTTAGAGTTTTAGGCTAATGATGTAAACATATAGCAAGTAGCTCTTACATTTTGAATTAGCTTATAGATATTTTTAATATCTCCCATAATTAGTTTAATAAATATAATGACCATATACATAGTTAATATTTAGTGTAATATACTACCTTGATAGAGGAATATTGGAATAAATATGAGTAGTGAAATAGAATATTTATTGCGAATCTGGGCCCAAGTATAGTGATTTTGATGATAACAAATATTACTATTTCTTTACTTTTGCTATTATGGATATCTGCTTCTATTTTCCTTGCTTACTAACCTGTTAGGTCCATAGGTTCACTTGGAACGTCAATCAGCTCAAGATCAGGTAGACTAGGATTGAGTCAGTATGTAATTTCTATTTCAATGTATATTTTACCTTTTGTTGAATCAAATGTACTATGATGGATCTTGAAGCTAAGTAACCTTGCACACATACACTTAGGGGGAGAAATTTTGTGAGTTAGAGAATTTTCTGGTTTTTGATCATATTGTATAGGATAATTCTCAATCATTCTGGATGATCAGTTAAAAATATAAACCCTAATTAAGGCATCCTTAATTATTAAGTTAGCTTAACTAATCATCCTAGACAATTTATAATCAGCACAAATTAAAACAAATAGCCACCAATCATAATTTAGGCAAGATTTCATAATTTAAAATTTGTTATAATCATACAGGACGATCCATATTGTCCTGGAAGATTCATGACAATCATGCCTAAAATAATCCCTTGATTTGGGGATTAATTATAATTAAATTGATCGATCAAATCATGTAGGATGATCAAAAACCATCATCCTAGATGATCTGAACACTACATGGTACTACAATTAATTGCCACCTATCATACAAGACAAAAACTTTAACTTCTCAACTAGTCATCCTGGACGATACCACTACATCGTACTGGATAAACCATGGGCTATATGGGATGATAATTAATGACCAGCCATCTACTGGACTATCAATAGCCACTCATGAACTAATCATCCAGGATGATAGAAATATCATACGAGACGATTCTTTCAAATACTTGAACTGATCGTACAGGCAATACTGATTGTACTAGCTGAAAGGGCTATTTTATACTAATCATATAGGATGATATTTGAATCATCCTGGATGATCTTTGTCGCCAAATTAAAAATTAGGGCAGTTTTTGAAGCCTCCTATTTAAGCTCTCCTAATTATTGCTAAGAAAATCTTTTGATGTTGTTCTAACCAAAGAGAGCATAGAGAAGGAGAAGGAGAGTTTGGGGGAGAGAGAGAGAGAAAGGATCTTGTGAGCGGGAGTTTATGAGGAGATTCATAAAGGTTGCTCCAAGTAAGGATTTAATCATCTTCTTCCTTCTTCATTCTTAATTCCTTGGTGGCTCTAGGGAGATGATCATCAGTATTAGATCTAGGTTCTCTGCCTACTCTAGGAGGGAGTAAAAGGATTATCAGGTTCTCTACCTACTCAAGGAGGGAGTAAAAGGATTCCAGGTTCACTGTATTCACCAGGAGGGTAAAAAAAGAATTAAGGTTCTCTGCCTCACCGGGTCGGTGGAAAGATTTTGTAAGGGCTTCTCTGTCTTGCTATAAGAGCAAAAGAAGAAACACTAACTGATTAGTGTAATAACTAGAATGGGAGGTTCTAGGAGTGGATGTAGGTCAGATTTGATCGAACCACTATAACATTATGTGTTCTCTTTCTTATTACTTTTTTTACATTTTATTTCTGTACTTTCTATGATTTATTTTATTCTTGAAATCTTTGATTTTGATGTCTGTTTCTGCTTAAGATTATTTAATTTTTAAAATATTTTAAAAGATAAAAAAGATTTTTCAATTTTGTTTAAAGAAGTTTTAAAAAATACTAATTCATGCCCCCCTCTTGGTTAGCCTCGGGCTAGTTCTATAGGGTTTAACCACCCTCACAATCTTTCAAGTGGTATCAGAGTGGGATTCATAAAATTAAGTTTTAGAAAACTTTTGAATTTCGATTAATGGCTAATTTTGGTAATCAAAACACGTCAGAAGGTTATTCAATTACTCGACCACCTCTATTTGATAATATTCCTTTTGATTTTTTGAAAACTCGCATGTCCACCATTTTACAATCAATTGATTATCGCATGTGGATGCTTGTTAGAGAAGGTTATTCTACATCTTATAGACTTGTAAAAGGTGTTACAGCTGATGATAGAGATCTAGCACAACTGAATGCTAAATGCTTAAACTATTTTTTCTGTGCATTAAAATTTAAAGATTATATGTGTGTTTCCACTTATTCTACTGGTAAAAAAATTTGGCATAAACTTTGCACTACTTATGTAGGAACAAATGTAGTTAAATAATCTATGTTTAACATCTTACTTTATGATTATGAACTTTTTTATATAAAACCTAGTGAAACAATTTTTGAAATGTGTACTAGGTTTACATAAATTATTATATCCCTACATGCCTTAGGGATAGAACTTACAAATTATGAAAAAGTGAACAAGATTTTGAGATGTTTACCTTCTTCCTATGATGCAAAAATTACTACCATTACTGAATCTAAGGACTTGAATGTTTATTCAATTGAAAACTTACTTGGATCACTAATTACTTACAAGTAAGGAGTGAACCAAAGGCAGCTTGATGCATGTGACAAAAAAAAGGAGAAAACTGTAGCCTTGAAGGCTAATGATTCTGACATTGAGCCTTCTGGTTCTGATGATGATGACTTTGCTTTAATATCAAGACAATTTAAAAGCTTCTTAAGGAAGAAATAAAAGCATCATCAAAAGTGGAATAAAGGTAAGAATAATAAACATTCGAAAGTTTCTTATGATGTTATCTATTTTGAATACATGAAGCCAAGGCATCTGACGTCTTGTTTCCCAACTCGGAAGGCTCACCCAAGCATGGAGAAGGGTGAAGAAAAACCTAAGTTCAAGATGGAAAAGAAAAGGATCCAAAAGGCTTTCTAGACAGACTCAGCATCAGACTCCTCTAAAACAGAAGTAGAAGAGGAGGTAACGAACCTGTGTTTAATGGCTGATGATCGTCTTGATCACTCTGATCAAGAAGTGGTATGTGATATTACATATGTTCAATTATTTAAAGTATCTAAAAGAATTTATTTTTCATATAGGAAGCTCAAAAAAGTATATGCTAGCCTCAATATTGAATTTTTAAAACTACAGAAATAGCATGAATGCTTAAGGAAAGATCACTCCACTCTAGATAGTAATCACATGGCTTTATTAGATGAATTTGAGGAATTAAATAAAAAGTATTCAAATTTAACTACTGAGCATGATTCATTAAGAACATCGCATGTTGATTTAGAAAAAGCTTTCAAAGAATTAGAAACTATTGATTGCAATTTAAACAGTAGTTAGCATTCATTGAAATAGGAATTGGCAAGCTATGAAAAGGCAAATGAGTTTCTAAGAGAAAAATTCATTGCATTAGAGTAAAATAAAACACCACCTTTACTTGAAAATTTTTATAACCCATTAATAAAGCATGCATCATTCAAACCTGGGAAGAGGCACTATTACCCATATAGATTAGTTAACCCTTTTCCTGGTTTTAAATATTTTTCTTATTGCATGCTAAGACATATCTCCCACACTTAAACCATTCACCGTAGAACACATTTGTTATGGAGATCAAAATTGTAAAATTCATAGTATAGCATGAATACATTTTATTCCTCTTTCTATAATATGGGACCCAAATCTGTTTGGGTTCCTAAATATAACATCTGATGATTTTATAGGTGTGCTCTCACCAAAGGCCTCATGAGAGCATGCGGTACTTGGGATAGTGAATATTCATGGCACATGACAAGAGATGCAAATCAATTCATTTTGTTAGAGGCCAGAGCAGAAGGCAAGGTAACACTTGGAGGCAACACCACCAAAAGAGTGGTGGGATCAGATATAATTGGTGATTCAAAAAATTTCATCATTGAAAATATTTTGCTTGTAGAAGGACTGAAATACAGTTTATTCAGCATCAACCAGTTCTATGATAAAGGCTTTAGCATAAAATTTCTGCCAACCAGATGCAATATAAGCTTAAATGATAAAATTATAGGAAAAAAGGATCAACAATGTTTACATGCTGGATCTAAATTTCTTTAAAGCTGATATTTCTCTTGGCTTCAATAATTATTGATAAATCTTAGCTGTGGCATAGGAGATTATATCATGCAAGCATGAAAAGCCTTAGGAAGATCACCCAAAAAGACTTAGTGAGAGGTGTCCCCAAACTAGAGTTCACTAAGAACCACACGTGTGATGCCTGCTAGTTAGGAAAGTAAGTCAAATCCTCCTTCCACTCAAAAAAAAATATTAACACTAGTAAACCCTTAGAAGTCCTTCACATGGATCTCTTTGGACATGTCACTACTTAAAGCCTAGGAGGGAAAGTCTTTGGGTATATGATAGTTGATGATTATTCGAGGTTTACTTGGGTTAGATTTCTATCTCATAAAAGTGAATCATTCAATGAGTTTAAATCCTTTTTCACTTGGATTCAGAAGAAACTAGATTGTGAAATATTAACCATTTATAGTGACCATGATGAAGAATTTGAGAATGAGAAATTTTAGTCTTTCTGTATGGAGTAAGGGATAGATCATAATTTTTCAGCTCCTAGGACCCCTCAGGAGAACAGAGTTACTAAAAGAAAGAATAGGACCTTGGTAGAAGCTGTTAGAGCCATATTAGCTGAATACTCACTTCTTAAATACTTCTGGGCAGAAGCGGTGAATACTGCCTGTTATATTCTAAATAGGGTAAATCTTATATCAAAGTTGAACAAAACACCCTATGAAATTCGAAAGGGTAGGACACTCAACCTCTCTTACCTTTGTGTGTTTGGATGTAAAGTGTTCATTCTGAAAAATGGGAAGTCTCAACTAGGGAAAATTTACCCAAAATTCGATGAAGGAGTGTTCATAGCTTGCTCAAGTGTTGGGAAATCCTATAGAGTCTTCAATAAAGGAACACTGGTGGTTTAGGAGACCACTTATGTTATATTTGATGAATCTCATAATTGTGGTGGGTCTAGGGAAGAAGAAGAAGAGGTTGTAGAAGTCACCCAAGGAGTAGAAATTATAAATCTAGAGGAAAGGATAGAACCCAAATTTTTATTGCCTAGAGAATGGAGATATTGTTCAAATCATCTTAAAGAACTAATCCTAAGAGGCCCATTTGAAGGTGTTAGAACTAGGCATGGACTTAGAAAAGAAGTAAAGTACTCTACCTTCATTTTAATAACTGAACCAACCAACCTAAATCAAGCCTTATTTGATAAATTATAGATCATATCCATGTAGGATAAGTTTAATTAATTTGTTAGGAATGATGTTTGGGAGTTAGTAGAAAGACCTAAGAATCAAAGTGTGGCTAGAACTAAATGGATTTTCAAAAATTAAAAGAATGATTCTGGAATAGTGGTGAGAAATAAGGCAAGATTGTTAGCTAAGGGATACAATTAGATAGAAAGGATTGACTTTGAAGAGACCTTTGCCCCTGTAGCTAGATTAGAAGCCATTAGGGTGCTACTAGGCTTTGCCTATTTTAAGGGATTCAAACTATTTCAAATGATATTAAGAGTCCCTTTCTTAATGGGGTAATAAAAGAAGATGTGTATGTTGAATAACCCTCAGGCTTTAAAAATTCATAATTTCCTAATCATGTGTTCAAATTAAAAAAAAGACTTTATATGGACTAAAATAAGCACCCAGGGCATGATATGAAAGACTTAGCACATTCTTACTAGAAAGAACCTTTGTTAAGAGGAGTGTAGACACCACCCTATTTTTGAAAAAGGTAGGAGATGAATTACTTATTATCTAAATCTACATTGATGATATTCTATTTAGATCTTCTAATGAAAAATTGTGTGATAAATTTTCAAAAATAATGAGTAAGGAGTTTGGAATGAGTATGATGGGAGAACTGACTTACTTTCTTAGATTTAGCATAAGGCAAAAGGATGATGAAACTTTTCTTAGTTAGTCAAAATACATTAAGGACAACCTTAAGATATATGATATAAATAAAGCCAAGATAGTAACACTACCATGAGTTCTAGTGTTTTGTTAGATAAAGATTCAAATGGAAAATCTATTGATCAAAAGAAATACAACGGCATAATTGGATCACTTCTTTACTTGACTACTAGCAGACCTGATATTATATTTAGTATTTTTCTCTATGTTAAATTTCAAGCTGATCTAAAGGAGTCCCACCTTACTGCTGTTAAGAGAATCCTTAGATATCCCTTTGGGACCCAAGACTTAAGAATTTGGTATCCTAGGAATAGCACCTCTTTTAAAATTATAGGATATTCTAATTCAGATTTTGTAGGATGCAAAGTTAATAGGAAAAACACTTCTAGGACCTGTTAATTCATAGGACAATCCTTAGTCTCCTGGTCCAATAGAAAATAGAACTCTATTGTACTGTCTACTGTTGAAGCTGAATATATTGCCTTAGGAAGTTGTGTGGCCTATGTCCTTTGGCTAAAGCAACAAATTCTAGATTTAGGACTTCCTGTAGGCACAATTCCAGTCTTATGTGATAACACTACTGCCATCTTCATTTCAAAGAACCCAATCCAACACTCCAGGACCAAACATATAAACATCAGGCACCACTTCATTAGGGACCATGTTTCCAAAGGAGATATAGAGCTACACCATGTAGCCACTAAAAACCAACTTGCATATATCTTCACAAAACCACTGGCCTTTGAAACCTTTAGTACCTTAAGAACCAGATTAAGTGTGATAGATATTCATACTTTAAAATGATGCTTTCTATTTATGATTATGTTCTTAGTATTTTGTTTGATTTGTTTGTTTATTTCTTTTTATGTATTTTTTATTTTAAGTTTTTGATTTCCTATTATTTTTTTCTTCAGTACGTTTTGAATCGGGTCACTGTTCTTTTTTGTTGATGAACTTGCTTTTCAAATGATATTTTTTTCTTATTTTTATTTAGAAGCCTGTAAGTAGTGATTGACTCCTCAAAAATAGTTAAAGGAAAAAATATTGATGATTGGTTCTCTTCCTCTAACTCATTTAATGGTATTGTTTTCTTTTTTAATCAAAATCTATTTCAAAATTAAAAAGTTGGACTTTGAAATAGTGATCTATTTTATTTTTCTTTAGTAATTTGTCTCATATGAATAGTGTTCTAAATCATTGAATCACTTTCATATTTTTTTAATCAGGTGGTTGCATTTATCATATGGGTATGATACCATTTTATGGTTTACTCTTCCTTTTCTAAAAGAGTGAGTTTTTGTTCTCTTATATCTAGAGAATAATCTCACACTTGAGAGTCTTTAGAGGTTATGAAAGGAAGAAAGCTCACAAAAGAAATGAAAAGAGGCACAAAATGAGCCCTACACTAAAAAGATACGCAATGTTCTCCAACTAATTACAAGATACAGAAAGTGTATCAAAAATCAAAAGATGTGCAAAGTACGCCAAATAATTAGAAAAGAGGCACAAAATGAGCCTAGAAAGAAAAGCTTCCTTCCCTTTTAAACCTTTAAAAATTTTAGAAGAATCCATGTGCCACTTAATATCTTAAAACACTTGAGATTGAAAATCATGATTCATGATTCTTTACTTTGCAATACTATTTTATCAGATATTATTTCTGGAACGGAGTTTGAAAAAATCACTTTTCTTATCTAATTTCTTATTTATGAATTAGATTTTTGTTTAAAAGGAATTTTAACCTATAAGGTGTACAAGGTAGGGTTTATAAAATTGATTTTCTAACATTTTTTAGATTTCAGTGTGTCATTTCATTCTTGATGGTTTTTAAATCCAAAAATTAAGGGAAATTTATCATTTAGTCGAGATTGATTAATTCAAAAAAAAACTCTCTGCTTTTGATTTATGTCTAGTGTTATTTGATTTTTTATGTTATTTTTTCTGTGTTTTTATATTTTTATTTTTGTATTGAAGTCCTCTTGATCATCACTTTTCATTCCTTTTTTATGGTTTTGCTCACATCGACTAGGACGATCCAATTCATCCTGTACGATCTGAATAAAGATACATCTCATAAATCATAGCACATCCAACGGTTGAAACACACCCATTATTAGTAATCATCGCATATGATTCAACATCGTACTATATAATCGACATGGTAAAAACTTTTGGACGATTTAAATGCTATTAGGCTGATTCATTATTGCACATTGTCCTGTAAGATCCAGACATTCATCCTGTATGATCCCTTTATTCAATGGTCATACAAGCTAACTCTTCGAGATGATCTCTTTGTGTCTAATCATCTAGTATGATATCTGATCATCTTGTATGATATAAACAAACTCTTTTACCATTTTCCTAGATGAATTGATTGAACCAGATCATCTTGTCTGATACACCTATCGTACTGTACGTTCTATCAAATACTTTATAAACAACTATTTTTCCCTCACTTTTCTTACACCATTCCAATCTCTCTTATTACCTTTGACCTCTAAGTTCTGTAATAGCTAGTGGTAAGTACTCCTGAGTGCTCACAGGTAACTCCTCTAAGAGATCTATAGATCCTAGATTTGCTGAAGAAGCTGACGAGGCTGCATATCTTTCCTAAAAGAATGCTGGCTTTAATCCATCCAAAATAGTCAACCAAGAAGTGTTAAACTTCAAGGTGCTTAAACTCTTTTCCCATAGTACTCTTGGATTCAACATTACCTTGGCCTTTCCCTTAAACTCTGAATTAGTTTTTGAATTTTTTGTGAGCCTTAGAATCAATAGTGAGGGTACTGCCCTCCAATCCTTTGTTAATAGAAGGCCAGTTGAGATCACCTATTAGAACCTACATGAATTTCTCCATCTCTTAACTACTAGCAAAAAAATTCACACTCTAGCGATAAATACCGATTTTGATCAGGCCCAAGCCAACACTATTCTAAGAGAATCCAATGTTAACTCTCACATTTGTTCTGTTAACACCTTAGTACAGAATGATAGGATCATTTTGCATATTCTTTACAACTCGATAATTCCAAAAGCTGGTGATTGAATAAATATTACTCTTGTGTTGTCTCTTACTACCTATTTCATAATGGCTGAAATTGACTTTAATGAAGCTGACCTCCTTATTCGATACCTTGAAAATTTTACAGTCGTTCGAGATCCTTGTCATAATAGATTACACAATTTAACTTTAGGACACCTCATTTCCTTTGTCCTTGAATCCAAATATGACCTTCAATATCATGCATCACCTGACCACTTTCTGGTCTTGTATTCCAATAGCTCCTTCCACGTCCTTCATTGCGCTCATCACCCAACATTCATGA
The DNA here is from genome assembly GCA_019925795.1 of Dendrobium chrysotoxum. Lineage (NCBI taxonomy): Eukaryota > Viridiplantae > Streptophyta > Magnoliopsida > Asparagales > Orchidaceae > Dendrobium > Dendrobium chrysotoxum. Next base: position 25,734,172 of record CM034303.1, read on the forward strand.
TGGTGTCCACCTAGAAGAGGAAGAGGAAGGTCCAACACCTATTCCTACACCAACCCTTATCTGCTAACAATCCCAGGAAGGTCAACTAGTGGAGAGATTTGACCAGTGGGAGACTAGATTTGATGCCTATGTAGTCTAGCAGTAGAAATTTTACGATCAGGATATGGCCTGGTTTTAGGAGCAGTTTGCCTCTTTTCACCAATACTTTCAGCCACCACCACCACCTCCACTAGACCAAGGTTCCCCTTTCGACTAGTCTATCAGTGTTTTGTTCTATTTAGCATGTTTTTTTTCTATCTTAGTGTTTTTTTTCCTCCTTTTATGATGTCAAAAGGGGGAGTAGTATATTGGTTGCTTAGTTTGTTTCTTAATATGTCATTTACTTTTATTTTAGTAAAACTTGTATTGTTCTATTTCTATTATTCTTTTTATGTCTCATTAAAAAAAGGGGGAAAAAACAAAAACAAAAATTTTCCTTGCTTTGAAATTTTTTACAGCAATATTTGCCATCATCAAAAAGGGGGAGATTGTTGCAAATCTGGGCCGAAGTATAGTGATTTTGATGATAAAAAATATTACTATTTCTTTATTTCTGCTATTCTTCGATATTTAATTTTTTTTGCCTTGCTTATTAACCTGTAAGGTCCACAGGTTTACTTGGAATGTCAATCAGCTCAAGATCAGGTAGACTTGGATTGAGTTAGTCTGTAATTTCTATTCTAATGCATCTTTTATCTTTTCTTGAGTCAAATGTACTGTGATGGATCTTGAAGCTAAGTAACCTTGCACACACACACTCAAGGGGAGAAATTTTGTAAGTTAGAGAGTTTTTAGTTTTTGATCACATCATACAGGACGATTCTAAATAATCCTGGACGATCAGTTAAAAATACAAACCCTAATTAGGGCATCCCTGATTATTAAGTTAGCTTAACTAATTATCCTAGATGATTTATATCATACAAGTCAATTAGTACAAATTGAAACAAATAGTCACCAATCACAATTTAGGCATGATTTCAAAATTCAAAATTAGTTCTAATAGTACAGGCCAATCCATATCTCCCTGGATGATCCATGACAATCATGCCTAAAATAATCCCTCAATTAGGGGATTAATTTTAGTTAAATTGGTCGATCAAATCACACATGATGATCGAAAACCATCATCCGGGATGATTTGAGCACTACATGGTATGATTATTAATCGCCACCTATCATACAGGATGAATACTTTAACTTCTAAACTAATCATCCTGGATGATACCTGTATATAATACTAAATGAACTGTGTGCTGCATGAGACAATAATTAATCGCCAGCCATCATACTGGATGATCTATAACCACTTATGAACTAATCATCTAGGATGATAGAAATATCGTACATGATGATTCTTTTAAATACTTGAACTGATCGTACAGGCAATGCTTATTGTACTGGCTGAAAGGGCTATTTTATACTAATCATACAGGATGATATTTAAATCATCTTGGATGATCTCTGCCGCCAAATTGAAAATTAGGGCTATTTTTTAGGCCTCCTATTTAAGCTCTCCTAATTACTGGCAAGCAAATCTTTCCCTTTTGTTCTAACCAGAGAGAGCTTAGAGAAGGAGAAGGAGAGTTTGGGAGAGAGACAAAGGATCTTATGAGGGCGGGTTTATGAGGGGATTCACAAAGATTGCTCCAAGCAATAATTCGATTATCTTCTTCCTTCTTCATCTTTGGTTCCTTGGTGGCTCTAGGGAGATGATCATCAGCATCAGATCCAGGTTCTATGTCTACTCTAGGAGGGAGTAAAAGGTTTGTAGGTTCTCTATCTACTTCAGGAGGGAGTAAGAGGATTTCAAGTTCACTACCTTCACTAAGAGGGTGAAAAAGGATTCAAGATTCTCTACCTCACCAGGTTAGTAAAAAGATTTTGTAAGGGCTTCTATGTCTTGCTATAGGAACAAAAGGTGAGACACTAACTGATTAGTGCAACACCTGGAATGGGAGGTTCTGGGAAGTTGACGTAGGTAAGATTTAATTGAACCACTATAAAATTCTGTATGGTCTTTCTTTTTTACTTTTTCTATATTATATTTCCGCACTTTTCTATGATTTATTCTGTGGTTAAAATCTTTGATTTTGATATCTGCATTCACTTAAGGTTATTTAGTTTTTAAAATATTTAAAAAGACAAAAAAAGATTTTTCATTTTTGTTTGAAGAAGTTTTTAAAAAACACCAATTCAACCCCCCTCTTGGTTAGCCTCGAGCTAGTTCTATAAGGTTTAACTGCTGTCACGAACTTTCAATATTGGCATACCTAAAAATAGGATGTTTAATCATCTAGGTCCTATGGAGATATTATAATTATAGGAAGGCCATAATCCTTTCTTTTCACCCCTACATGCTTGATAGAGATCTAGGGATGTATATGCTCTAATCTATAACTAAAATAAAGTGTCTCATTAGAAAAATTATGTTGTTTCGCATTCATTAGTCTAAAATACTTTATTTATAATAGTATTTATTTTTTTTACAAGTCTATATTAATTTGAAGAACTCCAAAATAACTATTTTTCATTTAGTAGGTTAAAATGTGCATTTATACTATATAATAATAGTTTAATTCCAATTAAGCAGAACACTTTCTCATGAGATTGACACTCTTCTCTATCATTTTATTACTTGATCGGCATGTATACTTGAATAACAAGTGGGATTTCATTATTTTTATATCACAAGAAACCTAAGGACATTTATATTACACCTTAGCTCTCTATATAGCTTACCTCAATCGCTGCCAACTACATAAAGTTTTTGGCATCCTTGCCGGGGAAGTAACATGTGTATTATAATTTTAAATTATATTGTTGAAATAAGTGCATAATTAAACCTACTTATAATATCCTATATCTTTATTTTACTATTTATATTAAAATTTTGAAAAAGATAAAAAGTTTTATTCTGAGATATAAAAAGATAAAGCGCATAATTAATTATTTATTTTTTGTTCTTTATTTTGTTTCATCATTGTTGCATGATTAGTAGATATAGTAAGGAGCCCTTATTATTTGATTCTGAGATATAATGGACCCTTACAAAAATTTTATAAAATAAAAAGATTTTAGATATGTTTGAACTAGTATAGATCAACATCGTCCTAGACCTCTTAGAGAGTAGGTTAACCCTATAATATAAGGAATCCATCAGAGTACCAAAAGAAGTACTATCCAGGACAGTAATTTTAAACTAAAATCTTTCATAATTTAGATGGTTCAAAATTCTTAGCTTGGGGTAACTATTATTGAGGATCCCAACCTACACTTAGCTAGCTTCTTAAAAATCTGTATAACATTCAAGTATAATGGTGTTAGCGATGATGCCATTAAACTTTGATTATTCCCATTTTCTCTAAGGGATAAAGCTAAGATGTTGTTAAATTCCTTGCCTTCATACACTATAACCACTTGGATTATGTTGGCACACAAATTCCTAGCTAAATATTTCACACATTTAAAATCTGTCAAGCGTAGGAATGATATCTCATCTTTTATCCAATTTAAAGGAGAGTCAATTTATAAAAGTTTGGAGAGATTTTAGAAAATACTTAAAGAATGCCCTCACCATACTTTACCTGATTACTTGGTCATTCAAACTTTATATAATAGATTGGAAGGATCCCTTAGGTCAATCATAGATGCAGCAGGTAGAGGATCTTTGATTTCTAATCCATTTAAGGATGAATATAAATTTATTGAGAAAATGGCTATAAATAATTTTCAGTGGCCTTCTGATAGGGTGAATCCTATGAGAGTAGTTGGTTTTAATGAATCAGATGCATTATCTATTTTTACTAGTCAAATAGCTATAATTTTTAAAAAGTTAGATACTATTGGAGTTAGTTCTTGGTAAAGATCATCTATGCAATTGGAAAAGTATTATTTTAATTCTATGGATGATAGTAATATACCAGGGATTGAGAATGTAAATTTTATGAGATGACAAAATAATCCCTATCCAATACATATAATCTTGGTTGGAAGAACCACCCTAATTTTAGCTTGTTAAATAATAATATTAGTGATAATGGTAAATGGAATGTAGATCAATTTATCAAGAAAAAAATTGGAATAATCCTCAGGAACCTATAGTAAATCCTATACATTTATATCCCCCTAGTTTTAACAAAAATAATCAGTTTGGTGAGAGGAAATCTCCTTTGGAAGTGTTTGTAATTCAGTTAGGAACCCAGTTGCAAAGTCATGTTATTTTAATAAAAAATATAGAAAATTAATTAGGACGACTTATAATTTCTTTTAGTAGTAGACCTCATGAAACTTTGCCCAGTAATACTGAAATTAATCCAAGGGAGAAAGGAAAAGAGCATAATGAAGACCACTAGAGAAGTGGTGGTGATTTATTATAGCCAAAGTGATATATCTTGGCAAGTCTGGCTAAAGATTATAAATTTAGCACTATTTGGGAGGCAACCCAATTTTATTTCTATATTTTTATATTTTATTTTGTAGTTTGCATTATGTGTTTGTGTGTGTCATTATATAGTTTGTGAAAATATCACTAATTTTTATTTTGACTAAATTATGAAATATATCCTGAGAAAATTTTGCTTTATTAAAAATTGAACTAGCGACATAGTGTTAGTATTTAAAGCACCATAGTGTTCGCATGCCATGCGCCACTGTATTCAAAAATAACATTATAGAGATGAATTCTTAAGAAAATTTTCTAGATTACACTATTATAGTGCTATATCACTAAACATCACAACACTATTTTTCCTTGCATAGTACTTTAGCACAATTCTATCAAGCACTACAGCATTGGTTTATTATTTATACAATACGGATGGTATTGAATCAATAAGTCATACTTTCATAACTTTTTTCATTATGACACTTTATTGAGCACTAGAACACTGTTTGTTAGTGCCACATCATTAGGTCAAAATCATTATTATTATGTTATTTAAAGCACCACGGTGGTAATCTTTGTTAGTGTCATAGTGTCCTTGCATGTAAAGCACTGTTGTATTTCCCCAATCAAAAAAATGGCACTTCATTTTCTAAAGCCTGCATTATAGCACCACATGTCCTGTGCCACTGCAACATCTATTTATTTGAATCTTTATTATTTTTCATGTTTTTAAGCATCATAGTACTGATCTCTTAAGTATCGTAGCACTCGTGAAGTTTATATGTAGGATGTCAATATTTTAGATTTTTTCACTACATTATTTTTCTTATTCTCTTCAAGTTTTTGCATATTTCTTTCTTATATTTTGTAAGCAATGGCCCCAAAAATGTATGACAATAAGAAGCACAATTCATCATCTTATGATAAGAGGAGACTCATTTCTATTGAAGCTGATCGAAGGTATGGGGTGGTAGTGGTTAATAAATAACTGAACCCCAATATAGGCTTCCAAAACCTGGGTGGGAAGGTAATGCAAATGATAGTAAACTAAGGTTAGGAGCAGTTATATGAGGAACCTGAAAGTTTGTTAGGGATGTTAAGCCCTTATGAACTAGCCCGATGCTAACCAAGAGGGGGGGGGCGTTGAATTGGTAGTTTAAAAATTTGTGAGCAAAAATCTTTTTGAAAATCTTTTTGAATGTTTTAAACCAAATGCAATAGCACAGATCAAACACATATTTCACCCAAGCAGTTAATTGCAGTAAAATAAAGTGTGGGAAATAATTAGAAAGAACACACCATATTTTATAGTGGTTCGGTTAACTTGAGCTATGTCCACTCCCCGGAGCCTTCGCTCTAAGTATTGCACTAAAATAAAGTGACTCAGCTTCTACTCCCATAGTAAGGCGGAGAAGCCTTTACAAAAACTCCTTTTCACCAACACAGAGAGGCAGAGAACTTGGACTCCTTTGCTTCTTCTTGAAGTAGGCAGAGAACCTTACCTCCTTTCACTTCCTCTAAAGCAGGTAGAGAACCTTGATCTTCTTGAAGACAATCCTTCCACAAAGACACCAAAAGGATAAGGGACGATGACCAGAGAAGATAACTAAGATCCTTTCTTGGAGCAACCTTTGTGAGCACCTCACAAACTCCCCCTCACAAGATCCTCTCTCTCTCTCTCCTAAACTCTCCCTCTCTTTCTCTCAAGGCTCTCTCAAATAAGGAAAGTGGCAAAAGATCTCAACAGTTGAATGAAACAGATCTTAAATAGAAGGGCTCAAAAATTTCCCTAAATTTTAACTAGCCATCAAAGATCATCCAGGATGATCCTTTGATCGTCCTATATGATCAGTATAAATAAGACCCTTTTGGTATGGACGGTCTGGTTATTCTGGACAATTAGAAGACAAATTCTGTTTAGATCATCCGGGATGATTCTGTGATCATTTTAGACGATTAGTTCAAATCAAGAATATCATACAGAAGATAGTTTGGGATGTCTAGGAGAAAAGCCTTGACGATCAAAGGAAAATGACTTGATCGTCTAGGACGATACATAGATTGTCCTGTATGATTAGTTAAAAATTGCTCAAAATCATCCGGCACACTATTCGGGTCATACAGGTCAACCATGCTCGATGATTTCAAAATGCCTAGATCATCTAGGATGATATTGATATCATCTTGTACGATTAGTTCAAAAATAGAAATATGATTCAGCACATTATTCATGTCGTCTAGGTGAAAAGCACTGAACTGTTAGGATTTCTAATTGATCATCCAGGATGATATGATCGAATCAATCAAACCTTAATTACTTTACTTAATCACCTGACTAATTTAGGTATGATTATAATGAATCATCCAGGATGATACACGTATCATCCAGGATGATCAGATCAAAAAGCTAAACATAAAAACTTGCCTAACTAAGTCTGGCGACTAGGAATTTCTTATTTGAGCATATCATCCTGTACTATGGGTGTATCATCTAGGATGATCTGCTTAAGTAGACTGACTTAACATTGTTGCCCTAATTAGAGTTTTGTTTTGAATGGATCGTCTAGGATGATATAAATATCATCTAGGATAATTTGAAAAAAATATGAACAGAAACTCTAACCTACTAAAACTCTCCCCCTGAGTGTGTATGTAAGGTTACTTAGCTTGGGGATACATTACAATACACTTAACTCAAGAAAGGTGAAAAAGTTACATTTAACCTGAAACACATACAGATTGACTCGATCTTCAGCTGGCTTGAATTGCAATTGAGCTTGTGAACCTGAAAGGTTAGACACTCAAATAAAAATAGAAATATTTACTATCATCAAAATCATAATCCTTGAATCCAGATTCATAATAATCTCCCCCTTGTTGATGATGGCAAACGTTTATTAGTAATTCCAGATTTAGTAAATAAACAACAAAATAATGAAAACTAAGGAGTGCAATTTCTATTAGCTAGGTGAATAATATAAGAACAATGAACATCGATAAAATATTGAGCATTGATAAATCAACCATTACACTGACCCAGGACATAAAGTAATGCAAACCACTCCCCCTTTTGACATCTCAAAAAGGGGAAAATAGCAAACAGAAACATAAAGAAAAATAGTACAAAGCCAACACAAGAAAAATGTTAAAAGTAATCAAACTAGTAAAAATGGGGATCCTGATCAGATAGAGGAGGAGGTGGTGGTTGTTGAAACCGAATGTGGAGGGTGGTAAACTGTTCTCCAAACCAGGCCAAGTCCTGGTCATGCTTCTGCTACTACGGGTCTATATAGGTATTTGATCGGATGGTGTCCTCAGCATGCTGCTACTTCTGGTTAACCATATTGGAGTCAAAGCGTGCCTCCCACTGGTTAAACCTGTGCACTAGGTGATCTATCGATAATTCTATATGGAGAGGAACACGTGTAGCAGGTTCAGGAGTAGCTTCTTTCTCTTCTCCCTTAATATCCGTGCTAGGCTCTAGATGAAGTCTAGTACTATGAAGAACATTAAAGGAATTGTTGGAGTAGAAGGAAGGTTGGATATTGGCTGGAACTGGATATTACAGATTGTATTTAGTTTCAAGAGCATAGGCAATGAGGTGGCTTAAGGGTAGATTTGGGCGTCTCCTATGGCCCGAATCCCTTGCTAGTGAGGTGTTCGATGTAGCAAAAAAGGAGATCAGTAGCATTAAAATCACGGCAGGCCATAATGTAGAAGGTAGTCATGGAGAGTAAAGGTGTAATGTGGATGCAGTCCCCAGCCTTTGAAATGATAGAGGAGAGAAGGACATACTGGATTATTCGAGCATCCATGAGTAAGGAAGAGTAGGCATTATTATGGTATGGGACGTTGGTATTCCTAAGAAAGAGATTGGCGACACTCCAGTCAAAGTTAGAGTCCGAGTATAAAATATGGAGCTTATCGCCAGTAATGGACAGGTGCAGAATGTCATGAAAGTCTTGGGTGGTTAGTTCTACAGGGCAGCAATTAACATAAGAGTTGATAGTAGAGTAAGAAGAATTGATGCAAAGATTCACAAAGAAAACACTGAGAAGCCCAGTGCTAAACAGAAATATAAGAGTCAAAATAAAAGTGAGAGAGGTGTGAGAAAAAAGATGCAGTACCGGATATGTTAGATTGCATGGGTTTACGATTTTGGATTGAGTGATCCCCATATCAAGGTAGCACTAGAAGTCAGCCTGATCGGCTGCATCCGGAAAGCGGGGATCGACATTTCCCCGAGAGGAACTAGCACCCTGATACCTAGATCATTTTCCACTACCCATGAGGAGAAGTTTGTATGAGTGTCCAAGGAGAACGGGGTGAAGAGATCCGGCTGAGATTGGCTATGTAAATAGAAATGGGCCATATCATCCAAGACGATCGCATGATCCTCCAGGACGATTGGTCAAAAAGACGGTCAGATCTTTAAGGACAATCATATATTATCCAGGATGATTAGACTCAGGCGATCATCATGAGGAGTCAAGCTGGACGACCATTGATGAAAAGTATCATCGAAGATGATTAGGTAGATCTTCTAGGATAATATGTAATAAATGAATTGGACGGAACAAATTGGAATCATCCAGCTGCTGCCACATGGATCATCCAGGATGATGAGGTGTATCATCCAAGACAATCACCAATAACTGGTTCAGATCTGCTGTTGGATCAAGATGTGGATGATTTGATCAGATTGTCCAGGATGGTGTGAGGATTGTCCAGGACGATGTGAACAAAAAGTGAAAAATTAAAGGATAGTGAGGAATGATCAGGGAATCCAAAAAATAAAAAATAAAAAATAAAGTAAAAAAACTATTAAAGTAAGAAAGAAAAGAAAAAAAATAAACGAGAAAAATAATAGTAAGAAAACAAAGATTTTTTTTAATCAATTTGCTCCAGTAAACCAGAATTTTTCCTTAATTTTCAATTCAAAAGCCAATAAGAAGAAAATCAACAACGCTGAAATCCAAAAAAGTTGGAAAACTGAATTTCGTAACTCCTACCTCGAACACCTTGCAGGTTCAAATTCCTTTCAAATAAAAGTCCAATTTAGATGAAATGAAATTAGATTTGAAAAGAGATCCTTCCAAGCCTCGTTCTAGAAAAATATCTGATAAAATAGTATAATAAAGGAATCAGAAATCATGATTTTCAATCTCAAGCTTTTAAAAGTATTAAGTGGTGCATGGAGTTTTCTAAGATATTTAAAGATCTAAAAGGGGGGAAAGCTTATTTCTTGATTGGCTCATTTTGTGCCTTTTTTTAATTTATTTTGCACATTTTGAGCATCTTTTAATTTTTGATACACTTTGTGTATCTTTCCATTTTTGGCATCATTGCGCATATTTTCATTTTTGGGCTCATTTTATGCCGCTTTTTAGTTTTTTTGCAAGCTTGCTTCCTTTCATAATCTCTAAATAATCTCAGTTGTGAAATTACCTTCTAGACATAAGGGAAGAAAAAGCTCACTCTCTACAGTAAAGAGGAGTAATTTATAGAACAAAATCATACTCTAATGATAAGTGCAATCTCTTGATTTAGAAGAATATAATAATGATTCAATGCTTTCAAAATACTATTGATATGAAATAGACTACTGTAGGAAGATAAAATAGATCTCTATTTTAAAAACCAACTTTTTAATTTTGAAAATGATTTTTATCCAAAAGGAATAATACACCATTAAAGGAGTTAGAGAAAGAGAAAAAATCATCAATGTTTCTTCTCTTTAACTATTTCAGAGGAGTCAATCACTTCTTACAAGCTTTCAAACAAAAATAAGACAAAAACTCTCAGTTCGAAATCCAGTTTATCAGCAGTAGTGAGTAGTGATCTTCTTTGGAAGAAAATAAATAGTAAATCAATAAAGGAAGAAGGAAAATGCATAAAGAGAAATAATCAAATCCAAAAAAAATAACATGAAAAGGAAAATATGCAGAGAATAGAAACCAGAAAGAAAATAGAGCAATCAAATCAAATAAAAATAAAGGAAGACTGAAAAAAAGAAACTTCAGAAATTGGTGATCATTAAATTCATGCATCTATGTCAATCACACCCAATCTGGACCTTAAAATACTGAATGAGTCAAAGGCCAGTGGTTTAGTAAAGATGTCAGCCAGTTGGTTTTTAGTTGCTACATGGTGTAGCTTAATGTCCCCTTTGGTAACATAATTCCTAATGAAGTGATGGCTTATGTCAATGTGTTTGGTTCTTGAATGTTGGATAGGATTCTTAGAGATGCAGATGGCACTAGTGTTATCACACAGATCTGAAATTGTGCCAACAGGTAATCCTAAAGCCAAGATTTTTTGCTTCAACCAAAGAACTTGGGCCACACAACTTCCAAAGGCAATGTACTTATATTCAATAGTGGAAAGTGTAAAAGAGTTTTATTATCTACTAGACTAGGAGACTAAGGATTATCCTATGAATTAACAAGTTCTAGAAGTGCTCTTTCTATCCACCCTACACCTACAAAATCAGAATCCGAATATCAAATAATCTCAAAAGAAGTGGTGTCTCTAGGATACCAGATTCCTATGTTTGGGGTCCCTAAGAGATACATAAGAATTCTCTTAACTACATTCAGGTGGGATTCTTTAGGATCAGCTTGAAATCTAGCACAGAGGCAAACACTAAACATTATATTAGGTCTGCTAGCAGTCAAGTAAAACAGTGATCTAATTGCCTTTGTACTTCTTTTGATCAACAGATTTTTCATTTGAATTCTTATCTAATTAGACAGTGGAGCTCATGGGAGTGTTTATTGGCTTGGCTTTATCCATTTTATATTTCTTCAAGATGTCCTTAATGTACTTTAATTGATTCAGAAAGGCTCCATCATCCATTTGCCTTATGCTAAACCCTAAAAACGAGGACAATTTTCCCATTATACTCATCTCAAACCCCTTACTCATTATTTTAGAAAATTCATAACATGACTTTTGATCTGGAGATCCCAACTATATATCATCAACATAGATTTGGACAATGAGTAAATCCTCTCCTTCTTTCCTCAGAAAAAGGGTGGTGTCTATGCTCCACTTAGCAAACTCTCTTTCTAGTAGAAATGTGTTAAGCCTCTCATACCAAGCTCTAGGTGCTTGTTACAATCCATATAAGGCCTTTTTTAATTTGTAAATATGATTTGGATATTGGGAACTCTCAAACCCTGGGGGTTGCTCTACAAAGACATCTTCCTTTATTACCCTATTTAAAAAGGCACTCTTGAAATTCATTTAAAAAAGTTTAAATCTCTTATAACAGGCTAAGGCTAGTAGCACCCTAATGGCTTCCAATCTAACTACAGGGGCAAAGGTCTCCTCAAAATCAATCCCTTCTATTTGGTTGTACCCCTTAGCTAATAGTCTTGCCTTATTCCTAACCACCACAGTAGAACTATTCATTTTATTCTTAAAGACCCATTTAGTTCCCACTAAACTTTGATCCTTAGGTCTTTCTACCAACTCCCAAATATCATTCCTCACAAATTGGTTAAGTCCTTATTGTATAGCTACGATCCATAATTTAACAGAAAGGGCTTGATTGATGTTGTTGGGTTTAGTCATTGAGATAAAGGCAGAACGGTTTACTTCCTTCCTAAGTCCTTGCCTAATTCTAACACCTTCAAAAGGGTTTCCTAAGATGAGTTCTTTAGGATGACTCGAAGAATATCTCCAATCTCTAGGCAAAGTGTTTTAAGGTTCTACCCTTTCCTCTAGATTTACATTTTTAACTCCTTGGATAATCTCTCATACCTCTTCTTCTTCCTCAACTCTAGACTCCTTAGGAACAGATTTATCAAACACTACATGAGTAATCTCTTCCACCATCAATATCCTCTTGGTAAACACCCTAAAGGATTTCCCCACACTTGAATATCCTAAGAACACTCTTTTATCAGATTTTGGGTCAAATTTTCCTAAGGATGATTTTCCATTGTTAAAAATGAAAACATAACAGCTAAAGACATAGAGGTGGGACATGTTTGGAGTTCTACCCTTAATGATCTAATATGGTGTCTTTTCCAGATTGAATCTAACATTCACCCTATTCAACATATAATAAGCTGTGTTCACTACTTCTACCCCAAAGTATTTTAGAAGTGAATACTCAACAAGAATGGCTCTAGTGGCTTCCACTAAGGTCCTGTTCTTCCGTTCAGCTACCCCGTTCTATTGAGGGGTCCTAGGAGCTGAAACGTTATGGCTAGTCCCTTGCTCCTCATAGAAGGTTCAAAAGTTCATATTTTCAAACTCCCCACCATGATCACTATGGATGGTCAAGATCTCACAACCTACCTTCTTCTAAATCCAAGTGGAGAAAGATTTAAATTCATCAAATGACTCAGATTTATGTGACAAAAATTTAATCCAAGTGAACCTCGAGTAATCATTAACAATCACAAATTCATAGACTTTTTCGCATAAGCTGGCAGTGCTAATGGGTTCAAAGAGATCCATGTGAAGGACTTCTAAAGGTCTAGAGGTCCTGATGTCTTTAATGGAGTGGAAAGAGGATTGGACTTGCTTCTCTAGTTGACAGACATCACATAGGTGGTCCTTAGTGAACTTAAGCTTGGGGACACCTCTAACCAAGTCCTTTTGGGTCACTCTTCTAAGGGTTTTCATACTGGCATGACATAATCTCTTATGTCATAACCAAGACTCATCAGCAGTTGTTTTTAAACAAAATAATGTAGCACATTTAATGTTATTTAGATCAAGTAGGTAGATGTTATTGATTCTCTTGCCCTGCAAAATAATGTTATTAATTAAGCTTATAATGTAAGTGTTTACAGGAACTTCATAATGAACCCTTTATCACAGAGTTGACTTATGTTGACCAGGTTGTATTTCTATCCATCTACAAGCAAAATATTTTCAATCAAAAGATTCTTGGAGCTTTCAATTATACATGTACCCACCACTTTCCTGGTGGTGTTGTCTCTTAAGGTGACCTTGCTTCAACCCTGTCCTCCAACGAAATGAATTTATTTGCATCTCTAGTCATATGTCTTAAGCATCCACAGTCAAAGTACCATATGCTCTCACGAAGACTTATGTTGGAGCACTCTTGCAAAATCATCAAACATTAGATTTAGGAACCCAAACAAGTTTAGGTTTCTTCTTATGGAAAGAAGAATGCAATCTATGTATGTTATGCTATGAATCATGCAATTTGGGCCTCCACACTCAGTGTATACTATGGTGAACAGTGCAGGTGTGGTAGATATATCCTAACTTGCTACAAGAGAAACATCTAATACCAGGAAAAGGGTTAACTAATCTATGTGGGTGATAATGCCTCTTCCTAGGTTTAGATGAAACATGCTTTGATGATTTTAAAAGAGATTCTTCAAGTAATTGAGGTTTATAAAATTGTACAAATATATTTTGTTATTCTCAAATACACTAATTTTTACACTTATTAATTCATTTTTCTTTTTAAGACTTGTAATCTCAAATTTTAATGTTTGCTCACAACTATCTAAATCACATGCCATGGTGTCTAGTTCTTTAAAAGCTCTTTCTAAATCAACATGCGATGCTTTCAATAAATCATGCTCAACAATCAATTCAGATTACCTTTTATTTAACTCATCAAATTCATCAAGTGATGACATGTGATTGCTATTAAGTGTAGAATGTTTCTTATGCAACATTTCATACTCTTTTTATAGGTTCAAGAATTCCAATTTCAAGCTAGCATGAATTTTCTTAAGTTTCCTATAAGATGAATGAATTTTCTCAGAAACATCAAATAATTGATTGTAGGTTAGATCACATATCTCTTCATGTTCAGGCTGACCAGGATGATCATCTACCATTAAACACAAATTTGTAGTCTCCTCTTTAGCTTCAGTCTCAGAGGAGTCAGATGCAGAATCCACCTAGAATGCCTTTTGAATCTGCTTCATGTTCATCCTGAACTTGGGTTTCTCCTCACCCTTCTCCTTGCTTGGGTGAGCCTTAAGTGCATGACAATCAGTTTTTATATATCCTGGCTTCTTGCATTCAAAACAAACTGTATCAGAAGAACCTTTAAAATTTTTACTCGACTTACCTTTGTTCCATTTCTGATAGTTCTTGTGTTTCTTCCTTAGAAAGCTTTTGAATTGCCTAGTTTTTAAGGAAACATCATCTCATTTAGACCCAGAAGAATCAGTCTCCGTATCGTTTGCCTTCAGCAGCATAGTTTTCTCTTTCTTTTTCTCACATGCATCAAGCTGTCTTTGGTTCACCCCTTCCTCGTAAGCAATAAGTGATCCAAGTAAGTTATAAATAGAATAAGCATTCAAATCCTTAGATTCAGTGATCATAGTTATCTTAGCATCATAGAAAGAAGGAAAACATCTCAAAATCTTGTTATCTTTCCCATAATTAGTAAGCTCTCTTCCTAAGGCATATAGGGAGGTAACAATTTGAGTGAACCTAATATACATTTTAGATATAGACTCACTAGGTTTCATATGAAAGAGTTCATAGTCATGAAGCAGGATGTTAAACCATCTTTAACAAGCAAATTTAATGAGGCTTTAGTTTGGATGTTCAGGAGGAGCCCCTTTAACAAGCATCCACATGCAATAGTCTATAGATTGTAAAAATGTGGACATACGAGTTTTTCAAAAATCAAAAGGTATGTTATCAAATTATAGTGGTCTAGTAATGGAATATCCTTCTGTAGTGTTTCTACTATCAAAGTTAGCCATGGATCAAATTCAAAAGTTTTTCAAAACTTGATTTTATGAATCTTGCTCTGATACCACTTAAAAGTTTGTTAGGGTTGTTAAGCCCTTATGAACTAGCCCGAGGCTAACCAAGAGGAGGCGGTGAATTGATAGTTTAAAAATCCATGAGCAAAAATGATTTTGAAAATCCTTTTGAATGTTTTAAACCAAATGCAATAGCACAGGTCGAACAAAAATTTCACCCAAGCAGTTAATTGTAGTAAAATAAAGTGCAGAAAATAATCAGAAAGAGCACACCAAATTTTATAGTGGTTCAGTCAACTTGAACTACGTCCACTCCATGATGGTTAGGTTGTATGTTACTCTCTTATGGGTTTCTTCGAATGAAAGGAACAAGGTAAAGCATGGTAAATCAGAGGTTAGTGGTGTTTTTTTGGCTGCTGAAGTTCTCGGGTTTGTAAGTATTGCTTACAGATATCCATTCAGGCTACTGGGATGTCAACCAGTCATTTGGACTATTTCCAAATTCTTGGCATCCCCCTCCTCCTGAGTGGTATAAGATCAACATTGATCGTGCTCTTAGGGAAGATTATGGAGCTGCTATTGGAGGGGTTATTCGAGACTACAAAGGTCAATTTGTTTTAGCTTTTGGGTGTCATGGCCTTCATTGGGACATATCTCAGATTGAGTTATTGGCTTTTCGAGCTTTACAAAAGCTGTTACTTGGTTTCCTTAAGGATGCTAAAGTTTTAATCATAGAGGGAGAAAATAAAAATGTTATCCAGTTTCTTCATAAGGTGTATAGCAAACCGAAGGAATTTGGGAAGAGCATTGGAGATAAGGAGCTTCTTTTCTTAGGAACTTGTAATAATGTTATTTTTATTTTTGTTCCTAGGAATTGCAATAAGTTGGCTGATTATTGTGCCAAGTTAGCTTTTGATTATGATTTTTTTGGGGATTTTTTTTATGAGAGTAAGCTTCCTACGCCTTTTACTCAATTGGTGAAGGAGGAATGTGGTAGGTGGATTTACTCTCACTAGCTTGTATCTAGGTTTTTCTTTCCTTCTTTCTTAATGCAAGTTGCATTTCTTCAAAAAAAAAAAAAAAACTCGGTGAGGCATAGAATCCAGACTCCGTTTGCTTTCTCCTGAAGCAAGCAGAGAACCTTACCACCTTTTTCTTCCTCCAAAAGTAGGTAGAAAACCTTGATCTTCTTGCAGACGATCCTTCCACAGAGACACCAAAAGGATAAGGGATGACGACCGAAGAAGACGACTCGGATCTTTGCTTGGAGCAACCTATATGAGCACCTCACAAACTACCCCTCGCAAGATCCTCTCTCTCTCTCTCCCAAACTCTTCCTCTCTCTCTCTCTCAAGGCTCTCTTAGGTAAGGAAAGTGTCAAAAGATCTCAACAGCTAAATGAAAGAGATCATAAATAGTAGGGCTCAAAAATTGCCCTAAATTTTAACTAGCCATCAAAGATCGTCTAGGATGATCCTTCGATCATCTTGTATGATCAGTGTAAATTAGACCCTTTTGGACTGGACAATCTGGTTCTTTTGGATGATTAGAAGACAAATTTTATTCAGATTGTTCGGGATGATTCTTCGATCATTCTGGACAATTAGTTCAAATCAGGAATATCATCCAGAAGATAGTTCAAGATGTCCAAAAGAAAAGTCTGGATGATCAAAGAAAAATGACTTGATCGTCCAGGATGATACGTAGATCGTTCTATGCGATTAGTTCAAAATTGCCCAAAATTATCTGGCACACTATTTGGGTCGTACAGGTCAACCATGCTGGACGATTTCAAAATGACTAGATCATCCTGGATGATATTGATATCATACCGTATGATTACTTTAAAAATAGGAATATCATCCAGCACAATGTTCGGGTTGTCTAGGTGAAAAGCACTAGACGATCTGGATTTCTAATTAATCATCCAGGATGATCTTGTGATCGTCAAGGATGATATGATCGAATAAATAAAATCTTAATTACTTTCCTTAATCACCTGACTAAATTAGGCATGATTGTAATATATAATCCAAGATTATACATGTATCATCCAGGATGATCAGATCGAAAAGCTAAACATAAAAACTTTCCTAACTTAGTCTAGCACCTGGGAATTTCTGATTTGTGTATATCATCCTATACGGTGGGTGTATCATCCAGGATAATCTGCTTAATCAGACCGACTTAACATGGTCACCCTAATTAGAGTTTCATTTTTAGTGGATCGTTTAGGACGATATGAATATCATCCATGATGATTTGAACAAAATATGAATAGAAACTCTAACTCACTAAAACTCTCCACCTAAGTGTGTGTGTGCCAGGTTACTTAGCTTAGGGATCCATTACATTACACTTGACTCAAGAAAGGTGAAAATGTTACATTTAACCTGAAATACATATAGACTGACTCAATCTTGAGCTAGCTTGAATTGCAATTGATCTTGTGAACCTAAAAGGTTAGACACTCAAATAGAAACAAAAATGTTTGCTATCATCAAAATCATAATCCTTGATTCTAGATTCACAATAGAACCCTATGTAGTACTATTTGTTATAGTAAGGGAGTTCTTTGCTAAAGGGAAAAAGGTTATTGATAATAGGTGTTATGTGTGAGGTAAGTGGGTACCCTTCAATCCAGTAACCATAAATCATTTGTATAAGCTTCAAAATTTTGAAATTTATAAGTACACCTCTTTTTCTAGAGTTTTGTGTGAGCCTAATATGGGTTGTGTTTAAGAAGAGGGAGAAGAAAATTATTAATATTTTTACAACTTGATTAACCCAATTATCAAAAGCTTGGCATTGCTTTATTTCTACTCAACTTTTGCCAAGTGTAAATATTAGCGCGGTAACTAAATACTATTCTCTTCTTAATTATACTATTCATATGGGCTACACTATTAATGTGGGAAAGCTTATTCACTCTTCTTAAACTTACATTGTTAGAGGCAATACTTCTGTGGGTTACGGCATCGTTCTCTCATTTATTCTTTGTGTGTCAATGCTGCTATGAGGTCAGTACATACTGAAGAGTAAATTAATCTTTTTTAGCCCTCATTAAGAGAAAAATGAAGAGGTTTAAAAGAGTATATGTCGAGGAAGGTGGCCCTAGTGATCCTTGTTTGACTAGTTGGCCTAACAATAATACTAGTAGGAGTTTTAGGACTCCTAAATTTTTAGTTGAGCGGGCGACTAAATTAAGGAGAAAATCAAAGGTGTGATTGAATTATGTGAGGAGAGTAGGGAGTGGCAATCTCATTACTCAGGTATGAAGGAAAAGCATTACCACTACACAACAAAATTTAATGAGGCTTTAGTTTGGATGTTCAGGAGGAGCCCCTTTATGGTGAATCCAGACTAGTTGTATTTCCCTATTTCTCCAGAATACCAGTGTTTTATTTTGACCATGTATGATGATGATGATAATGATGATGATGATGATGATGAAGGAGGATGAGGATTGTTACTCAAAGTGACGAGAATCATTTTTCTTTTATATGATTATTCCTATTAGGTTTGAGAGAGAGGAGAGAGTTAGATGTTTCTACTTTTATTTGTAACTTATTTTCTTTTATTTATTTTTATTTCTTATGGGATCCCTATGGCATTGTGACCATGATGATATTGTGATAGTAATGTTGTGTAATGTCCATGAGAGCCATTTTTATTTTTATGAGAACAGATCTTATGGATCTAAAATAGAAATGGATTAGGAGAATAATGCTTCATGCATGGGTTATCTAGTATTTTGTAGTTCTATTGTAGTTCCCTTAAGGTTATTATCACTCAATGAAAAGGCATGTTTATTTTATATTCAATTTTTATTTATTTTAAAGCAATTTATTATTTCTATTTCAATTACATTTAGCTATATTCTGCTTATGCTTAGCTATTGAGTATTATTCTCTACATAGTTCTTGCACTTTGATTACTTATTTTGCCAAAAAAATTGTAATTAAAAATTATATAAAATAAAATAATAATAAAACCCAAGATGATAGTTTGAATAAATAATGCATAATAATTCATAATTTAAAAAGTATTAAAATTAACTAAGGAAGATCACTTAAGTCTTTAACTTAACTTGTAATTTAGAAACTATACACTCATGCACTGAATAGTGAGATGACAAATGAGTAATTGAGTTTAGGGGAAAGAAGTAGGTAGCTTAAATTAGGAAGATCATAGTAAACTTAATTATGGACCTACTGATCTTTCTAAACCTTAGATTAAATTAATTAGGGTTGTGGGAGGATGAAGGCAAAACTCATATTCAAAATCAACAAATATGCACTCCATAAGTATGAAAAAATAAAAAATCAAAAAATCAAATAAAAATTTTGAAAAAGGACAAAGATGAGTACATTCAAAAATTGGTATCTATGGAAGCTCAAGTCCTAAAGCATCCTAATACTAAAATTAAATATGCTAATGTAAGTGAACAAATACATATGATTATGTATTAATAAACTTCTATTTTAACTACAAGTATAACTAATCCCTAAGTAATATATTATTTATTTTTAAAATTAGAAGTCAATCTAACACCTACACAAATAGTGGATAGGTTTAGTGCAAGCAATAGCTAGGGTGACCGATCAAGATAATTATTATGAAATTTGAAATTAAAACTATAACTTTATTCATTCCAAATTACTTCTAGACTGTGATGTATTATCTTATATTTTAGTAATTTTAAATTATCAATTTTACCTTTGGCTATTAAGTTAATTAATAGGTGATTTCACCATTTCTTGAGGACAAGCAAGAGCTGAAGCTGGGGGAAATTTGTTCAGTGTAAATTGTGTATAGTTTATTATGTTAAAATTTATTGAAAAAGTGTTAGTTTTATTTTTTTATGCATGAAATATTTAGGAGAAGGCTAAAATTTATGTGTTGAATGAGCACTGAAACGCCCATAGATTTTGTGCCGCATCATTGTCATATATAACACCCCAATGCCTAATTCAAAAACTATAGCATTGGAAGATCGGTGATGTGACGGAGCCAAGGTTAGAGAGAATTTGCACTTAGGAGCATCGATCATACACTGGATTGCACTTTCAAGCAGCATAGTGCACATCTTTTCTAATGCCACAGCAGAGCAATTACTGAAATGAGGAGCCACACTGACTTAGCCATAAGATGGATTAATTCAACTGTTAGCTATGCCAAGTCAGCACAACATTATAGTGGAGTAAGCCTAATAGTATTAAGGCACTAGTTCATTTTATAGTGCCTGAGGTTTTTTCTTTAATTTTTATAAATAGTTTTTTTAGTTCATGTGTAATGGAGTTCTATCATTTTCAGTATAGTCTTGTACATTTGAGTGTCTTTCTTTAATTACTCCTTAGAGTAAAGTCTAAGGGAGGCTAGGGAAGGGTAATATGTTTTCACTTAGAGATCTTAGCATGTATTGTGTAAGAAATTCTATTATTGGAGGAGAAAGGAGTGTGGTGAATATTAATTAATCCTTCTCGGTGAAATTTATCTTTATTATTTCTCTTGTATATTTTTCTTATATGAATAAAATGAATATGAGTTTGGTTTTTATTTTATCTATATCTAACTAAGTCTTTGAGTTTTTGGCTAATGATATAAAAACATAGCAAGTACTAATATAGACTCTTGTGCTTTGAATTAGTTCATAAATATTTTCAATATCTCTCATTCTTAATTTAATGCATATAATGACCGTGTGTGTAGTTAATATCTAGTGTGAAATATTAGCTCGATGTAGGAATATAAGAATAAATAGAAGTATTGAATATTGTCATTATGTATAAAATTTTTATGTTTAATGCCACACAAGATTTGCTTCAAGCTATATTAAAGTTTCTTTTGTCAAATCTACATAAATTGATATTATACCATCCCAAAGGATAGACTAATGTCTCACTATTGATTTGAGAAGAGAAAACTTCAATTATTTTTATTATTAAACACATCATAGAGAATATTTAATTTACCTCAAAGGATAAAAAGAATATTCAATTATCATTTTAATCATAAAATTAAATTAATGAATATATAAATATTTTCAAAATCAAAACTATATATGAAATATACAATTCATCCCTAAGGTTGGAAGGAATATTCACTCATCATTTCAATTACGAAAGTATATTAATGAATTCATTTTCAGAGTCAAACTATATAAGGGATGTTTAATTCATCCCTAAGGATAAAAGAAATATTAACTTATTATTTAATTACGAAATTAACATCTGTTTATTTCCATAATGAAATACATAAAAGATATTTGATTCATTGCAAAGGCAAATGGAATATCTGTTTATCTTTTGATTATGAAATTAAATATAATTTTTAAAGCAAAGGTCAACGTTCGCAGATTGTTCCTTTACCTTAGAAGGAAACAAAATAGGGTTTATTTAATCTGGGTTCTAGACTCCGCATAAGGGAAAACCCCTATAGTTAATTACATCTCATAAGCGAATACTCTAAATTAAAGTGAAGACTTAAGATTTATAAAATTCATATAGATTTAAGGAAATGATTAAGCTATTTTTTATTTTGATGCACAAGCTTTAGATTATAAATTCAAGAGTTGAAATTGGAATTTAGATTTGAATACGATAAGGAAAGATGTGCAAAGAGAGAGCTGTATATAATCTGTACTTACACTTGACTAGAGTGAGTTGCTAGTTAATAGTCTTAAACACAAATAATCTACATATGTATGCAAGTTTGGTAAACTCTATCCTAACAATTAAGGAGTTGTTATTTAAAAAATTTAAATCAAATGTTCTACATTATGCATACAGACATATATATATATATATATATATAAAATTAATCACGTTATGCAAATGATGCATGAACAACAATGTATAAAAGAGCTTATTTTAATGATTTATAAATTTTTAAAGAACAACCCAGGGTCTACAAAAATGTAATGGTGGCCAGGCTCCACCAAAAACAATTGATTCTAATCCTATTATTTATATATATATATATATATATATATATATATATATATATAATCAAATACATCTACTTATGATCTTTGAGTTGTAAGTCTTCTATGAAATTCCAAAAGAGAATATCCTCCAATAGATAGGATATTATTTTTTTTTGGAGCCGCACTTGTATATATAAGCAATTGTATTTGATCTTTTTAAAACTCATGACTTTGTATAACTCAATCTATATGCATAAATCTAAAATATTTATATTTACATTTCTTTCTAATATATATTATCCTCTAGGTACATTCTACTTTACAGAAACATAAAGAATATAATATAAAAAATGCAGATATGATGGTGCAATGTGAGCATCTATATATACAAAAAAATAAATATAACTAAATGACATGGCCCTAAATTCATTCACTCTTTTCTCTAGTGCACCAACAGATAATAAACTTGACATCCAGATTTGCAAAAAGTAAGCAAACACATATGAGTACCCTTTGGGTAAAGGTACCCTCAATCAAGACAAAATAATGCATTGGACAAGCCTATGCTAAAGTTGTATCCTAGCAAATGATCTAAGAGTGTGAAAGAGATTGTGTAACTTTGATATATAATATAGGAGTGTAATCTTTGAATTACATCAATTTAGGATGTTTGTTTATTAAGGCTAGAAGGGATTGTTAGTTCGAGTTTAGCTGGCATGTATTTATGTTTTATTATTTATGTGTTGAAAGTTGAAGTTATTTATTTAATTTTAAAAAATGTATAGATTTATAACCCCAAAGTGAAAGGGCCATTAAATTATGAATCATAAGGCTTACAAATGAAACACCCATTCCCTATATAGGACAGATGATCATATGGAAGCTTTTAAAGATTTATTAGAGATGGTGAAGGGACCCATCAATCCAATACACATACACTACAGGTGGAGTTCAGTATGTTATATAAGGTCAGTATGTTATTAGTCTTGGATTAAGGGTTGTAAATTTTATACAACTATGCTTTCCACAAGTGGAGGCTAGCATAATGCATAGAACCCTTAATTAGTTGTTTAAGATTTATTAAATACCTTAATCAGATATGTGAGTACCCTCCAAATGGAATCAAGCACTACATAAAGGGATTAGGTGGTTTAATATATTAAAGGCATTAAAATACAATGCTAAAACATCCTCCAAATAGAATCAAGTGTTAATCAGGAAAGCATAATATTCAATTAAGGTTAATTAATAAATTTATTTAATTAAAAGTAAACTTTAATCAAATAAATTATCAAACTAATTTGGTTTTTTATGTTAATATTTTTGTTAATTTTTTTTTATTTTTATTGAACTATATGGATTTTTAAATAAATAACTAAAATTTTAATTAATTTAATTAATTAATAATTTTATTAATGAATTATAATTAAATTTTATCTAAAAAATTTATATAAATTAAAATTATTAATCTCTAATTTTTTTATAATTTTTTATGCATATTTTAATTTTATTTATTATATTTAATTAATTAAATTTAGAAAACTAATTATTTAATGAATTAATACTAATTTTAATTAAAAATTTTATTTAAATTGAAATTATAAATCTCTAATTTTATGTTTATTTCTATTTTAATTTAGTTTATATTTTTGAATTTAATTTTATTTTTAATGAGTTTATTTAATTAGTTATTTAGTTAAGGGTTATTAATTATTAATTTAAATTTAATGAAAATTTTATTTTGGGTTTTGATTTTTAATGATTGTACATTTGATTTAGAGTTTATTGAAGGAAATTCGGTAATTTTGTGAATTTTATTTGATTTATTATTAATTATTGAAGTTTTACCTTTAATGAAGAGTTGATTTAATTAATCATTATTTTGAGTTCATTTAGTGTCAAATCAAAGTATATTTAATCATAGGGTGTAATGTCACTAAGTTTGTTATGTTTAATGCTTCATCCAAATAGGATGTGTGTATGTATCCCAAGAATTGCCCAAGTTATCTAGACACATCCCTTAATTATTTTCGTTTGTGTCACTATTGTTTGATGGGCTTTCAATCATTATTTTTAGCCCTTAAGCATATGTGTACCTAAACAATCAAAACACAGCCATTATGTGTGCATAATGTTCTATGGAATGATCATTGTGAATTGCCAAAATCATAAGTCATAGAATGTCCTATAAGTTTGGAAATACCACTATAAGAGGGATGTATATCAAGTTGCATTGAGATCATTAGAAGGTGTAGGGGACATCCTTAAATGACTCTCCATTCAATTTGAAGCCATAACCATGCATAATTTGAGGGCAACAACTCTTTATATTATTAAGAGAAATTTTCCCTCAAATAATACATGATCATGCCTTATATTTATTTCCTAAAGAAAGAGGGTCATTCACTGATTCTATAGAACCCTAATATTCCATGATTGGGGCTAAATTGAATTAAATATGAATTTGCAAAAATCTAGGTCAAAACATGACCAATATTTTTGTAAATTCATAAATGGATTAAGCTTGCATTAAATAGCCTTGGAAAATTTAAGGAGAGTCAAAGACAGAACCTAATTTATCCTACCAAAATTTAGATTAAAATGATTTAATTATCTTTATTTAAAATTTAAATAAGAGTTTTTTAATGATTGAAATAACTAAAATAATATTATTTACATTAGCTTGATTTTATTTTTAAAATAAAGTACTCTTCATTATGAATCCATGAAGTCCAAAAACTCCAGCAATGGATTTAGAATGAATTTCCTTTGGTTTTTGGAAGTTTTATGGCATTTTTGAAATTATTTAAATCATTTAATACATCGACTAGACGGCAGTACACTAACGGGGGTCACTTTCTTCTTGGCAGCAATGGATTGGGCCATACGGATGGTGACACACTACCGTGGATCACTTAAACATCACAGTATGGATCCCAGCCGTTCTAGCTGCACAATTTTGATTAGACTACTAGTATTTATCCAGATGGAGATTTGGCCATCCCATAATTTTAAGTGGTCAAATAAGACCATAGATTTTAAGAGATTACAACTATGCAATCCAAATAAAATGGATTGAATGGTTGTGCGCTCATCTTCAACCTCCAACAATCGCGAACCCTGAACTCATTTTTGATGTTATATGCTCAATACAATGAGCAACTTGTTTCAGAGGTTAGACAGGGGTAGATTTAGGGTCTAAGAAGAAGTGGGGGATAGTTCTTAATGCTTTTAAGGAGACATTTAAGAACCTAAGAAACAACCTAGGGTTAGAGATTTACCAGCACACATAAGGTTTTAGGAAGGGTGTTGGGGCTTATTTTCCTTGTTGGAAGATTCCACACAAGTTTAATGAAGACCTCAAGCTTGGAGGGAACCTGGTTGAGGAGTTTGAATGTTGGGGCGAAGAGGTGTTCGGTCCTTTGTTGATCTTACTATCGGTGAGCTCCAAATTCCAGGAAATTGACCAGGAAGTGCTCAAGAGGCTCAAGGAATGGAAAATGAAATTAGAAGGAATCTGGAGAATGGCTGGAGGGAGTGCTAGGGTTTGAAACAGTGTTTTGGAGCTTTTGTCCCAATTCAAAAGTTGGAGCTATCATGGATGGTTGTAATCAATTTGGTAGGCTGCTTGGATGTATGCCACCTAGCTCAAACTCTTAGGAGGTAGAGAGGGTAGTTGGAGTAGGGAGGTAGTGCCTTAGGGTCATCATCCATTGATTGCAGTTGGAGGTTATTGCTAAAGAGTGAAACCTAGGGCAAAGGTGAGTAGCGAAAATAAGCCATGTGTGTGAGTCTGAGATCACGAGAGTAGGTTTTACTAATGTATAGTTTTATTTAAATAAATAATTGATAAAATTTATATAATATATATTCAAATTTATTTTATAAATAAATTATTAGATTTCTCATCTTAAAATGTAAATATTAATTCGAATTAATCATTTTATTTATTACTTGTAATTCTAGAAAGATCCTTACAACTAAAATAATAACAGGTCAAAGCCCACCAGGGCGCTGTCCCCTTGGATCCCCTATATATTTATGAAATGTACAATAGTTAAGGATATGAATAAATAGGGGTCGAGCCAAATTTAAGGAAACTCAAACATATGTTTTATAAAAATGGAATGATTAATCAATTACATCATTTTGATTATTTTTGCAAACAAATCATCCACACTTCAACCAACATTTTATTTAAGAATAATTGTCATTATATAAAATACTAATGATATTTATAAAATCTATTATGTACACAAGTAAAAAGAATAGTTAGTCACTAAAATGACATGTATATATATATGTGAAAAAAAAATTTCTAGACTTTTAGGGACAAAATTAGAAGCTATTTTTTTGGTGGCTAATACCAATCTTCCTTATTATTTGGAGGCCTTACTTATTTTTGTTCGCTAAAAGATATCATTAGTAACCATTTCATTTTTGTCTCTATTTTTTTTATCTCTATAGGGATTTTCTATTTTGATATTCAAAATCTATAGCGGACAGAACTTATCGGCCTTACACTTTTATCAAAATTGAATCATCCTCAAAACATACTAGTGCCTTAGCTAACATAGCAAAAGCATCTTTTATAGAATTTTTTTCACGGGGAATTATATATAATGTCATATTTGGAATATGTTCTAATAGATGCATCGTATCTAATGGTAAGGAAACAAAGTCTCTTTTAATACTTTGTATATTCTAGCAAACTGATTAATCATAAGCTGGGAATCTCTAAAGTTGTTGATCTCTTCGATCCTATTTAAAATTATCAATTCTAAGCTAGTTATTAGTGCCTCGAACTTAACTTTATTGTTTGTATAGGGCTATGAGATATGGTAAGAGTAATACATCACTCCTTTATCCATCTTAATGAATATTATACCAATTTTGGCTTACTGTAAAGAAATATCATCTAACGTTCCTTGTTGACTTGAAGTAGCATTATCAAAATAGAATTCCCAGATGGACTTTTCATGACTTGGTTTCATGATTTGTTCATCTAATAGTTTATCATTTATTATAAAATCATCATTCATGGATGAGCTATTAGGAACTTTACTATAGCTTATCCTTTTACTGCTAGTACAGGAGTGAATGTGTTATCAAACTATAATAGAATCATTGACCAACGGGCTAATCTTTTTGATAGTGTCAGTCAAGTCATCAATAA
This sequence comes from Dendrobium chrysotoxum, assembly GCA_019925795.1. Taxonomy (NCBI): domain Eukaryota; kingdom Viridiplantae; phylum Streptophyta; class Magnoliopsida; order Asparagales; family Orchidaceae; genus Dendrobium; species Dendrobium chrysotoxum. The sequence continues at coordinate 25,761,426 of CM034303.1, forward strand.
CTTTAATGGATTTATCTTGGATATCAAATTTATTTTGTGAGAAAGCATATAGTGCTTCAACTTTTGAGCATCAAATATCAAGGCTAAATAGGGCTTCTTGATTGGAGGATAATTTACATAGTTAGTAAAGTGCATTCTCTTTTCCGTCATCATTAACCTAGGCTAATAAGGCACTAAGAGATTCACTTAAGGCTGTTTCATATATAATTATTTATTTTCCTTGTATAGGAATTATAAGAATTAGAGGATTTGTGAAATACTGCTTTATACTATCTAAAGCTTTCTGGAAATTCTGATCCCAATGAAATAGAGCATCTTTCTTGCACAATGCTGCAAATGGCTGACATCTACTTGAAAGGTTTGATATGAATCTTCTAAGGTATGCTAATTGACCTTAGAAGGATCTCAGTTGGGTGAGACTTTTGGGAGGAGGCATTTCTATTATTGCTTTGGTTTCATTCAGATCAATTTTTATTCTATGGTTTTGAACCAAGTAACCTAAAAATTTCCCTGAAGTGATGCTGAAAGCATACTTCAAAGGATTCTTTTTAAATCATATTGATGTATTATTTGCAAAATAATTCTCAAGTCATATAAATGATCATCTCTCTCTTGACCTTTAAAGACAAGATCATTGACATAACACTCCACCTGGTGGTGGACGTGTTTGTCAAAATCCTCATAATTGCTCATTAATGAGTAGCTCCGGCATTTGTTAATCTATTTGGTAAAACTTTGTAGCAGTAAATCCCTAATGGTGTTCTGAATGTTATATCTTTCTCATATTTGGGATCCATTTTAATTTGATTATATCTGGATGAGCCATCCATAAAGGAGAATAACACATGTAAGGAAGTGATATCTACCATGAGCTTCGGTATAGATAGCAAAAAAACTTCTTTAGGATAAGCCATGTTTAAATCTCTAAAGTCGATACAGACGTGTATTTGACCATTCTTCTTGACTGGGATGATGCTAGCTAACTAGGTTAGATATTTATCCTCCTTAATAAATCCAACATAGATTAATTTCTTGACTTCAACCATGACCTGTTGCTCTATGTCGAGTTACAAACATCGAGGCACTTATTTTATTTGAATCATTTTTTATTGAATCAGTAATTTGTGAACTGCTATATCTGGAGATAATCTGAGCATCTCTTTGTAACTCAAGACAAAGCAGTCTTTAAATTTTGATAATAGTTAAATCATGTCATTCACCTCATCTTCATTCAATAAAGAGCTTATAATGATCGGACAGGCTTTTTCTTTGGTGCCTAGGTTTCTTTCTTTTAGATTATTAATTGTAGATTTAATCTCCTCTTCAAGTTTAGGAGGTGCAACCCTAACTTGAGAGTCATCCATATCTTTTAAGTTTCTAAATAAAGTATGTTAAAAGTTTAACATTCGCTGAAATGAGAATATCAGACTCTAGATTATTAGGTATAACTAAGAAATATTCATCATCATCAAATGAATAATGAGTTACGAAGCCAATGCGTAATCTTGATGTGTATTTTTGGTATTTTGAATTCCATAGGTATTCAAATTGTTGGGCTTTGCCTTTAGTCTAATTTGAAAATGCTAAACCTTCCTTAGTGAATTTATCTACAGAGTTTGAGCACTAATCAAAAGGAAGTTCTATTACCTTACCCATAAAAGGATCATCGAGGGTTACATTAGTTTCTACGGTTTTACTGATGGAAGGTATAATGATATTTTCTTTAATGTCAGGGTTTAAAGGAAGAGAGGCTATCACATCTAACTTTTTTACATTATTCTAGGAAAGCGGGATTAACGTAATATTTTCAACATACCATTTTAACCTCTCCATGGTAGATAAATCTGAACTATCCTCCCTAGTGACTTGGACCCTGTCCTCATCGCTATCAAAATTCTATAGAAATCTCAAACATTAGTTGTTTATGAATTTCCTATATTCTATAGCCTATGGGCCTTTCTCAAACATATATAATTCATCCTTCGACCTAGATTCAAATCAGTATGTATTGTAGGCTCCCTTATTTATATATTTTGATTTTTATTTTCTTATATTATTTAATTTTGCCATGCTCAGACTCTTCTTCTAGAACATTATGTCATTCTACCATCTCTTTATGAGGGAGGAGGAGGTAACTAGCAAACATCATGTTTAAGATCAAAATGCTATACTTTTTCCATTTATTTTTCTTTTTCTTTCTCTTTTATTTCTTTTACTTTTATTTCAGCTAGTTTAAGGTTTTCAAAGAAAACAGTTTGCTTTTTAGGTAGATAGTATGAAGCATCTTCTTATATACCGGCTTTAGGAATTGAAAATGGTTACAAGTCACCTTTAATACAGTGTTAAAATCCCTCTCGTGAGAATTTGATACATTGATGTAGGGTGGAAGTCACCAATTTGTATTCATGGAGCTAGGGTCTACCTAGGAGATCATTAAAGAGGCTTTGAAATCTATTATATGGAATTTAGCTTCGATTTTTAGGGTTTATATTTCTAACAAGAGGGTGATTAAACCCAAAGCCTTCTAACCCTTCTCTTTGAATCCTCGCAATATCATCTAATTAATGTTGAGTTTGTGAGTGTCCACCCTTAAGTATGTGAGAGTTTTAAGAGTCATAATGTTGAATGATGCACCCAAATCAACAAGCACACGAGATACTTTTAAAGTTATCTATGTTTACAGAAATATACAACAGCGGTTATGATCTGCCATACCCAGCAGCAAATCTTCATCTGAATTTATGACTCTTGGAACTTCCTTACAGTATAGAGCTTCTTTTTTTACTGTGTTGATGCTAGATGAGCCATACAGATATCTAGATCGAGTAAAGCATTGATTAAAGCCTCCCTTATTGCTTTGGAAGGAGCCAGAGCATCGTAAATACTCTACTTTATAGGTAGTTTTCTAAGGTGTGCTAATACATTATAATCCACCTTTGAAATCTCTGTATTCTTTGCATCTAGCTATTAAACTTGTTGAGGTTGATTGGGAACTTCTGGATTATCTACAATCTGCTTTGCTTTATCAATAGTTGTAACTCATGGAGGTAAGACTTTACCACTATGAAGATTGACTTGTACTACCTCTTTAGAGGAAGGAAATTCACTAGGTTTTGGTTGTTGATCATAATCGTCATCTAATTATCTTCTGGTGGTATATTTGAATCAGTTACTTCTAATTCTATATTGATAGAATCACCTTGTACATCATGTATAGGGGAATCACTATCATAATAGTATTGTAATTATTTATCTATATCATTTATAGGTATTCCATGAGAATTATTTTCATCATTATTTATATTTTGATCTATCTTTTTCTTAACAAAAATATGTATAATATATGTAAAATTCTTGTTCATTACTTTCATAGTCCTAGGAGGGATGAAATAAAAGTCATATAGAGTTAGTGGTTTAAGGTACATCAAAAATAACTATTTTATCACAATCTAACTCTATTTTATTCTTATCTTCCTCCCTCAGACCTATAGGAGCGTAATTGACTCACACTTTTTTAGGCTCTTTGGATTGAATTTTATTCATCTTATCTTCATAAGTTACTAGATCAACATGGATGGGATTCTATATTCTCAAAGATTCCTGAAATTATGAATGATATAATTTGTTTAAGCTTCTTTTAGAAGAATGGGATAAAGCTATAACCTATCCATCATTGGGTTTTAAAATAGGAGGAGGTGAAGAAGGGTCACCAAATATAAATTTAGCAGATCCCTGACTCAAATCCATTAAATATTCTTTAGGTATCAGAACTATCCCATCTTTATAATTTCTATCCAGTCACTCCTTGAAACTGATAAAGTCCTCTAACTCGTGACCTAACATCTGATGATACATACTTTATTTGTGTTACCCTGCCTTACTGACTTCTTCTAGTTTCCTGAGATCATGAAGTTTAAATTTTGGCTTCTTTATAAGCCTCCTGATCATTTTCTTGATGGCTTCTCTTTTGAATGGGTATATTTTACATTTAAAGTAATCAAACTTTTCATTTTTCTTCTCTAGAGTTAGCTAAGGTTGAGGTATGGGCTACTGATCACTCTTAGGCTTAATATACTACTAATATTAAGGAGGTTAACTCAAATTCTCTACCTGAATATTCATCAGTTGTTTCCAATTATCAACTGCATACATTGTCCATGATTTCTTCTCTAACAATTTTTGAGGTTTAACTGAATAATTTCTAAAGAAGATGGATTCCTTAAGAATGTTAGTTGATAAGCCTGCTATTGAAGATTAGAGGCCTTACTTAACAACATCTAAAAGGTTTCAATTGTAAAACCTTTCTAAAGAAAGGCAACTGGACCATGAATATTTTTTAGAAGGATCTTTATAGCATATTATACTTATAGCTGTGGCTCACATCTCATACTAAGGTTCCTCCACCTTAGGATATAATCTACCTGACTTTCACCCAGCTTCTGCTGCTCAACTACAAGATCATCGATAGTAATATGAGGCTTTGCACCAGTAATCTCTTTACAAACATTGCTTCCAAGTCATTGAAGGTACGGACCAACCCATTTGGCAGTTCAACATACCAGTCAAATACAATACTAGAAAAACTACTGATGAATTACATCATTGCCACTAGTATTATAGGAACTAGCTCTAAAGTGAGTGAGATGTTGCTTAGGATTTCCTGTACTATCGAAGTTTTTCAATGAAGGAGGTATGAACCCTTTAGGATAGGGAACCAAGTTATATTCTTTAGGGTATGGTCTACCCTTCAGAATAGATGAAGTACCCAAATATTTAGCTAGCACCTCTCGAACTTGTTATTCTACGATTTTCTTAATGTCTACATATTGTATTGATGGGTGTTCTACCTTTATAGGTTTATTCACCAATTTCTCTATTGTTTCTATCGTAATTACCTTATTCTTAGTATTCAACTTCATTGATTCATTAGAGGAAGATCTTACCTAAGTATCCAGAATATGAGGAGTGTTACCTTGCATGATGGATATCATACCCATTATCTCTTCTAACTTCTTCTCCACTATGAGTATTTTTTCATCCTTTTGACTCAGCTATTCTTAGATGATGATTTGAATCTAACATATCATCTTCTACCTCATCCCCGTTATTGTTTGCACCTCCAACTTGGCCCTTACCCTTTTCCTTTTCTCTTTGTAAAAATGAATGACTGTCAACCATGTTGAAACTACTAGACATCTCTTTATTCATACCTTCATCCTCTGTAGCTCTTTGGATCAAATGACTAGGATCTAACTGGATGAAGATTTGGCTATCCCACAATTTTGAGTGGTTGAACTATACTATGGATTCAACGAGATCATGACCGCTCAATCCAAATAAAATGGATCAAACAATAGCGCACTTGTCTTTAACCACCAGCAACATGAAACCCTAAAGTCATTTTTGATGTTATATACTTGATATAATGAGCTAAATGGTTTGAGAGCTTAGTCAGAGGTAGATTAGGGTCTAAGAAGTGAGGGATATTTCCAAAAGCTTTTGATATAAAGTTTAAGGAGCCATTTATGAACCTAAGAAACAACCTAGGCTTAGAGATTTACCTACATATAATTGACACGATTATATGTATTAGGTTAAGCTTATTTGACTAGAGTTGGGTCTAGATGACCAAGTTAACTATTGACTAGGCTAGGGTGACTAGTCAAACCCAATTCACTAGAAGGGACGTTAAAGGAAATATGGCAAAGTTTAGAAGCCATTTAGTGTTTGATTGGTTATGATTGAGCTTTATAATCAATTGAGCTAGCTTTAGTTAGTTCAACTAGGTTAAACTGGGTCAATCTTTAGCCTAAGAGCCAGTGATGATTGATTAGATATATGAGACTCCTGATGAGGTGATGTAAACTATAACTAAGTTCAAAGGATCTATGCATTGTGTTACCTGGATGTAATTGTAGTGATTATAGGTCAATGTACATTGAATAGAGGATTGATGATTAGAATTCAATTGAAGGTTGACAAGAGGTTTGATTGAGGTACTAGATTGATTATAGGCTAGGTGATTGCAAGATTGATTCATTGAAGATGATTAATAATTGAAGATTTGACTATAGACAAGACGATGATAGATCAGATGATTGCTAGATAATTAATAGCTGGCTGACTGTCAACCATCTAATAGATAATAAGGAGTCTGGGGTAGTGCCTAATAACCTCATACAAAAATGATATCAACAGGCATACATAGACATATGATGTTAAATTCTAGGTTCTATGGAGATATTATAATTATAAGAAAGCCATAATCCTTCCTTTTTACACCTAAATCTTGAAAGATATCTTGGGAGGCAAATGCTCTGATCTGCATCTAAAATAGAGTCTAATTAAGAACACTACATTATTTTGCATTCATTAGTCAAAAAATTTTTATTTACATTAGATGTCATTTTCTTGCAAGTCTATATTAAGTGGGAAAAGCTCAAAAATAGCTATTTTTCATTTAATAGGATAAAATATACACTTATACTAGATAATAATAGTTTAATTGAATTTACGCAAAACACTTCCTCACGAGATCGACACTCTTCTCTATTACTTTATTACTTGATTGGTAGTAGGATAAAATATGAATTTATACTAGATAGTAGTAGTTTAATTGCAATTAAGCAAAACACTTCCTCATGGGATCAACACTCTTCTCTATTACTTTATTACTTGATCAGTATTTATACTTACATATCTAGTGGGATTTCGTTATTTTTATAATAAAGGAAACTTAAGCATATTCATATTTCTTAAAATTTAATTAATGATTTAATAGAAAACTTATTTAAAAAACTCTAATTAATTATTTTCTGATTATAGTAAACAAATAAGCAATAAAGTAAAGCACAAGAAATAAGAGCAAGGACACAAGAAACCTGTTTACATGGTTAGCCAAAACCCAAAAGCTACCTTCCGTCCATGCCTAGCCACCTAAGACTAAGAATTTACTAAGCAATTCAAGCTTACACCAACTTTTGTGCTCTCGTATATTGGGAAAACACAACCCCAAACATCGTATTTTCCTACATCAGGCAAGTACAACCCTAAATAAATAATCACAAGATCATAAACAAAAGAAATAATAAAATGTAACCCAACTATAGCTATCAATTTTAAAATATTTCAGCTCTCATCTTACTAAAGCAACAAGTAATACAAATAGAATAGCTCACAAAAGATTTTATTTAAAAAAAAATTATGAACTTGATTTGAAATTATGATTCACCACTTGGTACAAACTCACCAAAGATTGTCTCCTTTGAGCAAAAGATGAAGATGATTGAAGGAAAAAATCTATGGCTTGATTATAAACATAAGAATAATGAAAATCTCTGCCAAGGAGGTTTGTAGAGAAGGTTTAGCAAGTGATATGAAATTTTGGCAGAGTTTTAAAGTGGTCAAGAGCGAAAAACACACACATAGCCAACTCCTCTATTTATAGAGCGAATTTTTCCAAGTCAAGAGGTAATTAGAGGGACATTATTTAGGAAATAATTTGACCTAATAATCAATTTTGGAATCATTAGATCAGCCTACAAAAAGCCATGGAGAATCGAAAAGAAATCATGTGAATTTGGGCCAAGGGAGTTGATTTTGCAATGCATTTGGTTTGGATTCATGCAAGTGAATTTCATCTAAGGCATGACTAAATATTAAGCATTTGATTTTATTGCCACATCATCAATGCAAGTGGTGAATGATTTATCCAATGAATAAAGGTCATGAGGATTAAACAAATTAGAGCACATGGAAACTTTGCCCAAGATATTTCAATATATTTTGAATCCAATGTTTGGAAAGGTTTTATCATGGATTCAATCTAACTTATTTAAGTTATTTCAGGTTTAATTAGTAGGTTTGATTAGGATGTTATTCCAGCAGTAAAATTTTTAAAAATAATATTTAAAACTCCATTAAGGAGGAGAGGTCAAAACTTAACAAAAATAGAGATTTTATTTTAGGAAAGGTATTCTGGAGGAAGTTTACTTTTGCAAAAAATAAAAATTCTAGAATTTTTAGTGAGTGATTAAGCCATTGAGGTATGTAAAGCTAATCTAGACTTTTAAAAATAATTTGACCATAAATAAATTGAAACATTAGAGAGTAGTTACATTCATAAAAATAATTAATTATTCTTGCAATAATATAGGATTTAAATTATTTTATCTTGTAAGAAGTGCTCCAACAATATTCGTATAACATTAATTAATATAAATATTTTAATTTAATTTAATCTAATTAATGGAGAACAATTTTGGCCTCAAGATATTCATGCGTGACAAGGTGTGTTATAATTAGGAAGAAGTAATAAGAATAACACTAGGAGAGAGAAAATAAATAGTTTGGATAATTAGATTATAATTTGATATTCAAGGCTAAAATTAATGGTATGGAGATGATTAAATGTGTTTTAGAATATTATTGGATGGAATAAATAAGCTCAAGAAAGAATTGTATGCAAGTTATGAATCTTTGAAATATAAGATGGTGAACTTTCCAAAAATGATTAATGCTATGATCATGCATGAGATAGTTAGGATGAATGGTTTAGAAATGCTATAAACTTATGAAAATAATGTGTTTTAGCTTTTTTTTTAATTTATTTGTGAGTTATATATATATATATATATATATATATATATATATATATATATATATATATATATTTCAATTGCTCAGTCATACCTAAGGAAAACCCTCTAGCTTCTATTCCAAGCTAATTTGACTTCAATTGCTCTAATTACTAAATTATCCTTTCTAATTTATTAAAACACTTAAATATCCAATATAGTATCCTCCAATAATTTTCTGTGATCATCAAAATATCATATTTTTGCAATGGGGCTCATGGAGTTAATAACATTATCATCCACAATAATTTTAGAAATTAATGGTAAATTTGTTTCTTACTTTTTTAAAAATTCCATAAAGCTATCTACTTTTATTTAAGCTTGAAAAGTCCTATAAATAAGACTTAATTTATACTTTTTGATTTCTTAAATAAAATATATTTTTCTTGTACAAATTTCATGTGGAAAGATTTGGTAAATGCTCTACTCTTTGGTGAAGCTTGATAGCAGATCCACTCGACCATTGGTGAGTTTGTAGTTATCTTTTCTTGCACTTATTCCTCTTCTTTCCTGATATAATTTTCGTCTTCTCTATATAGCCTAAAACCAAACTTCCCTCAAACTTAAAACCCATCCATCCTCTTCAAAACTCTTCAAAATATTCTCTCACATCCCTGATAACCTCTTAAGCCCTCCACACCATAGTAAACCTAAGATGCCCTAACAAAAATTTAATGTAGAGAGATAATGTACTATTGTGAGTAATGTGATTAAAAATATCATAATTGATTAACAACTGATTCAAAACCAATAATAGCATAACCATTAGTTCCCTAACATCTAAATTCCTTAATTTAGAGCATAATCATTTTGTCCTCTAATAAAACTTGCCTTTTGATAGCTTACAAGTTTTAGCACCAAATTTATCCAAAAGATGAATTCCCATTTTACCAACACTCAAATAAGCCTTTCATCACCAATCAAGTTGTTGCCTTTACCATAAAGATCCTATAGAACATACATTAGAATGCTTAGTTTTATATAGTTTATTAATTATCGTATGTGAAATTCTATGGAATTAGGCTATCCTCTACCTAATAAATTTATTTATCAAATTTATAGAAATTTTATATAATGATTGGACACAAGAACAAGATTTATTTGATGATTATATGTATGTAATTCATTGAAGTTTATGTCATAACTTTGTTTCAAATAATTGAATAATTTTCTTTTTTATACTTAAAATTGATGATTTTATACATGTATTAATGTGTAAAATTGGTAAAGAAAATATGGGATAGGCTTATATTCACATATAAAGGCTTTAATGAAGTAAAGCATTCCAACATCAAGTTGTTAGCACATGACTGAATTATTTTGCCAAAAACTTTATGAGATGATCACTGAAATGTACACTATATTTATTCTGATAATTACTTTATGTTCACTAGGAGTAGAGTATTTAAATGTTGAGAAATTAACAGAAAAATCTTAAATATTTTTCTAAATCTCATAAAACTAGAGGCATTAATATAACTAAGCCTAATAATTTGTTTAACAATTTTATAATTTTTTTGCTTACTTCCCTAACTTCTCAAAAGCAAAAAAAGAGCAAAAGATTAATATAGAATGAATAAATAAAAAAAAAAATTAGATAGCCTTGAAGGTTAAAAAGTTAGAAGATACTGAGGGCAAATCGCCAAGTGAGGATAACACGGTGTTGATCAGAAGAAATAACTCCTTTTGAAAGAATAAAAAAATATCAATGTAAAGAAAATATAGAAAAAAAAAATTTAATAAAAAGATTAATATTTTTATTATTTTCTTAATTGTAAAAAATGAGATCACATAAAATGAGGCCACTCTAATATTGAAATTGAGAATAAAAAAAGAAATACCAATGATAGGGTTTACATAAAAAAAAAGGAATAGGAAAAAATTGTAAGCCCCTTTTGCAATCAAAATATTTTGCTATTGTGCAAAATGAGAAATAAGAAATTAGTGTCGAATGGCTTAAGGTGATTAGAATGATTCAAATCCTTAATAGATATATAATGTATCTTATGATGATTTATTAAATAAGATAGAACAAATGCATGATAGTCTTAGTATAATTAAAAAATAATATCTTCCTAAAAAAGAGTCATGTTAGCGTAGAAAAAGATAATACTACATTACACAATTATTTAGATAAAACTATAGGAGAAAATTTTTTTTGCTAAAATCTTGAAAATAAAATTTTTTTATAAGATTTACTAATGGTCACACTAGCCATAACTTGTCTGTAAAATTGAAATACTGAAAACTAACATTATAAATGTTATAAATAGAATAAAAAAATTCTCATATTTCATCTAACATCAAGACAGGTATGCATTACTACACATTAAGCAACTTTATAGTTAAATATGCCTGTTTAACCTAATTTCAAAAAGAAAAAAAGGATTTTAAATCAAAATTTTATTTATGCATACCTTGCATAAAATCACTTGTCATTTTTTGTGAAAAAAAGGGTTTATAGTGTGTGTGTAGAACATCATTTCGCTAAGAATGTACCTTGATCCCTAAATTTATAACTACTCATCATCACATTTCTACATTGTTACATATTAACGAGACCAATCTAGTTTCAGTTTCAAAAATTAAGACATAGCATATATGTACCAATGTGCCTTCAAAATAGACTGATGAAGGTATGTGATAGTTAGATAATGGATGATTGAAGCATATGATTGATGATGGATCAAAATTTGTAACATTAAATCCAAGGATGGCGGAAATAACTCTTGACAATAATACCATGAAAACTATTATTGGTATTTAAAATGTTGATAATATTAACTCTTTTCTTATAAAAAAAATATTTTGTTTGTTGATGGCTTGAAAAATGATGTAGTATTATACAACTATGTGATAGGATTTTATCTATGGGTTTTTATCTCTATATTACTTGCTTAAATTGCATGGAAAAATTATTTTAGAAAGTCTTTATACTAATAATATTTACATGTTTGATATTGATGATGTTGCAAACCTGGATTTAAGGATTACAATTTTGATGATAATAAACATTTCTTTGTTCTATTTTGATTGACTAAAATTTCAGGTACAAAAGATCAATGCAATTCAAGCCAACTCAAGATCAGGTCTGCATGTGTTTAAATTGTAATTTTTCCCTTTCTTGAGTTAAATGTAATGAAATTGATACCCTAACTAAGTAAGATTGCACACACACACACTCAGGGGGAGAGTTTTAGTGAGTTAGAGTTTCTGTTTTAAATTTTGTTTATCGTCTTGGACGATATTCATATCATCCTGGATGATCCAGTGAAGACAAAAACCCTAATTAGGTCAACCATGTTAAGTCGGTTTGAATAAGCAAATCATCTCGGAGGATATACCCATCATATGAACGATAGCCTCAAATCAAAAATTTTGAGCCGCCAGATTAAGTTAGGCAAGTTTTTATTATTAGAGATTTGGTCTGATTGTACCGGACGATACGTGTATTATCCTGGATGATCCAACACAATTGTTTTATTGAAAAATATATTTTGAAAAAGATTGAAAATCAGATATCTGGCTACGATAATCGAGATAGAGTATTGTTGATTTCATATTCAAAATTATATATACAAATGATATATCATCCCAAAGGAAGAAGATATTACTTATGATTAATTATTTGAACATGACAATAACGATCGTCATTTTTTGTTTGATTTCCCAAAGGTAATTAATTAAAAGTTTTGAAAATTTGATTTTTGAAAATCTGGTCTAGGTTTCTAAATCTCCTACGAGCGCAAGCCCTCGTAGTTAATTACATCGTAGGAAATCAAAAATTTTCTACGAAAACTCTCGATTAAAATAGCGATACGAATTTTATTTAAGAATTCAAAGCTTGATATCAAAAGAGGTAGGGACTGGAATTTTCAATCAGGAATGGTTCAATGTTGAACACTTATTTCTGGAGTCAAAGGAGGAAGGGTAGGAGGTGTTTTGAGATTCTGAATTACTTCAGAAACACCCCAACCTATCCTAAGTGTTGGGCTTGAATTAGATTGAAAGAGATTTAATATTTGAGTGATCAATTTTATTAGAAAGTGGGAATTAGATTCCCGAAAGGCTGAGGTCTTAGGATTGAAAATCTACCTCAGAACTTAAGTCTAAAATAGGTACTGAAAATCAGTGACCCAGAACCTAGCTAATGCAATGCAATCTGGACTTACCCCGGCCTGGATTGGGGAGCCAGCTAAACCACCTAAGCGCTTCAAAACCATGAGTCAAAGTCTTTATGAAATAGTGGTTAAGGATGTTGTTTAAGATTGGTTTAAAGGATTGGGGTCGACATCTAGAGCAGATTCTAATTGGCCCCTTTACATATGTTGGGTGAAATGATGAAATAAAAATGCAATTAAGAATTAGACTCAATTTTAATTTGTTACTAATGCGATGCATGCTAGTTGACTCGATAAAATACTTAAATCAAAATGAAGTAGTTTAAAAATCAGGCTTAAAAATAGATTTTATCCTAGAGATTGCACAACATCCCCTTGGACAGAACTGCACCCTAATAGGTCAGGTGCTCTACCAAAACCCATAGGCGGGGAGGTGCCTAACAAGGTAGAGAAGATTCAATATGAATGCATGAAAAACTCACGGTAAGTCCGGGCTTACTTCTTAAAAGCGTTAGAATTTCTATCTGAGCTTAAAGTTTTTAAATTTTATTTAAGTAGAAATAGTTTATGACCGTACCCTCACGAGCCTCCGATCGGGTTCCAGGCTAAAAAAAAATCGACATGCAATAACCGCAAAAAAAACTATGAAAAGCAGGCAAATCCTTAATCGCAATCAACATCAAGTAATCAAATCAATTAAATAATTAAATCAATTAAATAAGTGCTCAAACTGAAAGTCCATGTGGCAAGTGCCACTTAATTATACAACCCAGGGTCTGTAGGAAAGTAAAGTGGTCGGGTACCACTGACTACAACCCGGATTCTTCTCTTTGGATTTCATAAAAGTGGTTGAGATTTGAGATTCTTCTCATTCTTCATTTCTTCATCTTCTGGGAAATCCTTGGATCGTTGGGTCTGGATATCCAAATGAAAAGAAACTCCCCCTGAATAGGGGTGTTATCTTTTCTCTTTGGATATTTAAAATTCATCCTAATTTGGATCTCCAAATGGATAGGAACTCTCCCCTAAGGGATCTTCCTTCCTCTTTGGATTCCAAATTGGATGTTTAAACATCTTAATCTGAAATCACTTTAAACAATTTACAACTCAAATTCATATCAAAGTACATTAATCAAAATTGAAAAATCTAGACTCGGTCCTACAAGGTTATCCTAATAATCAGCAATTTAAAAAGGGCATCCCAAGCAGTTATAATTCATCTCAAGCAGTTAATATATTAAAATTTTAAAATACTCAAACCAGCCACACTTGGCCATGCTCTTTTTGATTTAAAGGGGGACTTAAACTAATTTCTGGAGCACCTGTGCAATTTTAATATTAATAATTTTTGCCCCCTTTAATTTATGCCTTGTATGAGCATGGCCACCAGCATAAGATTGAATTAGTATAAATCGTTTCTAACCTAAGGGTAGGTCTAATGTACAATCAATCACATCGTAGAGTGTAGTAAATAAATAAATAATCATATCAACATTAATTACTTAAATCTAGCAACCAGCATTCAATGAAAACCATAGAAAACCTGGCACACACAAGTAGCAGAAAAGTAAACACCGGCCTAGCCTAAGACTAGAGTTGGTTGTCCTAGCAAGCCATCTAAAGTGTGTGAGGAAGGCTGTGTGGTTTTGATATGTCCTAAATAGGCATTTGATTGAAGTTGTTTGATGTTCTAGTTGGTTGAAGGCTTAAGGGGATTTTAATTTGAGTTTAAATCTTAATGATTTGAATTTAATTTTAAGTTTGATCCAATTATTTGTTGGATACCACCTTTGTTGCACACCGAGGCTGTTAAGTTTATTTCACCTTCCTTGGGGCTAATTTAATAGCCTTGTAGGCCTGGGTTACCTAGTGGTACCCAGTATGATTAAAGGTTTTGAGTTTGATTAAGCTTTAAAGGTTGATTAATTTTTAATTAAGGTTGGTTGGTTGCTGGTTTTAAGTTTGAATTAATATTTTCTATAATTTTGAATGATTTATTGAATTTTGAGATTTTCTAGATTATTTTAATAATTTAATTTAAGGGTCAAAATTTGACTGTTTGATTTAAAGGGTTTTCTAGAAATTTAATATTTTATTAAAATACTAGACCTTAATACGATCAGTTAGACAGTAAGTATGCTGAAATTGGATTTTTGTAGATTTTATTATGAAGTTTTAAAGTTTTGACTTAAATTTGAACTAGGTTTGACCAAAGTTGACTTTATCAAAATTGATTGATTTCTGAAAGCTTAACATTTTTAATAAATATTAGACCTTAAGATGAGTTGTATGCCTTTGAGTTTGCTCAATTTGGAGTTCATTTGAATTAGTTATGAATTTTTGACGTTTTGAGTATTTATTGAATTTTCAAAAATTGTTTAATTAAGACCCTTTTTATGGTTTGAATCCAAATGACCTCCAAACTCTTTGAAATCAACTCCGAAGGTTAGGAATAACCTAAGGAGTGATCTCCAAGTGTTTGGAAAATTTTTGGAATTTTTTAATTATTTTTAATTAATTAAATTAATTAAATATTAAATTTTAATTAAACTCAAATTAAATTTAATTTTGAAGTCCAGTCAAGGGGCTTTTATTTTGCATTGATTAAGGGTTTTAGTTCTGGTTATTTTGAGGTATTATATATATATATTGGATTTAAATTTGATTTATTATAATTTTTGGAAGGTTTAAATGATTAATTAAGGTTTAAACTTGATTAGATTAATTAAGGGGCTTAATGATTTCAAAATTCAGTGAGGATTTTTCTTAAGGTAGTATGTGTCATTATGTTCAAATGGTTTAAGTTTCAAGTCAATAAGGAGTGTATCCTAATTATTGAAAATATTCTAAGTCCTCTAATCATGTCCTTAATTATTATCCTTAATGATGCCACTAAGTTTGATTGGGTTTGAACCAAGGTTCCTAGAACCTTGGACACAACACTAATATTATGCACACATATGAGCACAATCAATCCCTAGATCTATGAGAGCCTTAGGCTAAGTGGTGTGTGTACCCTAAGCATGCATAAATTAATGCCTAATTAATTATAAATAACTATGAGGTTAGTGAATGATTCGGATATAATCATTCATTAACATCCCCACATGATTTCTATTCAAATATGTCAAATCCAAGTTTAAAAATTCAAAGTAGATCTCTCAATCCTAAAGGATTTAAATGCATATGTATTACTTTAAAATAATTTCAAATACATATATAATATATATATAAAATTACATATGTATAAACATAACTTTTAAATCAAAAACATTTGAAAATATAGTTTGAGCAAATCGAATATCTAACTGAGAGACCTACTGATCTACTAAGGTCATTTGAAAATAAAATTTTTTATTCTTCAAAATAATTAACATAGTATTTAATTAGGTACTAATTAAATACTAAAATAATTAAGTACTTAAAATAAATTTAACATTAATCAAGGTTTGATCTCTAAAGTTAATCTTAAATTAAAGTGCTTAATTTTTTTTAAATTTTGATATATTTTACTTAATTTTCTGATTTAAAATGAATTTATTATGAAGTTTTGAAGTTTAAATACAATAAAAGGAGTTTTTAATTATTTTAGAAATAATTAATTTTTAAAATAATTTTAACTCAAATTAATTTGAATCTTAAATATTTTCTGAAGTGTTAAAATTATATAAAATTTTTACTTTAAAATGTTTTAAAATCACTTAAGTTAATTAATATTAATTAAGTATTAAACAATAATAAATATTTACCTAATTAACATTAAATATAAATAAATAATTAAATATTTAATTAGTTAAGATTAGAATATAATTAATGATCAAATATTAAATTGATTAATATTAAGATATAATTTAAATTAATTTAAGTTAAAAATTATAATAATTTAAAGAAATTATAGTGATTTAGATAATTTAAACAATTCAATTAAAATTAATTAATTAAAATTCAATTTTATAATATTTAAACTTAATGTTATCATTAAAGTGAATTAAAAAAAATTAACATTTAATAGTTAATATTTGATAATTAGTATTTACTAATCAATACTTAATTAAAATACTAAATGATATTTGAATATTTTTAAATTATCTTTAATTTTAAAAGGTTTCAAATTTAATATTATAATTTAAATGATATTTAAAATTTTATTAATTAAAAAGAATGTTTAAAATAATAAAAAAAAATTAATAATTAACTAAAAAAAAATAAACATTAATCTCCAATATTTTAATATTTAATACTTAATATCTTTAAAATATGTTTAATATTTTAAAATATTAAATTTGAAATTAAAGAATAAAATTTAAAATAATTTTAATTATAAAAAAAATTAATACTTTAAGTTAATATTTATTTTAAAATAACATATTTAATTTTCTAAAAATATTAAAATAATTCCAATTTTAGAATATTAAAATATATTTTTAATTTAATCAAAGGTATTTAAAAAAAGTTTTTTTAATTAATTAATTAATTTTTTTATTTAATTTTATATAATTTTTTTTTAAAAAAAAATTCTGGGATTTAAATGGTTTTAAAATAAATTTTTAATCCTTTAAATAGTCCTGTTAGCGGCTCAGGACAAGTGGCATCATCTGGTTGGTCCAGAGGGTCCGCGGCAATGATTGCCTGATGATTAAACCGCAAACACGGTTTACTTATCCGAGTCAGCTCAGATTGTCCACTGTTTGATCCTCCGTTGTAAAGACCTGACGACTTTGATCAAGCCATATGATCCTTTTGCGCAGCGGATCTAAACAAACGGTTGGATGGACTGCGGAGGGACAAGATCGTAGTCGTTGATCACGAAATCAACGGCTGCGATATTATACAGTTCAACTGGACTGTAGACCGAGCCCTAATTAGAAAAACGTCTCATTCTCCAAATCAGCTTTATATAATTTGACAAAAAATTAAACGTAGATTGCCATAGTGAACAGAATTGATGGGGAATGCATTTCATAGCTTAATAATTATTAATCAAAAAGTTAATTAAAGCTAAGTGTATTAAGCTAGGGTTTGAGTTTTCTTGAAATTTTACCGATGGATCTTGGATTTCTTTGATTCTCTGAGCTTGTTGATTGTCCACGCATGAATTTGTAGAAGACCCCCTGAGTTTTTGACGTCTAGATCAAGAGCTAAATTCCTTAGATGGATTTAGCCCTTTCCTCACCAAGAAGCTCGTCAGAGATGGCTTTGACTGGCTGGATTTAAGTGGGAAGGTGTATGGGAGTTCTCTGGGAGCTTGAAAGAACAGAGAGTCCGTCTGGAAGAAGCTTGAGAGGTGAGAGAATGGGATTTTTTAGAATGAGGTTCTAACGAAGGGTTTTGCCCTATTCAATTCCATTCAAATTGAATCAGTGGCTGGGATGGGTTTGTTTGAGCCCTATAATGTTGCCAAGTGTCCCTAGGGTGGTTGGGAGTAGGAGGCAAGGACAAGGGAAGGACATCCTAGGTGTAAAGTGCCTTCTTGTCCTCTTATGGACACATGGAACCTTGAGGGCTGTTGGATTTAAATTCAATGGTTAGGATAGGCTCTAAGAACCTTCTAGAGTCTGATCCAACAGCTGTAATGGTTTAAGGGAAGAGGGATTAGGCTTAAGTAGCCATTTGACCAGGTTTGACTTCTCCAAAGGCCCATATGTATCATTTGACCAGTCAAAAAGCCACATCAGCTGATGAGATGGCATGAAGAGTATTTTGAGCTGCTGTTGGAGTAAACTCAAAGAAGTTTAAAGGGTTTGATTGGCCATATGAGTAAGTTAGTAAGTGTAAAATGAGATTTAACCAAATTTCAATGAATTGATTTGGTCAAATCTAATTAGATTTGACTCAAAACTGATTGGAGAATATTTAAGTCATGGAATGGACTTATTTTGAAAGCTTGATGAAGTCTGAGGATATTAGTTTGATCATTCCAAATGATTTGACCTAAGAAAGCTAAAATTGACTAGACTTGGGTTCAGTTGACCAAGTCAACTTTTGACTGGGTCAAAGGTTCACTCAAGTCTGAATCACTAGGGGAAGTAATCAACAGAGTTTGGCATAATTTCAGATACACCTAAGGCTTGATTCAAAGTGAAAGAGCTTAATGGTTGAAATGGTAAACCTAGGTTGACTTGGTCAACCAAGTTGACCTAGGGTCAGGGTTTGGGCTCAATGAGTTTGAAATAATGAATAGGGTCTGGGACAGGTGGTTTTAGGGTCTAGAATGGTCATCTGGGTCAAATGACCTATTTAGGCCCTTAATGGGCCTAATGGGTCAACTAGGTTGACTTGGTCAACCAAGTTGACCTAGGGTCAGGGATGGGGTCCAACCAGTTCAGGATGACATTCTGAATCTACTGGTGGTGGTCTCAAGGTCTGGGGAGGTCATTTGGTGAAAATGACCTATTTGGGCCTTTTAGGTCAACCTTGGTTGACCTGGTCAACCAGGTGGGTCCGGGGTCTGGAAATGGGCTCAACAGATTTGGTTTGATATTTGGAGACCAATGAAGGTGGTCCCAAAGTCTAAGGAGGTCATTTGGTCAAAATGACCAGTTTTGACCCACAAAGGCTTGTTTGGTCAAACTAGGTTGACTTAGTCAACCAGGTTCACCCAGGGGTTGGAAGTGGGTTCAACAGGTTTGGTTTGATGTTTGAAATTTGCTGGAAGTGACTGCATTTGATTTGGAGCTCATTTGGTTCAAGTGACCATTTACACCCCATAGGGGTATTTTGGTCATTTTGACCCCTGGTCAACTAGGGGTTAAACTGAGTCCAAAAAAATGCAGTTTATTGCTCAATGGGTCATAATCAAGGGTCTGGAAGTGATTTGGAGCTTTGTAAAATGCTCCAAGATCAAAATCCACTAGGTGACAGGTCTAGTGACATAGACGGTAAATATTTGAAGGTTATTCAGCCTTTGGATTTCAATTTAGTTTCTGGGGTTAGAGACGTCAGAAGGAGCTCAAATTTGGAAGGTAACCTCTAGAGACATGTCACATCAGTGTGGAATTGATAGAACCTAAATCAGAGGTTATTTGATAGGGCTTTGAGGTGTTCAAAAATTTACTGGAAAAGGCTTTTAGGACTTAGACCTTTAGCCTTAGAATTTGATCTGGATTTCTGGTTTTGAGCTGGATTTTGATTTTGAATGATAGGGTTTGAACTATCTAAATCATTTACAATCATTTATGTTATTGTACATGATTAGATATGATTAAAGTTAGGTCAGAGGCTGTGATAGTTGGATCTGAATTGTTTAAAAGTCAGGATTGATCAGGGATTTGAATTGACTTGAACTCTGGATTGATTTGAGTCTTAGATAGATTGATTTAAAGTTTGGATTAGTCTGGAGTTTGAATGGATTTAAGGTCTGGGTAGATCTAAGGTCTAGGAGAATTTTAAGACCTAAATTGATCTAGGGAAATTCTAGGGTCCAGAGTAGATCCTAAGGACTGAAGTCTAGGAAGGTCCTAGAGTCTAGGAAACCCTAAAGTCTGGGATCTAGAAGGTTCTTAGGATCTAGAATAGATCCTAAAGTCTGGATTCTAAGAAAATTCTAGGGTCTAGATTGATCCTAAGATCTAAAATCTAGGAAAGGTCCTGGGATCTAGAATAGTCTGGAAATTTGATTGATCTGAGATCATGGTTGATTTGAATCTGGATTAATCTAGGAGTAGATTGATCCTAGGGTTAAGATTAATTTGAAGAGATCCTAGGGTCTAGAACAGATCCTCGGGATGGGAATCTAGGAAAATCCCAGAGTCTAGATTGGTCTTAAATTATAGTGATCTGGGGTCGGGATTGAGCAGGGATCCGGATGGGTCCTACTGACCTCATACAAAAATGAGGTCAACAAATGGACCCCCAATATGTGTAATAGAATGTAGTTCTATTGCACATATTGGTGTTGACCGAATAAAATGGTCAAGTCTGGAGTTTTGATCCTCATGGAATGAAAAATCTATCCCTGGGGAATTAAGTTTAAATAGATACCAGGGTAGTGCTAGGAAAAGCGTACTCTACCACTATTGGGTCTAGTCCTAAGAGAAAGGAAGAATCTATCCCTAAAGGAGAAGGAAATCTGGGTGATCCTATAGGAAGGAAGAACTCTTAACTGTAAAGGATTGAAATTAAATTTGATTCTAAGGGAAAAGAAAACCTTACCCTAAGAAGATTGAATTTGAAAAGATACTAGAGTAGTGCTTGGGACAGCGTACTCTACCACTAGTAGATCTGGTCCTAAGGGAAAGGAAAAGTCTATCCCTAAGGGAGAAGAAAGTCTGGAGTATCATATAGGAAGGAAGAGCTCCTACCTATAGAGGATTGAATCTAGATTTGATTCTAAGGAGAAGGAAATCCTAACCCTAAAAGATTGGGTTTAAAATTGAATCTAAGGGAAGGAGGTCCTAGCCCAAGAAGATTAAATTTAAAAAGATACTAAAGTAGTGCTGGGGACAGTGTACTCTACTACTAGTAGATCTAATCCTAAAGGAAGGGAAGTCCTAACCCTAAAGGAAAAGAAGGTCTGGATGATCGTATAGAAAGGAAGAATTCCTAACTATAGAGGATCGAGTCTAGATTTGATTCTAAGGGAGAGGGAAAACCTAACCTTAGAAAATTGAATTTGAAGTGATACTAGGGTAGTGCTGGGGACAGCGTACTCTACCACTAGTAGATTTAATCCTAAAGGAAGGGAAGTCCTAACCTTGGGAAGAATAAGTCTGGATGATCGTATAGGAAGGAAGAATTCCTAGCTATAGAGGATCAAGTTTGAATTTTGATACTAGGGCAATGCCACGAGGGGTGTACTCTGCCACTAGTAGATCTAATCCTAAGGGAAGGAAGAAATGCCTAGCCCTAAAGAAAAGAAAGCTTGATTGAGATTAATTCCAGGACGGTGCCATAGAGGACTTACTCCATCACTAGGAAATCTAATCCCAAGGGAAGGAAGAAGAACCTACCCTAAGGAAGAGAGAACTAGATTTTAGAATTAAACCCAAGACAGTGCCACAAAGGACATACTCCATCACTGGGGAGTCTAATCGTAAGAGAAGGAGAAGAACCTACCCTAAGGAAGAGAAGAGCTTGATTTGAAAATTTAAAATTGAACCCAGGATGGTGCCACATGGGACTTATTCCATCGCTGGGGAATCTTATCCTAAGGGAAGAAAAAGTTTACCCTAAGGAAAAGATAACTGGAGGTAGCTAGGGTGGTGCCACGAAGGGCGTTGTCCATCACTCGCACATCTAATCCTAAAGAAAGGAAGAAGAACCTATCCTAAAGGAGAAGAAAACTAGAAGAAGCTAGGATGGTGCCACGAAGGACATACTCCACCACTAGCACATCTAATCCTAAGGAAAGGAAGTACAATGACTCACATCTATCCTTAAGGAAAAGAAAACGGGGGGGCCCTGAGGAAAGGAAGCATTGCTTCCCACAGAAGGTCAGATCTGGAATTTAAATCTATGATGGTGCCACAGAGGGCGTGCTCCATCACTAGAAGATCTAATCCTAAGGAAAGAAAGCATGATGACTCACATCTGTCCTTAAGGAAAAGAAAGCTGGATGATTCTGTGAGAAGGAAGCATTGCTTCGCACAGAATCGGATCTGGATTTTAAATCTAGGATGGTGCCATAGAGGGCGTGTTCCACCACTAGAAGATCTAATCCTAAGGAAAGAAAGCACGATGACTCACACTTGTCCTTAAAGAAAAGAAGACTGGAGGACCCTGAGGGAAGGAAGCATTGCTTCCCACAGAAGGTCGGATCTAGATTTTAAATCTAGGATGGTGCCATAGAGGGCATGCTCCACCACTAGAAGATCTAATCCTAAGGAAAGAAAACACGATGACTCACATCTGTCCTTAAGGAAAATAAAACTAGATGATTCTGTGAGAAGGAAACATTGCTTTGCACATAATCGGATCTGGATTTTAAATCTAGGATGGTGTCACAGAGGGCGTCCTCCACCACTAGCGGATTTAATCCTAAGGATAGAAAGCACGATGACTCACATCTAACCTTAAGGAAAAGAAAACTAGAAGAAGCTAGTATGGTGCCACGAAGGGCGTATTCCACCACTAGCAGATCTAATCCTAAGGAAAAAAAGAATCCTGTCCTAAAGGAGAAGAAAACTGGAAGATTCTATGAGAAGGAAGCATTGCTTCACACAGAATCAGGTCTGGAATGATCGTATGTAAAGGAAACTTGCTTTACATAGAGGATCAAATCTGGATGATCATGTATAGAGAAAACTTGCTATATACAGAGGATCGAATCTGGAATGTTCATGTGTAAAGGAAACTTGCTTCACACAGAGGATCAAGTCTGGATGATCGTATATAGAGGAAACTTGCTCTATATAGAGGATCGGGTCTGGAATGATCGTATACTGAGGAAACTTGCTATGTACAGAGGATCGAGTCTGGATTGATCGTATGTGAAGGAAACTTGCTTCACACAGAGGATCAAGTCTGGAATGATCGTATGTGAAGGGAACTTGCTTCACATAGAGGATCGAATCTGGAATGATCGTATGTGAAGGAAACTTGCTTCACAGAGAGGATCGAATCTGGATTCTAGAATTTGAGATTTGAAATATTTTTGAATTAATTTGGTTTTAAATTTGAAAGTGTTTAAATTTAAAATTTGATTTGACAAATTTGAATTTGAAGGGTTTTAAATTTGTGATGTGTTTTGAATTTGATTTGAATTATTTTTGAATTTGAGGATTTTAAATTTAAAAGTTGATTGATTTTTTATTCATCTTGAATTTGATTTTAAAATTTGAAAAACTGGGACAAAATTGAGCTAAATATATTCAAAATTTAAAAATTTTATTGATTCAAAATTCGAGCTACATCAAGCATAGTATTTTTTCAGGAATCGCCCCTTTACAGGAAGCATTGGGTGATCTCCTTTATAATCCACTAGCTGATACGAGCCTCCTTCATAGACTATTTCCACTACAAAAGGTCCTTCCCAGGTTGGTTCAAACTTCCTGTCGAGCTTTCGGTGGGCTAAGATAGGCCTTTGAAGAACCAAGACCAAGTCGCCTACTCGGAAGGTTCTAGGTCGCACTAACTTATCATGAGCTTGAACCATTCTGGCTTTATAGAGTTCTAGATTTTGCTGGGCTTGGAGACGACGTTCTTCAAGACCCTCAAGTTCTTCAAGTCGAAGTTGAGCATTCTGTTCTTTTGTGATCTGATTCTGGACTGCAGTTCTCAGTGAAGGGATTTGAATTTCCAAAGGGAGTACGGCCTCGGACCCATACACTAGTGCAAACGATGTGGATTGGGTCGGGGTTCGATATGTGGTCCTGTAGGCCCACAAAGCTTCCACCAACCTCTCATCCAACTGATATTTATTATCATCCAGGGTCTTTTTGATGATTTATACCATGGTTTTATTAAAGGCCTCAGCCAATCCATTAGCCCGTGGGTAATAGATCGTTGAGTATCTCCAATCAATACCGTGGCAACTTGCAAAGTTATTAATGTTCGTAGACTTGAAAGTAGACCCATTATCAGATATGAGTCTGTGAGGCACGCCGAATCGATATACGATATGGTCACGAAAGAATTTCATTACATGATGTGATGTTACATTTCTTAGTGGGACTACTTCTGCCCACTTTGAAAAGTAATCAGTCGCTGCTAAGATGAAGCGATGACCCCTTGAAGAAGGAGGGTCAATTGCCCCGACGATATCCGTGCCCTAACTTTCGAAGGGCCACGAGGCTATCGTAGGATGCAACACATTAGGCGGCTGATGTAAATCCACACCATGAACCTGGCATTGATGACAACATTTTGCAATTTTCATGCAATCGTCAATCATCATAGGCTAGTAGTAACCAAGTCTTTTAATTTTCATTTTCATCTTAGGACCCGATTGATGAGCACCGCACATTCCAGCATGGACTTCGTTAACGATCTTCAGGGCCTCTCGTTTGTCTAAATAACGGAGCCACATCTGATCGAACGATCGTCGGTACAACATATCGTTGACTAGTGCATATGATAGGGCATGTTTCTTGATTTGATTGGCAAGAGACCTGTCATGGGGAAGCTTGCCTTCTTGCAGATACTTAATTATTGGTTGTCTCCAATCTTCTTCTTCATCAACTGCTAAAGATGTAGAAAGGACCTAAGAGGATTGATTGTTGAGGTACTCTATGTTTACAGGGGACAAGACTTGATGACCCTGAACTTCTATAAGGATGAAGTCTTCTTCTGGGCAAACAAATTCCTTTGCAAGCTTTGCTAGGGCATCCGTCGAGGAATTGCTTCCACAAGGAACCCTATACATAGTTATAATGGGAATTTTCTCGAGCAGGTGCATTGTGTATTGGTGATATTTCAGGAGTTTAGGATTCAAAACCTTATAGGTCCCTGCAACTTGGTTGATCACCAGTTGAGAGTCACCATAGATCTTAATCTTTTTAATCTCCATTAGGATTGCAAGTTCCAAACCAGTTATCAAAGCTTCGTACTCAGCCTCATTGTTTGTACAAGGCTCTGATAAATGGTAGGAAAAGTGCATCATTCCCCTATCTGGTGTTATGAAAACCAGACCGACTCCGGCTTTCCCAGGAATAGTGAATTGAGGTGTTTTGCCCCGTTGAGAGGATGCTGCACCATCAAAATACATTTCCCAGGTTTGAGTATTGGATTCCTCAAAACTCATGATTTTCTCGTCAGGTAAATCATCGTTTAGAGGAGATTCCACCAGCAGCGGGTGTGCCGCAAGGAAGTCGGCGACGGCCTGCCCTTTCACAACACACAGCAGAATGAAAGTGATTTCAAATTGTAATAATATCATAGACCAACGAGCCAGATGTCCTGACAATGTGGGCCGGGTCATAAGATATTGCAGGGGGTTGACACTGGAAATCAGACTGACCTGATGAGAAAGCATGTAATGTCTTAGTTTTTGTGCTGCAATGACTAAGGCAAGGCAATGTTTCTCAATTGCAAGATAGCAGATTTTCGTTGGAAGTAATCTCCGACTCAGGTAGTAGAGGGCATTCTCTTTTCCATCATCATTGATTTGATCTAGAACAGCCCCGAGAGATTCGTCAAGGGCTGCAGTATAAAGGATTAATGGTCTCCCTGGAATGGGGGCTGTCAAAATTGGCGAATTTGTCAGGTATTATTTGATATTTTCGAAAGCATTTTGACATTTCTTATCCCAAATGAATTTGGCGTCCTTTTTAGCCAGGACAGAGGATGGTTGACATCTTCCAGAAAGATTAGAAATGAATCTTCTTATATATGCCAGCCTTCCTTGGAGAGATCTCAGTTGAGTGAGACCCTTAGGAGGCGGCCTATTTAAGATAGCTTCAATTTTAGCAGGATCAATTTCGATTCCACGGTGCCTAACTACAAAACCTAAGAATTTCCCTGACGTGATGCCGAAAGCGCACTTCAAGGGATTCATTTTAAGGTCGTAGCGGCGCAACCGCTCGAAGACAGTTCTTAAATCATAAAGATGAGCCTCTTTCACTCTGCTCTTGATGACTAAATCGTCGATGTAACATTCGACTTGATTATGTATTAAGTCATCAAAGATATGAGTCATGGCCCGCTGGTAAGTTGCACTGGCATTTTTGAGGCCAAAGGGCATCACTTTGTAACAAAAGATCCCTATAGGACTTCTGAATGCAGTGTTTCTCTCATCTTCTGGGGCCATCTTGATTTGATTATAACCAGACAAGCCATCCATAAAGAAGAAAATAACATGCGAGGAGACAATGTCCACCATGAGTTCTGGGATTGGCAAAGGAAATTCATCCTTAGGACATGCCTTATTCAGGTCTCTATAGTCAACACAGACTCGAATTTGACCGTTCTTCTTTCGAACTGGCACGACGCTGGCTACCCAAGAAGGATATTGTTCTTCTCGAATAAATCCAGCCTCTGTCAACTTCTTGACTTCAGAAACGACTTGTTGTTTAATCTCCAGACGCATACATCGTGGAGCTTATTTGACAGGAATAGCATCATGCCAGATTCCAAGTTTATGGACTGCTACGTCAGCGGACAACCCCGACATTTCATCGTATGTCCAAGCGAAGCAATCCTTAAACTCGAATAGAAGTTGAATTAGATCATTACACTCATCCTTACTCAACAAAGAACTTATGAAAGTGGGGTGAGGGTCATCCTCTGTTCCAAGGTTGATTTCTTTAAGTTCATCGACTGTTGATTTAATTTCTTCTTCGAATTCAGGGGGTGCATCCCAAACCTGAAGTTCGTCAGAATCATTTAAAGTCTCCAAACAAAGTCCATCGAATGAATCAATGACTTCAGTAGGGACATTTTTAAATTCAGGATGACTAGTTATTATTAGACAAAATTCGTCATCATCAAATGATCTAACGGTACTAAAACCGATACCACTGATCCAATGTTTATTAAATTTTGAATTCCAAAGACTTTCGTGGTATCTAGCCTGACCCTTAGTCCATTGATTCAGAGCCAAACCTTTAGAGATAAGAGATTTAACACCATCAGGAAAGTAGCCAAAAGGTAATTCCATTAATTCATTGAAATTTGCCTCTTCAAGGATTACATCATCTTCATTCCTTGAGGAGGAAGAGCCAGGGAAGAACTTCTTGACTTTCCTTACTTCTCCATCTAAGTTAGGAGCATCCTTAATTACTAACCCTGAGACCCTGTCAGCAGACAGTGGGGTTAAGGTTAAGGATTCAACCGTTCTATTAAGCTTTTCATACAAACTTAATTCAGGCTCGTCACTTTGAACTTTTATCTTTGTACCCTCCTGGTCGCTATCTGATTCTAAAGTGAGATCAAACTTTGGAGGAGGATTGATTTTTATATAGTCAAAAGCAAATCTGGCACCCCTTTTTTTTGAGTCTTCATAAGAACTTGTTTCAAGTTCGATGTAGATCGGGAAATTTCATTTTTCAACTGAAGGGCGGCCTCGACCACGTGCTCTTTGGGCCATCCTCCCACCTCTTTGAGGTATAATGTTTGGAGGCCTGAAGATCACACGTTCGACGTCGTCTTCACTACTTGAGTTTTGTTTCTTTTAATTTTTAACTTTTTCTTTTCTCAATCTTTGAATTGCTTTTGAACTTTAACTTTCTGCTTTTTTCTCCTTGACGTTGATCTCTATCTTAGAACAAGTAGTGGACCCTTTAGATACGTAGTATGCCGCATCCTCATAGATCCCGATCTCGTGAATAGAGAATGGTTGCAGATCACCCTTAATTTCAAACTCAATGCCATATCGTTGGTACTTGATGCATTGATGAAGTGTAGAAGGAACCATCCAATACTTATGGATCCAGGGCCTTCCTAGGAGCGTGTTAAAGGATGTTGCCAAATCAATTATATGAAATTTCACTTCAGTTTTCAATTCTCCTATCTCTAAAAGAAGGGTAACTGAACCTAAAGCCTTCTCGCCCTTTTCATTGAACCCACGAAGCACTAACTTGTCCGTTGAGGGCTTGCTCTTATCAATTCTAAGGTATGCGAGAGTCTTTATGTTCATCATGTTGACCGATGCACCCGGGTCAACTAGAACTCTTGATAACTTAAATTTGCCCACATTTACTGTGATGTAAAGTGGACGATTGTGGTCGGCAGTTCCAAGGAGTAAATCTTCGTCAGAGAAGGTAACACCAGGGATTTCCTTAAAGTACAAAGCTTCTTCCTTGGAAGTTGAGGCTAATTGAGCTAAGAAAATCTCTGGGTCGAGAAGTGCTTTAATTAGAGTCTCCCTCATCTCTTTTGAAAGGACAAGGGCATCATAAATGCTCAATTTGGCAGGCAACTTCCTAAGGTTGTAAGACATTGTAATCAATGCTTGGAACATTAGCATTGGGACCCGATGGATTTGGAAGAATTGGAGTTGATTGTTGAGCAGGGATTTGAATTGGATCATCGGAAACAACTTGTTTTCCTTTATCCTGAGGAGGTAGCCTTGGGGGTAAGATCTTGCCACCATATAGTTGTACTTGCACGACTTCATCGGAAGCACAAACTACAGGGGAGTCTACGCTATCCTTAGGTGATTGATTGTCGTTATCTGAGCGAGAGTCCGAATTTGAAAAGTCTATCACGACAGGATTCCCTTGAAAGTTAATTTCAGAGATTTCATTATCTGATAAGACATCAGATTCGTTTCTCTCTTGAAGAGTCAAATCTGGAGAGCTGAGTGTTTGAATTTCTTGATTAATCTCAGCTTGTTCTTGATTATTTTCAATAGAAGATTCATTTACATTTTCATTTTCAATATTAATCATCAAGATGTAAGCATGAGGATCAGACTTTTTATTCAATTTTTGACCCTTTGCCTTTGATGGGGTAAAGTAAAAGTCAGATAATTTCAGTGGTGACAGAAGTTTTGAGCCACCATCAACCACTTATACAGATCTCTCATCAACAAATTTCCTCTCTACAGAAGATTCACTCTTTTCATTTTTATTGAATACAGTAGTTCCTAAGACTACTGGAGAGGAAACTGTCCCAACGTCCTCCTGCGAAGCCTCGAGGTCAACCTCCCAGATCGGGTCCCGGGCTCTCGTCGGTAACTATTGAGAAAGATAAAAAGATTTATTAATCGACTTTTTAAATGCCTGGGATAGTGCTATATCCCAACCATCTTCAATGGACAGAGAAAAGTTAGAATTTATACCTGAGATAGATTTGACAGACCCCTGATCCGGATCGACTAGGTACTCCTTTAGAATTATAATATGACCTTGACGAAAGTTTTTTTCTAGCCAATCTTTGAAGATAATGCAGTCTTCGATTGTGTGGCCTAGCATGCGATGGTAGGGGCAAAAAGTTGGATCATCCTTCTTATTTGCCTCTTCCGGCTTCTTGGCCTCCGGCAATCGAAAATCTAGCTTCTTCTGAAGACTTTTAAAGATCTTTCTCACCGTCTCCCTTTTAAATGGATATGTACGAGCCAATCTATCTTTAAAAGAAATATGGTGAGAATCTCTTGTAGGTTGGGAAGTTACCTGAAAAGGTGGAGATTTCTGAGTTTGATTTATTAGACGATTACTGGACTGAACATTCATTGGTTTCTTCCCCTTATCAACAGCTGAAACCATTGCTGTTCTCTTTTCAAAGGACTTCAATGGTTTACTAGCTTTCTTTTTCTCAGTAGAATCCTTCAGGAATGGCATTTTGGAAGCCTCTTCCTGTAGATTACTAACCTTATTCAAAAGTTTTTCGAAGGTTTTGATAGTGAAACCCTTCAGGAGAAAAGCAATAGGCCCGTGGATATTCTTTAAAAGAATCTCCACTGCATGTTTCTCTTGCAACTGGGGTTCACACTTCATCGAGAGATTTCGCCATCTCAAGATGTACTCAACCAAAGACTCTCCCGGTTTTTGTTTTTCAATGACGAGATCACCAACGGTTACACGCTGCTGAGCTCCTGAGAATCTCTTTAAGAATAAACTCTCGAGCTCTGTGAATGTTTTCACTGAACCATTAGCTAGATCTGCGTACCACTCAAAAGCAATATCGGATAGACTATTCACAAACTGGCGAAAGAGTAGAGCATCTGACCCTCCTGTGTTGTAACAGCTCGCTCGGAAGTGGGCCAGGTGCTGTCTCGGGTTTTCTAACCCACTAAAAACTTTGAATGAAGGTGGCACAAAGCCTTTAGGATAAGAAACTAAATCATATTCTTCAGGGTAGGGTCTACCCTTTGGAATAGATACAGTCCCTCGAGAATGGGCTAAGGCCTCCCTTACCTGGGTTTCGATCATCTGGCGGATATCTTTGTCGGCTGGAGAGGTTGGGGAAGCAATCTCTAGAGTTCTAGGACTTGATTCTGTCTTCCTGCTGTGCTCACCCACTGTATGTGTTGTAGGTTGCAAATGCTCGGATTGAGACTGCTGTACTTTACTCATCTGATTCTGTATTTGTTCCATTATGAGCATCATCTGTTCAATTTTATTTTCCAAACTCTTGATGTATTCATCTTTCTCATTTAACTTAATTGATCCATCAGAGTCTGAATCTACCACTGCAGAGGCTTCTTCCTTACCAGATCGGTGTCTTGAAGGCTCAGCATCTTTATTTGATGCTCTGGTTTCAACCATACAAATATTCCCAGCTGAATCTTCTTCCATCAAATCATCTGCTTCTGGATCAAAGGCTTCAATTACCTTATTTTTAAGTATGTCCCTTATTTCTTGTACCACCTCATTGACTGGTCTACCCTCAATTGATTCGAGATCGATTGGTAGGTATCCCTTTTAGTTAATCATTTCTTCAAATTTCTCATCTCCGAACTGGGTGAGGACCTCTTAAATTTTTAAGTCATCAGCAGTAGGTTCTGCCACCAACTGATCTAACATCTCTTGATCATCTTCAAGTTCTATCCCCTCCCCTCTGACTGTCCCGGGGTCGGTAGTCGCGAGGGTGACATCCTCAACAGAATGTGGGATATCTAAACTAACAGGTGACGAAGGAGTTTGACTTGTGGGGACTCCAACATCAATCTGAAGAGAATCCTCACATCCCTGAATAAGGAGTCGGGGGACTTTAACAGGTAACTGAACTGGTGACTGAACTGAAGTATCTCTAATCTGAATCCCAATAGTTCTGCTTATCTTCATCGGTACATATGGTTCATCCAAAGATATGGGTCTCTTACCCTTAACATCAACTAACTGCAGGTCTTTAATAATGTCTTTTGATTTGGCTATAATAGGGGCCAACTTTGAAAGTCTTGAAGGAGGAACTGGAGGTCTACTTCTGAGAGGGTGACTCCTACCAGATCCAGTTAAAACTATCTCCTCAGTTTTGGTAGTTGGGAGACGAGGCACCCAGTGATATCCATCCACTAATACTGAAGCAACTGGTTGTTTAACAAACTTTTTATTTCTCCTCACTGGCTGAGGAGTCAGGTTTCTGGCCTCAGACTTTTCCTCTTTTAGAACTTCTTTCTCAAGCTTATGTGAGATCACCCCCTTCAGGTGTCTCACATATTGTTCCTTTGTTTGACCTGTCTCAGCAGCACAGGTATGGATAATGTTCCTCAACATCCTGGTTCTTAAAGTTTTCTTCTCCTTTGTAGTCCTCTTAACAGTATAGTCGACTGGGCTAGGTGGAGAGCTAGCAATCCACGTGACTCTCTCCTCCCCTGCAGTAGCTATGAGGGGGTGAAAACGACTCCCTTTCAGGAGTGGAAAAGAGGCAGGGATAGGTAGCTCCTCAACAGCCTCAGGCTCAACTAGACTCAGAGCCTTCTATTCAACTATCTTTCTGGACTTAGTGATTTTCTTCCTTATCCTTCTCAGGTAGTTCTTCCTAGCACTCTTAGTGCCAAACCGTGCTCCAGAACTAGAGGACCCTTTCTCAACAGTTGACTTTACCTCAGTCTTCTTATCCTCATTTTGGACTGAGGGTACAGAAGGTGTAAGGGTAGCACCTGCTGCCAGTTCCAACATTGGGGGAAGGTCACTCGTAGCCCCCATAGCTAGTTCAACTACTGGACCATTCTCGCCCTCAGCAGCGAGATTGATAATTATTCCACCATTCACCGACAGTTTCAGAGTCTTGAAACCCATTCCAAACTGAATTGCACTGCTATGGATTAACTCTTCGACTTGAAGGTCTCGGTCAATTGAGAACAGAAGTTTCCCAGCCATTGCAGAAGATTTGATTGTCTGAAATTTGAAGGAGAAGATTTGGATCAAACTTTTGAATTTGAGTTTTGATAAGAAATTTTCTATATTTTATCACATAAATCGAATTATAGGATATTATAATCCGATATGTAATGATAAAGTATAAATTTCAATTTTGACTTGAAGAAAATTTGAATTTTTATTGTATATATTGGTTTACAAGAGAATGTTGTAGAAAATATATAACAACAACAGTCTGGAACTGATTTGAAAAGATTTGATGGGGAATTTGAAATTTTAAAGATTGAAAGATTTTCTTTGAATATTTGAAACCAATAAGTTGAGTTTGATTTCAACTTAATAATTAATAAATATCAAAGAAAATCAAAGAGTTTTGACTCGACTCTCTTATCCCATTGATTAGGTTAGGGATAAGATGTCAGAGGTGTGATTTAATGAAAAGATTAGATGTTTAAGCTTGAATCTGGAAATAATACATGTTATACTACAAGAGAATGTTGTAGTAGTATATGTAACAATGAAAATTGAATTTGAATTGAAAGGGAATTTAAATGACTCAAAAATCCGGCAGCATCTCCCCTTATTTCTGAAACTCGAGGTATTGAATTTGCATTCAACGCGACGGTTTACAAATGTTAGGGAAGATTTTACAGGAAGGAACTCGACTCTTTATATCTTATCTAAGATAAAATGTCAGAATTTAAAGATTTGAAAGATACTGAAAATAAATGTTGGATTTGAATTGTCAATGTTAATCTACAAGAGGTATTGTAGAAGAACATATGACAAGTGACGATTAAAATTTGAAGAAATTGAATGGATGTTTTTGAAAACTTGAATTTCCGGCAGCACCTCCCCTTATTTTTGAAACTCGAGGTATTGAATTTGCATTCAACTCAACAGGTTACAAACGTTAGGGACGAGCTAGGGAAAACCACTTGACTCTTCTCATTTGAAAAGTGTGATTTATAATAAAATATCAAAGATTGATTTAATCGAAAAAGTTTGAAGAAATATTGCATATATTAAACTACAACAATTATTATAGAGGAATATATGGCAATGCATTTTGAACTTGATTGATTTTGAAAGGATGTTTGAAAATTTTGGAAATCCGGTGGCATCTCCCCTTATTTTTGAAACTCGAAATGTTGAACGTGTGTTCAACGTAACGATTTACAAACTATAAGAGGGAGATTCTATAAAATCAACCTGACTCTTTCATTCCGATGAGTGATTCATGATGAAATGTCAAGGACTGAAACGACCAGAGAAATTGAAAGTACATTGACTATACACAACTACAACCATTATTGTAGAAAATGTATAGTTGCAATGATTATTATGACTTGAAATAGATGTTAAAAAAAAGTTAAAATTTTGGCAGCATCTCCCCTTATTTTTGAAACTCGAACTGTTGAATGTGTATTCAACATAACGGTTTACAAAAATTTTAAATAGGGAGACGCTAAAAGCTAACCCGACTCTTTCATTCCAGTGAGTGATCCGAGATTGAAATGTCGAAGGTTAGATTAACCAGAAAATTTCAAACTTTGAATTAAAATTTGGAAGAGAAATCTATATCCTATCACACACATTGAATTATAAGAATTACAATCCTATATATAATGATAAGGTATAAGAATCAATTAAGCTTTGAAGAAAATGAAATCTTACTAGACAATTGAAACTATGATTTTGAAGTTAGAGAATTTTATGTAAATTATGAAACTTAGCACGCTAAGATTTATTCGCATGCGAGTTTGCAACATATACAGGAAGACTTTAAAAAGCTTGGCCTGACTCTTTTGCTCTACCAATAAATTTAGAGGCAAAATGTCAAAACCAAACTTAGAGGGAGGTATCCTACACTCACCACTCTTTTTACTTGTCTTAATTGAGTTGGCCACACTCACCCAAGGAAGAAATGGGAGAGGGACCAACAGAAGAAAGGTAGTCAAAACTACCGATGCAATAAAATTGATATCGCTATTAAAGATGGAGAGAGAGATTATCCCCAGCGGAGTCGCTAATTTTTATTTTATTGAAAAATATATTTTGAAAAAGATTAATTATCTTTGGGAATAATTCAAAATTGATTTTTAAGTTTGAATTCTGTAACTGAACGTCCATTAGTGATAATATACTATCTCAAAAGGTAGAGATAAAATATCCTAATGGGTTCAAATTTAGAATTTCAAACACGATCCGGAATATCATAGCTTGATTTAGGAGGGAACTACATATGATCCCAAAGGATAAAAAATGAAGTTCAATCAGATATCTGGCTACGATAATCGAGATAGAGTATCATTGATTTCATATTCAAAATTATATCAACAAATGATATATCATCCCAAAGGAAGAAGATATCACTTATGATTAATTATTTGAACATGACAATAACGATCGCCATTTTTTGTTTGATTTCCCAAAGGTAATTAATTAAAAGTTATGAAAATTTGATTTTTGAAAATCTGGTCTAGGTTTCTAAATCTCCTACGAGTGCAAGCCCTCGTAGTTAATTACATCGTAGGAAATCAAAAATTTCCTACGAAAACTCTCGATTAAAATAGCGATATGAATTTTATTTAAGAATTCAAAGCTTGATATCAAAAGAGGTAGGGACTGGAATTTTCAATCGGGAATGGTTCAATGTTGAACATTTATTTCTGTAGTCAAAGGAGGAAGGGTAGGAGGTGTTTTGAGATTCTGAATTACTTCAAAAACACCCCAACCTATCCTAAGTGTTGGGCTTGAATTAGATTGAAAGAGATTTAATATTTGAGTGATCAATTTTATTAGAAAGTGGGAATTAGATTCCCGAAAGGCTGAGGTCTTAGGATTGAAAATCTACCTCAGAACCTAAGTCTAAAATGGGTACTGAAAATCAGTGACCCAGAACCTAGCTAATGCAATACAATCTGGACTTACCCCGGCCTGGATTGGGGAGCCAGCTAAACCACCTAAGCGCTTCAAAATCATGAGTCAAAGTCTTTATGAAATAGTGGTTAAGGACGTTGTTTAAGATTAGTTTAAAGGATTGGGGTCGACATCTAGAGCAGATCCTAATTGACCCCTTTACATATGTTGGGTGAAATGATTAAATAAAATTGTAATTAAGAATTAGACTCAATTTTAATTTGTTACTAATGCGATGCATGCTAGTTGACTCGATAAAATGCTTAAATCAAAATGAAGTAGTTTAAAAATCAGGCTTAAAAATAGATTTTATCCTAGAGATTGCACAACATCCCCTTGGACAGAACTGCACCCTAATAGGTCAGGTGGTCTGCCAAAACCCGCAGGCGGGGAGGTGCCTAACAAGGTAGAGAAGATTTAATATGAATGCATGAAAAACCCCCGGCGAGTCCGGGCTTACTTCTTAAAAGCGTTAGAATTTCTATCTGAGCTTAAAGTTTTTAAATTTTATTTAAGTAGAAATAGTTTATGACCATACCCTCACGAGCCTCCGATCGGGTTCCAGGCTAAAATAAAATCGACATGCAATAAACGCCAAAAAAAATTATGAAAAGCAGGCAA
Source organism: Dendrobium chrysotoxum (assembly GCA_019925795.1). Lineage (NCBI taxonomy): Eukaryota > Viridiplantae > Streptophyta > Magnoliopsida > Asparagales > Orchidaceae > Dendrobium > Dendrobium chrysotoxum. Next base: position 25,797,363 of record CM034303.1, read on the forward strand.
GTCCTTAATCGCAATCAACATCAGGTAATCAAATCAATTAAATAATTAAATCAATTAAATAAGTGCTCGAACTGAAAGTCCATGTGGCAAGTGCCACTTAATTATACAACCCAGGGTCTGCAGGAAAGTAAAGTGGCCGGGTACTACTGACTACAACCCGGATTCTACTCCTAAGACTCAAGTGACTTTGAGATTTGAGATTCTTTTTGTTCTTCATTTCTTCGTCTTCTAGGAAATCCTTGGATCGTCGGGTCTGGATATCCAAATGAAAAGAAACTCCCCCTGAATAGGGATGTTATCTTTTCTCTTTGGATATTTAAAATTCATCCTAATTTGGATCTCCAAATGGATAGGAATTCTCCCTTAAGGGATGTTCCTTCCTTTTTGGATTCCAAATTGGATGTTTAAACATCTCAATCTCAAATCACTTTAAACAATTTACAACTCAAATTCATATCAAATTACATTAATGAAAATTGAAAAATCTAGACTCGATCCTGCAAGGTTATCCTAATAATCAGCAATTTAAAAAGGGCATCCCAAGCAGTTATAATTCATCTCAAGCAGTTAATATATTAAAAATTTAAAATACTCAAACCAGTCACACTTGGCCATGCTCTTTTTGATTTAAAGGGGGACTTAAGCTAATTTCTGGAGCACATGTGTAATTTTAATATTAATGATTTTTGCCCCATTTAATTTAAGCCTTGTATGAGCATGACCACCTGCATAAGATTGAATTAGTATAAATCGTTTCTAACCTAAGGGTAGGTCTAACGTACAATCAATCACATCGCAGAGTGCAGTAAATAAATAAATAATCATATCAACATTAATTACTTAAATCTAGCAACCAGCATGCAATGAAAACCACAGAAAACCTGACACACACAAGTAGCAGAAAAGTAAACACTGGCCTAGCCTAAGACTAGAGTTGGTTGTCCTAGCAAACCATCTAAAGTATGTGAGGTAGGCTGTGTGGTTTTGATATGTCCTAAATAGGCATTTGATTGAAGTTGTTTGATGTTCTAGTTGGTTGAAGGCTTAAGAGAGTTTTAATTTGAGTTTAAATCTTAATGATTTGAATTTAATTTTAAGTTTGATTCAATTATTTGTTGGATACCTCCTTTGTTGCACACCGAGGCTGTGAAGTTTATTTCACCTTCCTTGGGGCTAATTTAATAGCCTCGTAGGCCTGGGTTACCTAGTAGTACCCCGTATGATTAAATATTTTGAGTTTGATTAAGGTTTAAAGGTTGATTAATTTTTAATTCAGGTTGGTTGGTTGCTGGTTTTAAGTTTGAATTAAAGCTTTCTGGAATTTTGATTGATTTATTGACTTTTCAGATTTTCTAGATTATTTTAATAATTTAATTTAAGGGTCAAAATTTGACTTTTTGATTTAAAGGGTTTTCTGGAAATTTAATATTTTATTAAAATACTAGACCTTAATATGATCAGTTAGACAGTAAGTATGCTGAAATTGGATTTTTCTAGATTTTATTATGAAGGTTTGACGTTTTGACTTAAATTTGAACTAGGTTTGACCAAAAGTTGACTTTTTCAAAATTGATTGATTTTTGGAAACTTAATATTTTTAATAAATATTAGACCTTAAGATGAGTTGTATGCCTTTGAGTTTGCTCAATTTGGAGTTCATTTGAATTAGTTATGAATTTTTGAAGTTTTGAGTATTTATTGAATTTTCAAAAATTGTTTAATTAAGACCCTTTTTATGGTTTGAATCCAAATGACCTCCAAATTCCTTGAAATCAACTCCAAAGGTCAGGAATAACCTAAGGAGTGATCTCCAAGTATTTGGAAAATTTCTGGAATTTTTTAATTATTTTTAATTAATTAAATTAATTAAATATTGAATTTCAATTAAACTCAAATTAAATTTAATTTTGAAGTCCAGTCAAGGGGCTTTTATTTTTCATTGATTAAGGGCTTAATTCTGGTCAGTTTAAGATATTATATGTAATTTGTGGATTTAAATTTGATTTACTATAATTTTGGAAAGTTTAAATGATTAATTAAGGTTTAAACTTGATTAGATTAATTAAGGGGCTTAATGATTTCAAAATTTAGTGAGGATTTTTCTTAAGGTAGTATGTGTCAATATGTTCAAATGGTTTGAGTTTCAAGTCAATAAGGAGTGTATCCTAATTATTGAAAAAATTCTAAGTCCTCTAATCATGTCCTTAATTATTGTCCTTAATGATGTCACTAAGTTTGATTGGGTTTGAACCAAGGTTCCTAGAGCCTTGGACACAACACTAATATTATGCACACATATGAGCACAATCAATCCCTAGATCTATGAGAGCCTTAGGCTAAGTGGTGTGTGTGCCCTAAGCATGCAAAAATTAATGCCTAATTAATTATAAATAACTATGAGGTTAGTGAATGATTAGGATATAATCATTCATTAACATCCCCACATGATTTCTATTCAAATATGTCAAATCCAAGTTTAAAAATTCAAAGTAGATCTCTCAATCCTAAGGGATTTAAATGCATATGTATTACTTTAAAATAATTTCAAATAAATATATAATATATATATATAATTACATATGTATAAAAATAACTTTTAAATCAAAAACATTTGAAAATATAGTTTGAGCAAATCAAATATCTAAATGAGACACCTACTGATCTACTAAGGTCATTTAAAAATAATTTTTTTTAATCTTCAAAATAATTAATATAGTATTTAATTAGATACTAATTAAATACTAAAATAATTAAGTAATTAAAATAAATTTAAAAATTAATCAAGTTTTGATCTCTGAAGTTAATCTTAAATTAAAGTGCTTAATTTTCTAAAAATTTATATATATTATACTTAATTTTCTGATTTAAAATGAATTTATTATGAATTTTTGAAGTTTAAATACATTAAAAGGAGTTTTTAATTATTTTAGAAATAATTAATTATTAAAATAATTTTAACTCAAATTAATTTGAATCTTAAATAGTTTCTGAAGTGTTAAAATTATATAAAAGTTTTACTTTAAAATGTTTTAAAATCACTTAAGTTAATTAATATTAATTAAGTATTAAACAATAATGAATATTTACCTAATTAACATTAAATATTAATCAATAATTAAATATTTAATTAGTTAAGATTAGAATATAATTAATGATCAAATATTCAATTGATTAATATTAAGATATAATTTAAATTAATTTAAGTTAAAAATTATAATAATTTAAAGTAATTATAGTGATTTAGATAATTTAAAATATTCAATTAAAATTAATTAATTAAAATTCAATTTTATAATATTTAAACTTAATGTTATCATTAAAGTGAATTAAAAAAAAATAACATTTAATAGTTAATATTTGATAATTAGTATTTAATAATCAATACTTAATTAAAATACTAAATGATATTTGAATATTTTTAAATTATCTTTAATTTTAAAAGGTTTCAAATTTAATATTATAATTTAAACGATATTTAAAATTTTATTAATTAAAAAGAATGTTTAAAATAATAAAAAAAAATTAATAATTAACTAAAAAAAATTAAACATTAATCTCCAATATTTTAATATTTAATACTTAATATCTTTAAAATATGTTTAATATTTTAAAATATTAAATTTGAAATTAAAGAATTAAATTTAAAATAATTTTATATTATAAAAAAAATTAATACTTTAAGTTAATATTTATTTTAAAATAACATATTTAATTTTCTAAAATATTAATATTATATATATATATATATACATATATATATATATATATATATATATATATATATATATATATATATATATAATTATTATTTTTTTAAATTAAGATAATGATTGAATATTTATATAATTAAATAATTCAAATTATTGAAAATATTTTAAATATTTAAAATAATTCCAATTTTAGAATATTAAAATATATTTTTAATTTAATCAAAGGTATTTAAAAAAAGTTTTTTTAATTAATTAATTAATTTTTATTTATTTAATTTTGTATAATTTTTTTTTAAAAAAATTTCTGGGATTTAAAAGGTTTTAAAATAAATTTTTAATCCTTTAAATAGTCCTGTCAGCGACTCAGGACAAGTGGCATCATCTGGTTGGTCCAGAGGGTCCGCGACAATGATTGCCTGATGATTAAACCATAAACACGGTTTACTTATCCGAGTCAGCTCGGATGCTCCATCGTTTGATCCTCCGTTGTAAAGACCTGACGGCTTTGATCAAGCCATATGATCCTTTTGCGCAGCGGATCTAAACAAACGGTTGGATGGACCGCGGAGGGACAAGATCGTAGTTGTTGATCACGAAATCAACGGCTGCAATATTGTACAGTTCAACTGGACTGTAGACCGAGCCCTAATTAGAAAAACGTCTCGTTCTCCAAATCAGCTTGATATAATTTGACAAAAATTTAAACGCAGATTGCCATAGTGAATAGAAATGATGGGGAATGCAATTCAATGCTTAATAATTATTAATCAAAAAGTTAATTAAAGCTAAGTGTATTAAGCTAGGGTTTGAGTTTTCTTAAAATTTTACCGATGGATCTTGGATTTCTTTGATTCTCTGAGCTTGTTGATTGTCCACGCATGAATTTGTAGAAGACCCCCTGAGTTTTTGACGTCTAGATCAAGAGCTAAATTCCTTAGATGGATTTAGCCCTTTCCTCACCAAGAAGCTCGTCGGAGATGGCTTTGACCGGCTGGATTTAAGTGGGAAGGTGTATGGGAGTTCTCTGGGAGCTTGAAAGAACCGAGAGTCCGTCTAGAAGAAGCATGAGAGGTGAGAGAATGGGATTTTTTAGAATGAGGTTCTAATGAAGGGTTTTTCCCTATTCAATTCCTTTCAAATTTAATCAGTGGCTGGGATGGGTTTGTTTGAGCTCTATGATGGTGCCAAGTGTCCCTAGGGTGGTTAGGAGCAGGAGGCAAGGACAAGGGAAGGACATCCTAGGTGTAAAGTTCCTTCTTGTCCTCTTATGGACACATGGAACCTTGAGGGCTGTTGGATTTAAATTCAATGGTTAGGATAGGCTCAAAAAACCTTCTAGAGTCTGATCTAACAGCTGGAATGGTTTAAGGGAAGAGGGATTAGGCTTAAGTAGCCATTTGACCAAGTTTGACTTCTCCAAAGGCCCATATGTATCATTTGACCAGTCAAAATGCCACATTAGCTGATGAGATGGCATGAAGAGTATTTTTAGCTACTGTTAGAGTAAACTCAAAGAAGTTTAAAGGGTTTGATTGGCCATATGTGTAAGTTAGTAAGTGTAAAATGAGATTTGACCAAATTTTAATGAATTGATTTGGTCAAATCTAACTAGATTTGACTCAAAACTGATTGGAGAATATTTAAGTCATGGAATGGACTTATTTTGAAAGCTTGATGAAGTCTGAGGATATTGGTTTGATCATTCCAAATGATTTGACCTAAGCAAGCTAAAATTGACTAGACTTGGGTTCAGTTGACCAAGTCAACTTTTGACTGGGTCAAAGGTTCACTCAAGTCTGAATCACTAGGGAAAGTGATCAACAGAGTTTGGCATAATTTCAGATACACCTAAGGCTTGATTCAAAGTGAAAGAGCTTAATGGTTGAAATGCTTAACCTAGGTTGACTTGGTCAACCAGGTTGACCTAGGGTCAGGGTTTGGGCTCAATGTGTTTGAAATAATGAATGGGGTCTGCGACAAGTGGTTTTAGGGTCTAGAATGGTCATCTAGGTCAAATGACCTATTTAGGCCCTTAATGGGCCTAATGGGTCAACTAAGTTGACTTGGTCAACCAAGTTGACCTAGGGTCAGGGATGGGTCCAACCAGTTCAGAATGACATTCTGAATCTACTAGTGGTGGTCTCAAGGTCTGGGGAGGTCATTTGGTCAAAATGACCTATTTGGGCCTTTAATGGGCCTTTTAGGTCAACCCTGGTTGACTTGGTCAACCAGGTGGGTCCAGGGTCTAGAAATGGGCTCAACAGATTTGGTTTGATATTTGGAGACCAATGAAGGTGGTCCCAAAGTCTAAGGAGGTGATTTGTTCAAAATGACCTGTTTTGACCCATAAAGGCTTGTTTGGTCAAACTAGGTTGACTTGGTCAACCAGGTTGACCCAGGGGCTGGAAGTGGGTTCAACAGGTTTAGTTTGATATTTAAAATTTGCTGGAAGTGATTGCATTTGATTTGGAGCTCATTTGGTTCAAGTGACCATTTACACCCCATAGGGGTATTTTGGTCATTTTGACCCCTGGTCAACTAGGGGTCAAACTGAGTCCAACAAAATGTAGTTTATTGCTCAATGGGTCATAATCAAGGGTCTGGAAGTGATTTGGACCTTTGTAAAAAGCTCCAAGATCAAAATCCACTGGGTGACAGGTCTAGTGGTATAGATGGTAAATATTTGAAGGTTTTACAGCCTTTGGATTTCAATTCAGTTTCTGAGGTTAGAGACCTCAGAATGAGCTCAAATTTGGAAGGTTACCTATAGAGACATGTCACATCATTGTGGAACTGATAGACCCTGAATCAGAGGTCATTTGATAGGGCTTTGACGTGTTCAAAAATTTATTGGAAAAGGCTTTTAGGACTTAGACCTTTAGGCTTGGAATTTGATCTGGATTTCTGGTTTTGAGCTGGATTTTGATTTTGAATTATAGGGTTTGAACTATCTAAATAATTTACAATCATTTATGTGATTGTAGATGATTAGATAGGATTAAAGTAAGGTCAGAGGCTGTGACAGCTGGTTCTGAATTATTTAAAAGTCAGGATTGATCAGGGATTTGATTTGACTTGAACTCTGGATTGATTTGAGTCTTAGATAGATTGATTTAAAGTTTGGATTGGTCTGGAGTTTGAATAGATTTAAGGTCTGGGTAGATCTAAGGTCTAGGAGAATCTTAAGACCTAAATTGATCTAGGGAAATCCTAGGGTCCAGAGTAGATCCTAAGGACTGAAGTCTAGGAAGGTCCTAGAGTCTAGGAAACCCTTAAGTATGGGATCTAGAAGGTTCTTAGGATCTAGAATAGATCCTAAAGTCTGGATTCTAGGAAGATTCTAGGGTCCAGATTGATCATAAGATCTAAAATCTAGGAAAGGTCCTTGGATCTAGAATAGTCTAGAAATTTTATTGATCTGAGATCAGGGTTGATTTGAATCTTAATTGATCTAGGAGTAGATTGATCCTAGGGTTAAGATTAATTTGAAGAGATCCTAGGGTCTAGAACAGATCCTAGGGATGGGAATCTAGGAAAATCCCAGAGTCTAGATTGGTCTTAAATTATAGTGATCTGGGGTCGGGATTGATCAGGGATCTGGATGGGTCCTACTGACCTCATACAAAAATGAGGTCAACAATAATCATGCCTAAAATTAGTCTGGTAATTAAGGAAAGTAATTAATTATTAATTGATACGATCATATTGTCTTGGATGATCAAAAAATCATCTCGAACGATACAAGTAAAATCTTGACCGTCTAGAACACTTCACCTGGATGACCCGAGAAATGAGCTGGACGATATCCCTGATTTTGAACTAATCGTACGGAACGATCGTGATATAATCCAGGTCGATCAAGTCATTTTAAGATCATACAGGATGTTTTGGCTGTACGACCCGAGCTGTGTGCAGGATGATTTTGCCATTTTTTAACTAATCATACTTGACGATAAAAATATCATTCAGGATGATCAAGTCATTTTATGATCATCCAGCACAAGTTTTCATGGACGACTCGAGCTGTCTTCTGGACAAAATTCTTAATTTACATAAATCATCTCAGACGATTGCATACTCATACGGGACGATCTAAATAAATTTTGTCTACTAATCGTCCAGAGAAACCAGATCGTCGAAGCTCATACATGTGATTTTGAACTGATCGTACAGGATGATCTTTGAGGACCAGTTGAGATTTAGGGTAATTTTTGAGCCCTCCTATTTAAGATCTTTTTTTTTCAACAAGAAAAATATTTTTCCACTTTCCTTTCCAGAGAAAATCTTGAGAGAGAGAGAGAGAGCTTGCGAGAGAGAGAGAGAGAGAGGATCTTTTGAGGGGGAGTTTGTGGGATTCACAAAGGTTACTCTAAGAAAGGATCTGAATCATCTTCTCCGGTCATCCTCTCTTATCTTGTTAGTGTCTCTATGGAAGGATCATCTGTAAGAAGATCTGAGTTCTCTGCCTGCTTTAGTAGGAAGCGAAAGGAGTCCAGGTTCTCTGCCTGCTTTAGGAGGAAGAGAAAGGAGCCTAGGTTTTTTGCCTGCTTCAAGAGGAAGCGAAAGGAGTTTAGGTTCTCTACCTCACCAGGTTTGTGGAAAGGAGTTTTTTTATAGGCTTCTCCACCTTGCTGTGGGAGCAGAAGGAGAGTCACTTAGTTTAGTGCAATACCTGGAGGGGAGGTTCCGGGGAGTGGACGTAGGTCAACTTGACTGAACCACAATAAAATCTAGTGTGTTCTTTCTGATTATTTTTTGCACTTACTTTTTTTTATGATTATGTGATTGTGATTATTATTCTGTTATTATTGAATATCTGCACATCATCGCGTAATTGTAAATATTTTAAAACATTCAAAAATATTTTCTAATTCGGTGTTTGCTCACAAATTTTTAAAACTACCAATTCACCCCCCCCCCCCCCCCTCTTGGTTAGCCTCTGGACTAGTTCATAAGGGCTTAACATCCCCAACGAACTTTTAAGTGGTATCAAAGTGGGATTCAAAAATTAAGTTTAAAAACATTTTAAATTTTGATCCATGGCTATCTTTAGTAATCATAATACTTCTGAAGGTTATTCAATTACACGACCACCTTTATTTGATAACATACCTGTTGATTTTTGGAAAACTCACATGTCCACCTTTTTACAATCTGTAGATTATCGCATGTGGATGCTTGTTAAAGATGGTTATGAAGCACAATTTAGACTTGTTAATGGCATTAAAACTGAACTCCCATTTGCCGAATGGACTTTTGATGATCGTGATTTAGCGCAATTGAATGTAAAATGTTTGAACTATTTTTTCTGTGCTTTAAAATTTGAGGATTACATGAGTGTTTCCATTTGCACTACTGGAAAAGAAATATAGGATAGATTATACATTACATATGAAGGTACATCTGAAGTTAAGCAATATAGATTGAACATCTTGCTTCACGACTATGAACTCTTTCGCATGAAACCTAGTGAATCGATTTCTAAAATATATACTAGGTTCACTCAAATTGTCACTTCTCTACATGCTTTAGGAAGAGAACTTACAAACTCTGAAAAAATGAACAAAATTCTGAGATATTTTCCTTCTTCTTTTGATGTCAAAATAACTGCAATTACTGAATTAAAAGATTTCAACACTTATTCTACTGATAATTACTTACGTCACTCATTGCTTACGAGCAAGGAGTGAACCAACAACAAATTGATGTAGGTGAGAAGAAGAAAGAGAAAAATGTGGCGCTGAAGGCCAACGATACTTATACTGATACCTCCAGGTCTGATAACGATGATGTTTCCTTAATCACTAGGCAATTCAAAAGCTTTCTAAGGAAGAAACACAAGAACATTCAGAAGTGGAACAAAGGTAAGAGTAGCATAAATTTTAAAGGTTCATCTGATACTGTTTGTTTTGAATGTAGGAAGCCTGGATATATAAAGGCTGATTGTCTTACACTTAAGGCTCACCCAAGCAAGGAGAAGGGTGAGGAGAAACCCAAGTTCAGGAAGGACAAAAAGTAGATTCGATAGGCATTCTGGGTAGATTCAACATCCAATCCTCTAAGACTGAAGCTGAAGAGGAGACTACGAACTTGTGTTTGATAGCGGATGATTATCCTGGTCAGTCTGAGCAAAAAGAGGTATGTAATCTAACCTATGATCAATTGCTATATATTTTTGAAAAAATTCATTCATCGTATAGGAAACTTAAGAAAACCCATGCCAGCCTGAAATTGGATTTCTTTAATTTGTAAAAAGAGCATGATGTTTTGACTAAGGATCTTTCTACACTTGATAGCAATCACATGTCATTACTTGATGAATTTGATGAATTAAACAAAAAGCATTCTAAACTAATTAATAAGCATGATTCATTAAAAACATTGTATGTTGATTTAGAAAGAGTTTTTAAAGAATTACACAATATGGCATTTGACTTAGAGAGTAGTAAGGGAGCATTAAAATTTGAAATTGTAAGTCTTAAAAGGAGAATAAATTTCTAATACTGAAAATTAGTGCTTTTGAGAAAAATAAAACACCTCCTACTTTTGCACAGTTTTATACACATCCAAAATTTTAAGAATCTAATTTAAAATCATCAAAGCATATTTCATTCAAACCTAAGAAGAGGCACAATCACCCACGTAGATTCTCACACCTGTACTTGTTCACCGTAGTACACATTGGGTGTGGAGACCCAAATTGCATGTTTCACATCACAGCACACATCCATTGCATTCTTCTTTTCATAAGAAGGAACCAAAACCTGTTTGGGTTCCTAAATCTGACGTTTGATGATTTTGTAAGTATGCTCTCACAAAAGGCCTCGTGAGAGCATGTGGTACCTGGAGAGTGGATGTTCAAGACATATGACTGGACAAGCAAATCAGTTCATGTCTGGAGACCAGAGCTGGAGGCAAGGTTACACTTAGAGACAACACCACCAGGAAGGGTAGGAGAAGGTATAATTGTTGATTCACAAAATTTTATTATTGACAATATTCTTCTTGTAGATGGACTGAAATACAATCTACTCAGCATTACCCAGCTATGTGATAAAGGCTTCAGTATTAAGTTCCTGCCTACTTGTTGCATTATAAGCTTAAATGAGAAAATTGTTTTGTAGAGAAAAAGAGTCAACAATGTCTACATACTGAATTTAAATTGCATTAAAGCTGATGTTGCTATTTTCTTAAAAACTGCTACTGATGAGTCTTGGATGTGGCATAGGAGGTTATGTCATGCCAATATGAAAACCCTTAGAAGAGTCACCCAAAAAGACTTAGTTAGAGGTGTCCCCAAGCTTAAGTTTACTAAAGACCACCTGTGTGATGCATATTAATTAGGGAAGCAAGTCCACCCCTCTTTCACTCAATTAAGGACATCAACACCTCGAGATCTTTAGAAGTCCTTCACATGGATTTGTTTGGACCCATTAACACTGCCAGCTTAAGGGAGAAACTCTATGGATTTATAATTATTGATGATTACTCGAGGTTCACTTGGATTAAATTTTTATCACATAAATTTGAGTCTTTTGATGAATTTAAATCTTTCTCCCCTTGGATTTAGAGGAAGTTAGGTTGTGAGATCTTGACTATTCATAGTGATCATGGTGGAGAGTTTGAAAATGTGAGATTTGGAACATTCTGTGAGGAGCAAGAGATTAGCCATAACTTTTCAGCTCCTAGGACCCCTCAGCAGAACGAGGTAGCTGAAAGGAAGAACAAGACCTTAGTGGAAGCCGCTAGAGCCACCTTTGTTGAGTATTCACTTCCAAAATACTTTTGGGCTGAAGCGGTGAACACTGCATGTTATGTACTGAATAGGGTGAATGTTAGATCAAATCTGAATAAGACATCTTATAAGATTATTAAGGGCAGAACTCCAAACCTGTCCCACCTTATGTTTAGTGTTTGTCTTTGTACTAGATTTCAAGCTGATCCTAAGGAATCCCACCTGACTGCAGTTAAGAGAATCCTTAGATATCTCTTAGGGACACTAAACCTTAGAATCTGGTATCCTATGCACAACACTTCTTTTGAGATTATTGGATATTTTGATTTTGATTTTGTAGGGTGTAGGGTGGATAGAAAGAGCACCTCTAGAACTTGCTAATTTATAGGACAATCTTTAGTCTCCTCGTCCAGTAGAAAATAGAACTCAGTTGCACTTTCAACTGCTGAAGCTGAGTACATTGCCTTAGGAAGTTGTGTGGCCCAAGTCCTTTGGTTAAAGTAATAAGTTTTGGATTTAGGATTACATATTGGCACAATTTCAATTCTATGTGATAATACCAGTGCCATCTGCATTTCTAAGAATCCAATCCAGCATTCTATAACTAAACACATTGATATAAGGCATCACTTCATTAGGAACTATGTTACAAAATGGGACATTGAGATACATCATGTAGCAACTAACAATCAACTAGCTGACATCTTTACTAAACCACTGGCCTTTGACTCATTCAGCATTTTGTGGACCAGATTGTTTATGATTGACATAAATGCATAAATCTGATGATTACTAATTTCTGATGTTTTCTATTTTCTTCATTTTTCTTTTAGTTTTTGTTTGATTTGATTGTCCATTTTACTTTAGAATTTTTCTTTTCCTGCTGATTTTTATTGTTTGATTTGCTTATCAGATTTGATTATTTCCAACTGATTTTTATTTGCTGATTTTCATTTGCTGATTTTAACGTATCTATTTTTCTTCCTTGTTATTTTTTATTTACTGATTACTCACTTCTAAATCAGATCACTGCTCACTACTACTGATAAACTGGATTTCAGACTGAGAGTTTTGTCTTATTTTTATTTGAAAGCTTCTAAGCAGTGATTGACTCCTCTGGATCTGTTAAAGCAAAAAAACGTTGATGATTATTTTTCTTCCTCTAACTCCTTTAATGGTGTATTATTTTTTTTAGATAAAAATCTTCTTCAAAATTAAAAAGTTGGTTTTTAAAATAGAGATCTATTTTATCTTCATACAGTAATATACCTCATATGAATAGTATTTTTAAAGCTTTGAATCACTATTATATTTTTTTAATCAGGTGATTGCACTTATCATATGATGTATGGCTTTTGTTTTGTGAATTAATCCTCCTTATTGTAGAGAGTGAGTTTTTTCTTCTCTTATGTCTGGAAGGTAATTTCACAACTGAGATTTTTTAACGATTATGAAAGGAAGCAAGCTTATAAAAAATGCTCAAAAAGTGCCAAAATGAAAAGAGGCACAAAATGAGCCCAAAGCTGAAAAGATGCACAATATCGCCACAAATTAGAAAGATACACAAAGTGTACTAAAAATCAAAAGATGCGCAAAATGCGCCAAATGAATTAAAAAAGAGGCACAAAATGAGCCCGCAAAGAAAAAGTCTTACAAAAATACATGCGCCACTTAATATTTTCAAAAGCTTGAGATTCAAAATCATGATTTTTGATTCCTTACTTATCAACACTATTTTATCAGATATTTTTCTAGAATGAGGCTTGAAAGGATCTATTTTTGAATCTAATTTCTTTTTTTCTAAATTTGACTTTTGTTTGAAAGAAAATTGAACCTATAAGGTGTCCGAGGTAATATTTACGAAAGTAAATTTTCTAACTTTTCTAGATTTCAGTGTTCTCGATCTTCTTCTTATTGACTTTTGAATTAAAATCAAGGAAAAATCTTATTTATTGGAGCTGATCGATTAAAAAAAATTCGTTTCTTTTTTTCATGATATGCTTGATTCCCCTTTTTACTAGTCTGTTTGCTTTTGCTGATATTTTATTTTGTTTGTTCTTCCTCCTTTTTGTGATGTCAAAAGGGGGAGTTATTTTTGTGTTACTAGTAGTTTCATTTGTTATTTGTTTGTGTTATAGGAGGTTCTTTTGTTGTATTTAGTGTCACTATTTGTCAATTATTCTACTTGATTTGAAAATACTAAATAAATGTTTGCCATCATCAAAAAGGAAGAGATTGTTGCAAACCCGGATTTAAGGATTACAATTTTGATGATAATAAATATTTCTGTGTTCTATTTTGATTGACATACATTTCAGGTACAAAAGATCAAATACAATTCAAGCAAACTCAAGATCAGGTCGCGTGTGTTTAAATTGTAATTTTTTCCTTTCTTGAGTCAAATGTAATGAAATTGATCCCCTAACTAAGTAAACTTGCACACACACACTCATGGGGAGAGTTTTAGTGAGTTAGACTTTCTATTTCAAATTTTGTTCATATCATCCTAGATAATCCAGTGAAGATAGAAACTATAATTAGATCGACCATGTTAAGTTGGTTTGATTAACCAAATCATCTCGGATGATATACCCATCATATAGGATGATAGGCTCAAATCAGAAATTCTCAGCCGCTAGATTAAGTTAGGCAAGTTTTTATTATTAAAGATTTGGTCTGATCGTCCTGGATGATACGTGTATCATCCTAGATGATCCATTACAATCATGCCTAAAATTAGTTTAGTGATTAAGGAAAGTAATTAATTTTTTATTGATACGATCAAATCATCCTGGACAATCGCAAGATCGTCCCGGATAATACATGTAAAATCCTGACTATCCAGAACACTTCACCTTGATGACCCAAGAAATGTGTTGGACGATATTCTTGATTTTGAACTAATCGTACGGGACGATCGCGATATCGTCCGGACCGATCAACTTATTTTAAGATCGTCTAGGATGTTTTGGCTATATGACCTGAGCTGTGTGTAAGACAATTTTGTGGTTTTTGAACTAATAGTTTTGGATGATAGAAATACCATCCGAGATAATCAAGTCATTTTGAGATCATCCAGCATAAGTTTCCCTAGATGACCATAGCTATCTTCTGGATGAAATTCTTGATTTACACAAATCATCTCGGATGATCGCTTAATCGTACAGGACGATCTGAACAAATTTTGTCTACTAATAGTCTAGAGAAACCAGGTCAACCAGGCTCTTACATGTGATTTTGAACTGATCGTACAGGACGATCGATTGATCATCCTGGATGATCTTTAACGACCAGTTGAGATTTAGGGCAATTTTTGAGCCCTCCTATTTAAGATCTTTTTCTTTCAACAAAAAAATCTTTTTCCACTTTCCTTTCCAAAGAAAACCTTGAGAGAGAGAGAGAGAGAGCTTGAGAGAGAGAGAGAGGATCTTGTGAGTAGGAGTTTGTGAGGGATTCACCAAGGTTGCTCCAAGCAAGGATCTAATCGTCTTCTCTGATTGTCATCTCTTATCTTGTTAGTGTCTCTGTGGAAGGATCATCTGTAAGAAGATCTGGGACCTCTGCCTGCTTCAGGAGGAAGTTAAAGGAGTCCAGGTTCCTACCTGCTTCAGGAGAAAATGAAAGGAGTCTAGGTTCTCTGCCTTCTTTAGGAGGAAGCGAAAGGAGTTCAGGTTCTCTGCCTCACTGGGTTGGTGGAAAGGAGTTTTTGTACAGGCTTCTCTGCCTTGCTGTGAGAGCAGAAGGAGAGTCACTTAGTGTTAGTGCACTTCCCGGAGGGGAGGCTCTAGGGAGTGGACGTGGTCAAGTTGACCAAATCACTATAAAATTTGGTGTGTTTTTTCTGATTATTTTCTATACTTACTTTTTTGTTGATGATTGTGTGATTGTGATTATTATTCTGTTATTGTTGAATATCTGCACTTCATCGCGTAACTATAAATATTTTAAAACATTTAAAAAGATTTTCTAAATCGGTGTTTGCTCAAAAATTTTAAAAACTACCAATTCACCCCCCATCTTGGTTAGCCTCGTGACTAGTTCATAAGGGCTTAACATCTCTAACGAACTTTCAGGTGAGTCATATATATTATGTTTGATGTGTCATACATTAAAGACCCAAATAAATTAGATGACATAGACCTAGACATTTTGATAAATCCTGAAACCTTAATTTAAAAAAAAAGTTGATCTTCTTAAGGAGTGGAGGTAGATCTGATGGTGGGGAAAGCCATAGTTGGATGAATTATTGCCCTTTGATTTGATGAGTCTTGGAAAGCAACAACAACAACAACATCAAGCCTTTATCCCACTACGTGAAAGACCATTTCTAATATTTTTTAACCAAGTCTTTTTAGGTCTACTTCTACCTTTCTTAACATAAGTCAAATCTAAGACCTTTACTTTCCTAACCGGGTCATCGGGAGGCCGCCATTTTATGTGACCAAACCAGCTAAGGTGACTCTATCTAATCTTATCTTCCACTGGAGCTACTCCAACCTTTTCACAAATATGCTCATTTTGTATCCTATCTCTAAGGGTAAAGCCACTCATCCACCTGAGCATCCTTATCTCTGCAACACTTAACTTAGGATTATGCTTCTGTTTTAATGGCCAACATTCGGTACCATAAAGCATTGCAGGTCTCACCACCATCTTATAGAATTTTCCCTTAAATTTGTGGGGTACTTTTCTATCACACAATAAGCCTGAATGCATTCCTCCACTTCAACCATCCAACTTGGATTCTGCTGATAATATCCCCATCTATTTCACCATTACTCTAAATAATAGATCCAAGATATCTAAAACTTGTACTCTTATTAATGACTTGATCAGCCAAAGTCACAATCCCCTCACAAGGTCTATTATTACTAAAATTACACTCCATATATTCCATTTTAGATCTACTCAAGCGAAAAACTTTAGACTCTAAGGTTGACCTCCACAATTCTCGTGTACCTTCAACTCCCTCTCTAGTCTTATCAACAAGAAGAATATCATCAGCAAAAAGCATACACCAAGGTACATCCTCTTGCAAATGTCTAGTGAGAACATCCATGACTAAAGCAAAAAGATATGGGCTTAAGGCTGATCCTTGATGTAATCGAACCAAAATAGGGAAATACCTGGTCAAACCACCTTGTGTTTGAACACAAGTAATAGCTCCTCCATACATATCTTTAATGATTTGAATATAAGCATTAATAACTCCTTTCTTTGCAAGAATTCTCCATAGCACTTCTTTTGGAACTTTACCATATGATTTTTCTAAATTAATAAATATCATATGTAAATCCTCCTTATTCTCTCTATTGTTCTCCATCAAACCTCTTAATTAATGTATGGCTTCCATAGTAGACCTACCCGGCATGAATCCAAATTGATTTTGAGAAACATTAGTATCACGCTGCAACCTATGCTCCGTAACTCGTTCCCATAGTTTTAAAGTATGACATATTAACTTAATTCCTCTATAATTCGCACAATCTTGTGCATCACCTTTATTCTTAAAAATAGGGATTAACACACTCATTCTCCACTCATCTGGCATCTTTATAGTCTTCAAAATAGTATTAAAAAGTTTAGTAAGCCAAGAAATTCCTTCATCTCCTAAGCATTTCCACAGCTCTATTGGAATATCATCAGGTCCAACAGCTTTTCCACCCTTCATTTTCTTTAAAGCCTCTCTAACTTCAGTTTTACTAATACGTCGATAAAAATAGAAATTTTTATTTTCATTTAGGGTACTAAGGTCACTACAGTCAATTTTATTTTTATATTCTTCATTAAAAAGTTTAGGAAAATATCTCATCCACCTTTGTTGAATATCATCTTCTAAAAAAAAGTACTTTTTGATCTTCATCCTTAATACACTTCACTTGAACTAAATCTTTACTACTCCTATCTTTTGTTTGGCTAACTTATACATATATCTTTCTTCCTCCTTAGTATCTAATCTATTATATTAATCACTAAAAGCTAAACTCCTTGCATCACATATTGTTTTCTTAGATTTCTTACATTCCTCTTTATATAATTTCCAATTATCAAAATTTTTACATTTAAACCAATTTTTATAATAAATCTTTTTATTTTTAATCTTTTCTTGCACATTTAGATTCCATAACCAACTATATTTACTATTAGGAGCTTTTCCCTTTGAAACTCCAAGCACATCTTTTGCAATATTCTTAATATCACTATCGACCTTTCCGACATAAAATTAGCATCCTCATGCACAGACAAAATCTTAAGATCTAAAATCTTACTCTCAAAAATATTTTTGTTAATATTCTTGAAATGCCCCCATCTAATCCTAGAAAATTATTTTACTTTATTTTTATTTTCTTCCCCATTATCTTCCAGTCCAAAACTAATAAACGATGTTGGATACATAAATTTTTACTCAACATAACTTTACAATCTTTGCAATCTAAACGATCTAATTTTCTTATAAGAAAATAATCAATCTGAGATGTACTATATCCATTTTTATAAGTAATGAGATGCTCATTCCTTTTCTTAAATAAGGTATTAGCAATTAAAAAATCATAAGCTAAACAAAAATCTAATATGGTCTTACCAACTTCATTTGCCATTCCAAACCCATGGCCACCATGAATGCTTTTAAAATCATCTACCTCTCTACAACATGTCCATTTAAATCTCCTCCAATAAAAACTCTTTCTTAAAGAGGTAACTTTTGTATTAATTCTTCTAAGTAATTCCAAAATTTTAATTTTGAATCCGAGCATAAGCACTTATAATGTTAACAATCTTAGCATCAACAATAATCTTTAAAGCTATAATTTTATCTCCAATTCTATTAATATTTATAATATTATCCTTCAAACTCTTATCTAAAATCACGCCTACAACATTTCTAGTATGACTCCTACCAGAATACCAAAGTTTAAATCCTAAACTATCACTCTCCTTAGCCTTCTCAGCAACCCATTTAGTTTTCTGATTGCACAGAATATTTATCTTCTATGAATCATAATATCTATTAATTCCATTAATTTTTCTATAAGGGAACCTATTCCAAGTTCCTATCCTAATTTTAGTTTCATGGACTAGCTTCTTTGCCCCTATTCATCCTTGATGTGGGAACCCTTGCTTATTTAACACTGCACCTGGGTGGCGATGTAGCAGGCCTTACACACTTGTCACTATATTCAGGCCATACAGCGCGTCACTTCTAGGGGATGCCCTAGCATTAACAAAATTTTTAAAGGATTCATGTCATTATTATTTTACAAGTTTTACACTAGCTGTCGACTACCTACCGCAACCCTCCACTTTTCTCATCCAGGACTTGGGACCTGGCAACGGCAGTGGGTCATGGAAAGGAGTAGACATAATTCTAGGAAGGGATGTAGTGGCTCTCTTTTCATTTTGTTTCATAGGGAATAACTTTATAGTCTTATCATTATTTTTTGACATATATGTGTTCTCTCATCCATAATAAACTACATTAATATCGTATAACCAAGATCGACCAAAAAGAATGTTGGTGATTTCCATCGATAGAATGTCACATCAAATTTTATCCACATAACTTTATGTTTTAACAAGAGAAAGATATCTAGATGTGATAGATAGTGAGGTGTGGTTTAACCAACTCATGTGATAATGTGTAAAATGGGGCTCTTACTTGATACCAATTTTAGAAAGTGCATGGGTAGATATGGAGTCAATAACACTTCCACCATCAATTACCAAGCTATATCTCTTCTCTTGACAAATCACACATATGGAGAAGATATTTTGCATTCTCAAATCCTCCTCTTCGGTTGTAGACAAACACCACATGACACCCATTGAACCCCTATATGCTCAATTTCATCATCTAATACTGGGATGTCATATGAATTTCTTTTACTATATTTTTACTTCTTCACCTTCTTCTTCCTCCAAGAAAAAAATTATTCTTTACATTAGTTTATTTATATATTCTAAGAGAAACATTCCTCCATAAAATAACTTTTTTTCACTGGACTACTAGCAGTACCCATCTATGCTCTCAAGATGCAAACTTCCTCCTTATCTTTGTGATCCACTAAGGACGCACACTCGCATGAACTATCAACATCCTTGAAAACTCCTTATAGATTAACAATCTTCTTTAAGAGGCTGAGTTTTCGAACCATCACTTCCAATATTGTTGATAATTGGGCAAGAATAACATTGGCAAAATGGGCCATAGAAAGTTAGTATTGAGCCTTCTCATTTAACATCATAAAGATAGAATCATGTAGTTTTGTAGTCGATTTTGCACCATGTTTGTCATGGATACCTCTACCTGTTTACTAGATCTAGAAAATTCCACCACTCTTAGAGGCTTAATGGCTTGAGTCATTTGTGCAAGAAGGTTCCCCTATTTTCAAGATTGAAGTATCAATAATGGAAAACCCCTTCTTCAAAAAAATTAAGGAGACCATGAGAAGCCAAACACATAAGAAAGCTTCCTTTCTGTGCAACCAGGTGTTCACTATTTTAAAGCAATCACCTCAAAATCAATCAAGGGTGCCTTAAAAACTCTCATGAGGTAAGAAAGAATATGGGCTCTTTCATAATAGTCAGCCTTTGCGCTCATAAAACTTGCTCCAAATACTTAAATTTATCCTTTTTCCTCTTACCACATCAACTTAAAGTTCCTAATAAACTTGAGTCACCCTAATCTCAATAGATGCCACCTCCTCGATTAGCCCCTTTAGTGGTATTTATATAGGGACTCACCTCAACAGTATAATGTTAAGTGGGGCATTATTAAAATGTAAGGAGAGGTTGGCTATCCTAGCTTACTGCACACCAATGCTTGCAATAGTTGGTTTACCAACCACTAGTACCCCAGCAAGTGGAATTGTGATCAACTTCACTATTTTAGGCTCAACTTTAATACTTTTTGTAGGAAGTAGACCCCCGAATGGTCTACCTACTTTCTTCATCCTCTTACTCACTAGAGGGCTATTTACTTTCTTCTCTTACTTATCAGCCTTTCCTAGGTGAAAGGCCACCCTCTTCAAATGCTTAACACCCACTTGAGCTAAGTCACCAAGATTCATTTTTATGATGATCAGAGGTTGTAATTATACTTCTAAGAAAATAACAAGAATAAAGGGTCCCCATTATAAATTTATTATTTATAAAGGTTGGCATCACATCACTAATAATTAATGCTCCTATCAAGGCTATAGTAAATAATGTAGTAATTTGGTATTTACATTATAATCATTATTTGGTAGCCTTTTGAAGTAATCAACATTAATTTACTAATCATTTTCTTCACTCGCAAATAAAAGGGCCAAGTGAATTAGGGAACTAAATATATCGTCGCCTATGCCTCCATTGATACCTAGCAAGCACTCGATGGGTCATGGTGAAGGAATGCACACCTAATGGGTCCCACAGATGAACTCTCTTAAAGATCATCATACACTACTCACCCTAGCTTAAAGAAGGAGATCGTCTTTGCTAAGGGCAATAAGGGGTCATCATGGATCAAGTAACTTGCCAGTCATCTTGTAAGAGAAGATTGGTCATGAAAGCCACTTGCTTACATCTAGGATAAGAACATTCATTAGTGTTTGTCAACCTTAACTACAAAAAAGGGCCTAACAATGAGGATCTGATCTATCACTACTATGACCATCTAACAATGGAGCTCTTCCTTACTCATCTTCCTCTCCTAAGGCAATTCAAAACTTCAACACAAATGTCAAAGACCCCAAAATGCCTACTATCTGTAGGATCCCTCAACTAGGAACTTTATGATGCATGTTCCTTAAACCTACTATATACTATTAAACTCACTTAGAGAAAAATCATTAAGGTTATACAACACTAATCTCAATTCAGCCAGCCAAGAGGGACATGTTTCTAGGCCAATTTATACTAAGAGTCATTAAATTAATATATTTTTTGTTTCTTCTAAACGTAGCCTTTATTGTTCCCCTTGGATCCCTAAAAAGGGATAAAAAGGAGCATTTTGAATCTTTTTGGCTCATTAAGATTTTGAGCCCCATGAGCCCTTATACTACATATTTATTTTATTATATTGTCTCTCCCATTTCACAAAGGTTCCCAGTTCACCCCTCTCAGAGTTTGCCTATTAGTATGGTCAAGTGTCATCTATGAATAAATTTTGATATAACAATAATATATATACATATACATATATATATATATATATATATATATATATATATATATATATATATATATATATATGTATATTATATCAAAATTTTATTCATAGATGACACACAACCTTAATAATATAGAAGAGTGAGAGAAAGGAGAGAGAGGGGGGAGAGTAGATTTGAAAAACTTGTACATTTAAATAGTCTATACAAGCTCAAAAAAGCATTTTATTATTAAATAAAGTATCTCGTGCTTGATACATAGGTTAAACAAATTCTTGTTAGTGAATAAATATTGCTAAGGAACCATATATAAATTATTATTTATTAAGAAATGTAGTTTATATATATCGATTATGTAAATATATGATGATAATACTTTAGTTGAATCCATTAGGGATTCTATGCGATGAATTGTCGCATGCTATGAACGAAAAAATTGAAATAAGTATAATAAGGTAATTAAAATATTTTCTTAGCTTCAAGAGAAAAAGAGGAAAATTATTTTTCTCAAGCCAAATATACAAATCAACTAACTACAAAATTGAAATGAAATCATTCAAATGTGCAAATACCTCCTTGAGCAAAATATACAAATAAATAAAGATATATGTGAAAATAAATATATCTATAAGTATATCAAAATTAATGGCGTGTAAGAAAGTAGTCTCAAATTTTATGGGTTTATATTTCTGGAGATTTGAGGCAAAAATAGATTATGGGTTCTTATTTCTGAAGATTTGAGGCAGGAAAATCTCCTTGAGGTGCATTATTTACGCTATACTATTTACCTATGAAGCAGTAAAATGTATAGTGAATTAGAAGGTATATCCTGGTAGCCTGGATTAAAGAAGTAGTTAATATAATTTATTACTAAAATTGAAGCTTATTAGTTAGTTCATGTAGAATATTAGCGATCAAGAGGTTTTCTAGAGCTGTTATTCATCCCTTAGTGGAAATGAGAAGAAATAGCGATGGATTTTGCTATAAATTTTCCTAAGTCAAGAAAGGAACATGATACAATTTCAGTTGGGCTTGATCATCTGATAAAGTCTACTCATTTTATTCTAATTTGATAATCTGAATCTATAGATAGATTGACATATATATATATGTGTGTGAGATTATCTAAATGCATGGGATACTGAAAGTGATTTTTTTGATAGAGATGATAGATTTGCTTCTTGATTGTGCAGAGGTATTCAGTAAGGTTAATGCATAGAATTACATTATAGAATGAATTTTAATCTTAATACTGATGGAGAGTCTAAGAGGCTCTACAAGCATAAGAAGATTTAATTAGATTACATGTTGTGAATTTTGCTGACAGTTGGGAAGATCTCATTCCTTTGATCAAATTTATTTATAATAATAGTTTTCAGTCCAACATAGGTATGAATCTTTTTGATGATTTATACAATAGAAAATATAAAATGTTGTTGTCTTATGCAGAGGTGCATGAGGGACATCTGATTGGGCCGACATTTGTTGATGATGCCATTGAACATAAATATTTGATCAAAGATAGATTTTAAGCTGTGCAAGATAAACAAAAATAATATTTTGATGCTAAGCACCAAACTATGGAGTTATAGGTGGAAGATTTTGTATATTTGAAGACCATGCTAATAAAAGTCATCAGCATTTTTGGAAAGGAAGGAAAGTTGGGTCTATGGCTTGTTAGACCCTTTAAAGTTACTGAAAGGATTGGAAAATCTATCAACAGGCTATAGTTACCTGATTACTTATTTGAAATTGATGATGTGTTTCATGTGTCACTTCTGAGAAAATGGGTGTCTGATTTTTGAAATTGGGCATATGTTGAGGATGCTGAGGTATGTCCAAGTTTGAGTTATTGGGAAGAACCAGAGATAATTCTGGCATATGTTGTTACAAGATTAAGAAATAAGCATATTCCAATGGCTAAAATTTAGGGGAAGAATAGATTTGAAAGCGAAGCTACTACAAAAGAGTCTGAAATGAGACATTTATGTCCACATTTATTTTTGTGATATAAGATTTGCATTTTAAAATATTGAGGATAATATTTTTTTGAGGAGGGAGAGTTATGAAATCTCTAGATCTAATATTTAGCTCAATATATTCTATCTCAATTTGAAAGAGGTAAATACTTGAATCTCTATATTTTGAACCCTCTTGCATGTGTCTAAGGGTGTTTTCAATACATGTGAGAGTATGCATGTGTTCTGGAGTGGGACCCAGGCATCCATTTGCATAATTATGGAATCTAAAATTATTCACCTAGGGCACTATAGCCCTAGCTTTGGTATCTTCTCGGTAGAAGTGAGTTCTAGAAAATATGTATTTCATTCGGCACTCTTATGCATGATGGTTGCGATGGTGTTGTCAGTTTTCTAAAGAGCATCGTGGCCAATGACACAATGCCAGAGAAAATTCTATTACTTTAATTATATGAATCCATAATTTTATTTAATATATTTGTTATTAAGGTAGCTGGCTCTAGTGAGAGAAAGTGAAGGATTTTAGCAAAAGGAAGATAGGTTTGAGCTGCTACAAGTCATTTCAGTTATCGACCTAATTTTGAAAGTTGTTCGAATCAAGGTAGGTCAAAATTTTCCTAACTTAGTTCTCAAAGATATATTTATAAAGGTAGGTCATTTATAAAGTTTTCTGATTAAATTTATATTTTCATATCCAAAAAATAAGAATAACTTTGTATCAATAAAACTTTTACTATGCAACTTTCTATATGTTCTTCAGATCCGTTCTAAATCATTAGGTGTTTTATAAAAAATTTACAGTAGGATTTTGAGAATTATGTTATTTTAATTAAATAAAAAATAATTTAGACTCTAAAAAAAATGTAGTAGTATACTTGAAGTCTTATAATAATATTTTATATAATCTCTGATACTTTAGTTATTTTCTAAAAAAAATAAATTTATGCTCAGTTGGATTTTCTGTTCCCTGTAGTTAAAGCATTTAAACAAGTTCTGAAAGGAGTTTATTTATGCTTTAATTACTATAATGTATTGAAATGTGTACTTATTTGATTAAATTGTGGGATTTTGAGGAAATCTGAAGGGTTAGAGGAAGTTTTATTTTTGTTATGTACGCACATTCAGTTTCAGAGTTGTCAAACTCTATCTGTTGCTCAAAGTTATTGAACTATGTTTATTGCTCAAATTTATTAAACTCTATATGTTGCTTAAAGCTATTAAACTCTTTATGTTACTTAGAGTTGTTGAACTCTATCTATTGTGAGGCTTAAGAGTTAGAGTTATTGAACTATGTCTATTAGGAGGTATAAGGGTTAGGATTCCCTACATTTTTCTGATGATTTACTATGATTTCTGAAGTGTTTGGGTATTCCTTTTCAATACTACTACTTCAAGTCTTAATAACTACACGTAATACTCTGCTCAACATCATAATTTATTATATTACTTATAATATGACTTTAATATTCAATGCTTAATAAAATAATTTGAAATTTTATATCTATTTAAATATGGCCTATTGAGCTGTGTAGCTCGTAGATATTTTGCTTCTTATTTTTAGGGTTTAAGAAAGGAAAAGAGCTAATTGAGTAACAATTCAGGACCTAATTTGAGTCTGTCTATATATTTTTCTTTCTAATTTATATGCAATCATGGCTACTTTCATTTTGTTCTGCCCTATTTTATAGGCATGTAATGTAGTATAAATATTGTATAGACATTTTGATAATGAAATGAAATAAATTTTGTGGTTGAATTTATTTTCCATACTATGTATTATTAATAGCTTTGTGGTTTGCCATTAATTTTAAAATTTATATTTGGAAGAAAATTTTAATTTTTTTCAAAACTAGTTATTATGGTTTGTTTTTCGTAAGTCAACACGATAGGACCTGTCTCACATATGGGTCTTATCAGGTTGGGCTGTAAGACCACATCTTGGAGAAACTTTCATGGGCATTTGTCAACTCAGTGAAAAGATTGTGATCTTACTTTCAGGACAACTCTGTTCAGGTAGTAATTGGTCATCCTCTCAAGGTAGTTCTCACCAGCCCCAATCATTTTGGCTGGTTTCTCAAATGATCTATAGAACTCAGTAAATTCTTAATCACCTACCTATACACCAAGGACGACCATAAAAGCTCAAGCATTCACTAACTTTTTCATAGACTGTGCAAACTAAGGTATGGACTTCAAAAAATAACACAACCATGCTAGACATTTATGTAGATGGCACCTCAAGAGAGCAAGGAGTTGATTCAAGTATGGTCCTTAGAATTGTTGCAACTCAGTAAATAAGATTGAGCTTATGATTATTGATGACAACAAAACTAATTATTGTGTTAATAATTTTAGTGTTTCTCTTAGCATATCTTGGATACTTTTATTTATTTTTATGTGTACTAACATTTCAGGAAAATCATACTCCAAAATATTGAAGACTTCAAGGCATGTTAGAATAGGATTTCATGTAATAGAGTCTGTACATCTCTATTTTTTATTTCTTGAGTCTAATCAAGTGTGATTATAATTGGATAACCGTGCACACACACACAGGGATAAAGAGTTAAAAAATAAATTTTAAAAATTAATCATACTATACGATAAATAATCATACTGTACGATATGTCTTAGATTTTATGCAGTTTCTCGAATATAGACTTAAATTTTCTTAGATGTTCGTATCGTATGATCCCAATCATGCAAACGACTAATATAGTATAAAATCAGGTTCATACACAGATGAATACATTCAGCTTTGAACTATTCATACAGTATAATGCTAAGTCAAATAAACGATTGATAGAGTACAAAATCAAGTTCATACAAGTTCATACCAGATGAAGACTTGATTTTGTATAACTATTTATATTGTATGATCTACGATCGTATCGTATGATTGTAGGATGGAAATTTTGTAAATTTTAGTTTCGAGATGATTTTTTATGCATTTTTTATAAATTAAGTCCTAAAAACAGACAAAATACTCCTTTGCTGTAAAATTCCTTTAAGAGTGACCATTGAGAGTGTGTTTGGGAGAACTCATGTAAGTGAAGAGTAAGAGATCTAGTGAAAAGAAATTTTAAGGGATTCACAAGGTTGCCTAAAGTGAGGATCTCTTTTATCTTCTTCTTCAAGTTTTTGCCCGACTTCTTGGAGGCTATTGGGAGAATATCTTCAACATTGGATCATGGTTCTCTGCCTTCACCAGTAGGGTGAAAAAGGATGACAGATCTCTTCCTTCATTAGGATGGTGAAAAAGGATGTGACGGTCTTCTGCCATCACTTAGAGAGTGTAAAGGTGACAGTTCTTTATCGCACCAGGTTGGTGGAAGAGTGTTTGTAAAGGCTTCTTCGCCTTACTATAGGGGCTAATGGAGAGTCACTTTTGTTTAGTTCAATACCTGGAGAAAGAGTCTCCAAGGAGTGGACGTATGTCTAGTTGAACCGAAACACTATAAAATTTTTTGTTC
This sequence comes from Dendrobium chrysotoxum, assembly GCA_019925795.1. NCBI lineage: Eukaryota > Viridiplantae > Streptophyta > Magnoliopsida > Asparagales > Orchidaceae > Dendrobium > Dendrobium chrysotoxum. Next base: position 25,824,408 of record CM034303.1, read on the forward strand.
TTCTATTCTCTTTTATTTTCTACATTTTTATTTTATGCACTTTAATATTTAGTGGTTGAAAATTCTTTTATGATAATCATATCCTAACAACTACATATTTTAGGACCAGAGATTTAATTATCTAAAAGATTTAAAAGGTTTTCAAAATTTAAGAATTTTTTGAAAGATAACCAATTCACCCCACTCTTGGTTAGCCTTGGGACAATTCTATAAGGTCTAACAACCTACTCAAACTTTCAAGTGGTATCAGAGCCAATTTAAAAAAACTAAGGTTCAGACTACTTTTTAAAAAATGATCATGGCTAATTTTGGAAACCAAAATAGTACTAAAGGATATTCGATCACTAGTCTACCTTTATTCGATAACATTCCTTTTGATTTTTAGAAAACTTGCATGTCTACTTTTTTGTAATTACTTGAATATCACATGTGCATGTTAGTACAGGAAGGCTATACTACACCTACTCAAATTGTTGATGGCATTAGAGTTGAAATGCCGTTTGCTGACTGAACTTTAGAAGAAAGAGAATTAGCATAATTAAATGCAAAATATTTAAACAATTTTTTCTATGCTTTGAAATATAAGGATTATATTTATGTTTTTACCTATAAAATTAGAAAATAAATATGGGATAGACTTTGCATAACTTAAGAAGGAACAAATGAGGAAAAACAATCTAGGTTTAACATTTTGTTACATGACTACGAACTATTTCACATAAAACCAAACGAATCAATTTCTGATATGTACACAAGATTTACTCAAATTATTTCCTCATAGCATGCTTTAGGTACAAAACTCACAAATTCAAAAAAAGTTATTAAAATCTTACATTGTTTACCTACTACTTATGATGCAAAGATAATTGCCATAACTTAATAAAAAGATATGAACGTATATTCTATTGATAATCTGCTTGGATCACTAATTGCTTATGAGCAAGGAGTGAATCAAAAATAGACTAATGCAGGAGACAAGTGGAAAAAAAAGAATATAACTTTGAAGGTGGATGATTTAGCGAGTGATCAATTAATGCCTAAGGATGAAGAAGATATTGCACTTATGACTAGGTAATTCAAAAGTTTCCTTAAGAGAAAGTAATGATGATGACATCAGCATTGGAACAAAGGTAAGTTCAATAATAATTAAAAAGTTTCTAATGAAGTTACTTATTATGAATGCAGAAAGCCTGGACATATAATGATGGATTGCCCAAATCTTAAAGCTAATCCTAACAAGGAGAAAGTTAAGGAGAAAACTAATGACAGGAGGGGTAAGAAAAGAATGCAAAAAGCTTTCTAGGATGACTCAGCTTCAGGCTCTTCAGAAATAGAAGCAAAAGAGGAGGTCATAAATTTGTGCTTAATGGCCGATAAACTTGATCAGTTAGATCAAGAAAAGGTATATGACCTATCTTATAATGAATTATTTAAAGTTTTTGAGAAAATTCATAATGTATATATAAAAGTCAAAAAAATTGCATACTAGTCTTAGTATTGAGTATTTAAATTTTCAAAAAGAGCATGAAAATCTAAGGAAAGATCATGCAAACATAGATAGAAATCACATGGCCTTGCTTGATGAATTTGATGATTTGAATAAGAAGCATGAATTATTGAAAACATCTTATAGTGAGCTTGAAAATTATTTTAAAGTTTTATGGGTAAATCTGAACAAAGATAAATTGATTTGAAAATTGAAAATTCAATTTTGGAAAATACAAACTCATATCTCGAAATAAAATTGAAAGCTATTATGGAAAATAAACTGTCTCCCACACTTGAACAATTTTATAAGTCTAAACAAAAGCATACAAGTTTAAAACCTAGAAAAAGATATTACAACTCCAAATAGATTATTAAATCATTTTCCTGGTGTTAAATGTTTTTCATGTAGAATGTTAGGACATATTTCCTATGCTTATGATTCATAGAAAAACACATTTAGTGTGGAGAACTAAGATGCATCAATCACAGCATATCAAACATGTATCTGGATTATCATTGCCAAGAGGTGAACCCAAATTTATTTGGGTTCCTAAGTCTAACATTTGATATTTTTGCAGAAATGCTCTCATATAAGCCCTCATGAGAGCATTTGGTACTTGGATAGTGGATGTTCAAAGCATATGACTAGAGATGCAAAATAATTTATAACACTAGAAGTTAGGAATGAAGATAAAGTGACACTTAGAGATAACACCACTAGGAGAGTGGTTGGTATAGGTATGATTGGCAACACAAATAATTTTCTGATTGAAAGTGCATTATTGGTAGAAGGCTTAAAACATTACTTGCTAAGTGATAAGGATTTTAACATAAAATTTTTACCTACAAGCTACATTATAAGCCATAATGGAATTGATGTGTTGCATGGAAATAGGGTAAATAATGTTTACATGCTTGATTTAAATTATGTTAAATCTTCTAATGCTTTTTGTTTAAAAACTATTGCTGATGAAGATAACTCAAAAAGAATTAGTTAGACATATACCCAAATTAGACTTTACTAAGGATCACTTGTGTGATGCATGTCAATTAGGGAAACAAGTCAAGTCCTCCTTTCATTCAATCAAAGATCTTAGAACTAGTAAACCCTTAGAAATTCTTTACATGGATCTCTTTGGACCTGTTAGTACTATAAGTCTAGGAGGGAAACTTTTGGGTATGTGATTATGGATGATTATTCGAGATTCACCTGGATTATACTATTATCACATAAGAGTGAATAATTTGATGAGTTTAGAAATTTTTCTACTTGGATTCAAAGGAAGTTAGGTTGTGAAATTCTTGCAATTCATAGTGATCATTGGGGAGAATTTAAAAATGAAAATTTGAAGATTTTTGTAAAGAACAAGGAATAGATCATAACTTTTCAGCTCCAAGGACCACTCAATAGAATGAGGTTATTAAAAGAAAGAATAGAACTTTGACAGAAGCCACTAGAGCCACGTTGGCTGTATTCACTTCCAAAATATTTTTGGGTAGAAGCGGTTAATATAGCTTGTTATGTCTTGAATTGGGTGAACATTATATCTAAATTGAATAAGACACTCTATGAACTACTTAAAGAAAGGACACCAAACCTCACACATTTATATGTCTTTGGATGTAAAGTATTCATTCATAATAATGACAAAACTCTTTTAGGAAAATTTGATCCTAAATTTGATGAGGTAATTTTTCTAGGATATTTAAGTGTTGGTAAGTCCTATAAAGTTTATAACAAAAGGACATTGGTAGTTAATGAAACCACTCATGTAGTTTTTGATGAATATGATATTTCTAGGGGGTCTAAGGTGGAAGAAGAAGATGTTAAAGAAGTTACCAATGAAATCAAAAATGCAATTCTTGAAGAAAGGGTTGAAATAGAAAGTAAATTGCCTATAGAATGGAAATGTTCTAAAAGTCATCCTAAAGAATTAATTTTAGGAGCTGCGAGTGAAGGTTTAAGAACTAGGCATGGACATAGCAAAGAAGTGAATCACTCAGCATTTATTTCAATGATTGAACCCACAAATATAAATCAAGCACTTTTTGATGAATTTTGGATTCTAGCTATGCAAGAAGAGTTGAATTAGTTTGTTAGAAATAATGTTTGGGAATTGGTAGAAAGACCTGAAAATCAAAGTGTTGTTAGAATGATGTGGGTTTTCAAAAATAAGACGAATGATTTAGGTGTTGTGATTAGAAATAAAGAAAGATTAGTGGCCAAGGGGTATAATAAAATAGAAGAAATTAATTTTGAATAGTCATTTGCCCCTGTAGCAAGACTTGAAGCAGTAAGGGTGCTACTAGCCTTTGCCTATTTTAAAGGTTTTAAATTATATAAAATAGATGTTAAAAGTTTCTTTCTTAATGGGTTGATAAAAAATATGTTTATGTTGAGCAATCTCTAGGTTCTAAAAATTCACAATTCCCTAATCATGTGTTGAAATTGAAGAAGGCATTGTATGGACTAAAATAGGCACCTAAGGCATGGTATGAAAGGGTAAGCATATTCCTACTAGAAAATCTTTTGTTAAAGGGAATGTGGACCCCACTCTCTTCTTAAAAAGAGTAAGAGATGAAATACTTATTATTAAATATATGTTGATGATATCTTATTTGGATCCACTAATAAAAATCTTTGTGATGATTTTCAAAGATAATGAGTAATGAATTTGAAATGAGTTTAATGGGAGACTTGAGTTACTTTCTTGGTTTAATCATAAGCAGAAAGAGCATGGCATCTTTCTTAATTAGTCAAATATATTAAGGACATCCTTAAGAAGTATGAAATAGATAAAGCTAAACAGATAAGTACTCCCACGAGTTCCTCAAGTCAGTTAGATAAGGATTCTAAAAGCAAATCTATTGATCAGAAGAAATTTAGAGGGATAATTGGATCATTACTTTATTTAATTGGTAGCAGACCTGATATCATATTTAGTGTTTATCTTTGTACTAGATTTCAAGCTGATCCAAAAGAATCCCATCTGACTGCTATTAAACGAATTCTGAGATATCTGTTAGGAACTCAAAACTTAGGGATTTGGTATCCTAAGCAAAACACTTCTTTTGAAATCATTGGATATTCTGATTCATATTTTGTAGGACAAAGGGTTGATAAAAAAAGTACTTCTAGAACTTATCAATTTATAGGAAACTATTTAGTTTCCTGGTCTAGCAAAAAATAGAATTTAGTAGCCCTTTCTACTTTTAAAGCATAATATATAGCCTAGGAAGTTGTATGGCATATGTTCTTTAGTTAAAATAATAACTTATCAATTTTAGCTTTTCAATTGGCACTATTCTAATCTTTAGTGATAATACAAGTGTCATTTGTATTTCAAAGAACTCAATCCAATACATCATTTCATTAAGGACCATATCACCTAAGGAGATATTGAATAAAATCACGTGTCTACTGAAAATCAGCTGGAAGACATTTTCACCAAACCACACGCTTTTGAAATTTTTAGTACATTAAGAACCAGATTGGGTGTTATTGATATCCATGCTTAACAATTAGTCTATTTCTTTTTGTTAATGTTCGTGTTTTTGTTCTTTGTTTGTGAATTATTTTTGTTTGATTATTTATTTTTCTCTTTTGTATTATTTTTGTTTTCATTTTTGTGTCTTATGGATCTTATTTGATTTGTTTTGGATAAGAATCTTGATTATCATGCACAAATCTAAATTTCATCTTTAATTCGTATTATACTGACAATTTTGTACTGTATGAACATACTAAATTTTGCTTGAAATTTTTCTCTCAGCTGGCCAGATAAAAAATATGATTTTGTAAACATTTCATACTATACGATTATGACATCGTCTGTATAAACCACTCATTTTTCTTCTATATAAAGGGCGGGAGGTATAAAAATAGTTATTTTTCAAATATCATTTGTACGAATACATGTTCATCTGTACGATCCAGTTGTCAATTTGCATGCGGATGAACCTAACTATCAGATACGATCATTATTAATTGATCATCCAGGATGAACTCCTATTCATCTATACAATCAGCTTGGTCAAAGATCGTACGAAATGATGCATCGTAAAGGCAACTTTACGAAAAGAAGTTTCATTCAAATAATTGCTATTTACTATTTTTATTCATATGTATGAACTCATATTCATGTTGTACAAATTTTGAAATCATATGTATAAACCCACATTCATACTGTATGAAATAGGCCATTTTTTATAACTTGGAAGCTTTCCTTTGACATTATTCACAATCCTTTCCATTTTCAACTCTTGTGTTCAATCCTTCTTAAATGGCAAGCAGTAGCAAATGAGCATGTCTTTCCAAGGGGAGTTCATCTCATTCTGAATGAGATGAGGATTTTCTTTTCAAAGAGAATGAACAAACCTACGATCAGTTTGTTCTTGCAAAAATCACTCCATCTCGTCTTCTCATTCAAGAGGACATTAATTTTTCTGTAATGCCTCTATTTGATTCTACTCAATTTTCCTTTATTCTCACACTAATCTATGCATACCACTCAGATACTTTCTATTATTTTCTTGCAAACAAAAAATGAGAGAAAATTCTACAAAAATGTCCTCGTACGTTTATTGTCAAAGAGTCAAAATAACTAAGGAAGATTTAGGTACATTTCTCCGTCTTAGAACTGAAGGAGTTAGGCCTAAATCCATGATTTTTAGAAGTGATTTTGACTGGACTGAAGTAAATCAAACACTTTGGGGTGTACCCTCAGTCTCACATTTACCTCTTGTTCATACCCTAAATCAAAATGCCAGAGGATCATCTAGCATGTCTTAAGAATTTCTATTATTCCTAAAGCTGGTGATCGAATATAATATCACTCCTTTGCTTTCTATTATCACATATCTTATAATGTCAAACACTCTTATTGATTTTGGACCTCATCAACAAATGTTTAAAATTCTCTTCTTTATCGACTTTAAGATTAGTTCATAGCATCTTATATTTTCAGGGAATTTTCTTTTTTTGTTGATGTCAAAAAGGGGGAGGTATCTAGTGATTGTTTGAAGTTGTGAGTTGTTTGTCTTGTGTTATTTTGTGATGTTTTGTGTTTTGAGTTGTTTTAAATGCTTTTTTTGGGTCTTTGGTCTTGTGTTTGTGTTTGAGTTGTAAGATGAAATTTCTTGCAAAACAAAATTCTTTTTCTCATGATTTTTATTTTGTCACTCATTGAGCGGGAGCTTAGGAGAAAGAAAAGAAAGTTAATCAGTAATTCAAACAATAATTATTTTTCCATCATAAAAAAAGGGAAGATTATTGCAACTCAGTAATCAAGATTGAGCTTATAATTTTTTATGATAAAAAAACTAATTATTGTGTTGATAATTTTAGTGTTTCTCTTAGCATATCTTGGATACTTTAATTTGTTTCTATATGTACCAACATTTTAGGGAAATCATACACCAGAATCCAGACGACTTCAAGGCAAGTTAAAATAGGATTTCATGTAATAGAGTCTATACATCTCTATTTTTTATTTCTTGGGTCTGAGTAAGTCTGATTATAATTAGGTAACCGTGCACACACCACACAGGGGGAGAGAGTTAAAACATAAATTTTTAAAACTAATCGTACTGCATGATATACAATCGTACTGTATGATTTGTCTTAGATTTCCTCTCAAATGCAGTTTCTCGAATCTAGGCTTGAATTTTCATCACTGTTCATACTGTACGATCCCAATCATACAGATGACTGACATAGTATAAAATTCGGTTCAGACAGGATCGTACCAAATGAAGACGTTTAGTTTTGAGCTGTTTGTATAGTACGATGCTAAGTCATACAAATGATTAACAGAGTATGAAATTAAATTCGTACAAGTTTGTACCATACGAAGCCTGGTTTTATTTATCTGTTCATACTATAGATCTTGTAGGATGGATCTCTTGTAAATTTTAATATCGAGGCAGTTTTTCATAGATTTTCTATAAATTAAGTCCTAAAAACTAACTAAATACTCCTTTGCTATAAAATTCTTTTTAGAGTGACCATTCAGAGTGTGTTTGGGAGAACTTGTGTGAGTGAAGAGTAAGAGATCTAGTGAAAGAAAACTATAAGGGATTCACAAGGTTACCTAAAGTGAGGATCACTTTTGTCTTCTTCTTCAAGTTTCTACCTGACTTCTTTGGAGGCTCTTGCGAGAAGATCTTCAACTTGGATCAAGGTTCTCTGCCTTCACCATGGTTGAAAAAGGATGTGATGGTACGCTGCCATTACTTAGAGAGTGTAAAAGGCAAGTGTTCTCTGCCACACCAGGTTAGTGGAAGAGAGTTTGTCAAGGCTTCTCCACCTTACTGTGGGGGCTAATGGAGAGTCACTTGTGTTTAGTACAGTACTTGGAGAAGTAGTCTTCAAGAAGTTAATGTATGTCTAGTTGTATCGAACCACTATAAAATTTGGTGTTCTTTTATTCTCTTTTATTTTCTACATTTTTATTTTATGCACTATTTAGTGGTTGAAAAATCTTTTGTGATAATCATATCCTAAAAACTGCATATTTTAAGACCAGAGATTTAATTATCTAAAAGTTTTTAAATAGTTTTCAAAATCCAATATTTTTTTAAAAGATAAGCAATTTACCCCCCTCTTGGTTAGCTTTGGGACAGGTTTATATGGTCTAACAACCTACTCATACTTTCAAGAATCCCCATATGAGTCATCATAACCCAAGCTACAAACTTTGAATTTAAGGTTACTAATAAATGGGCTGAGTATGTAGCTTTACTCACCGGCCTACGACTTGCCTCTAGACTACGCATCCCCTAGCTAGATGTTTACTTAGATTCATAGTTGATGGTGAACCAGATAAATAGAAAATAAAAAGCAAAGATGAACTATTCAGAAAATATTTATTCAAAGTCAAAGTAGAAATTAGCAGGTTCAAATACTTCAAAATTTTCCAAAATTTTCAAAACTAGAACCAACTCGCCTATCTTTTCTCTAAACAAGGAAAAATTGATGGTCAACCTATCATATGAATCTCAATACTTGCCATAAAGGAATAAGTGATACAAACAAAGATGATCATCCAACTCAACATCCTATAAGTTGGGTTGAGCCTTACATTGAGTTCCTAAAAATTAAATCATTAATACTGAGGTCGGTAACCCAGGCAATTCAATATCAAAGCAACAAACTACCTATTACTTTATGACATCTTATTCAAAAGATCTGCTTCCTCACTAAACCTCTAGTGCATACGAGAAGAGAAAAATGAAGAATTATTAATTGAGATCCACTTAGGAGGCGAGTGTTGTAGCTACTCATGTGGGCATAAACTCACCCACAAAATTCTTAGGAAAAAATATTTCAAGCTAACCCTAAGAATAAAAGTAGAAGAATTTTTCAAAAGACACATACATTGCCAAAAGTTTGCTCCAATGCCATTACAACCTTTCCATAAGGTACACGCGATCATGAGCCCTTGGACATTCGCCATGTGGGGAATAGACCTGTTAGGTCCCTTTCTAGCATAAATAGGATAAAGCAAATTCATCCTAATCATGATCTAGTACTTCACCAAGTGGATTAAAGCCAAAGTTCTCTCCCACACAACATCTACCATGGTTCATAATTTGATCTGCACATATATAATCTATCAACCTATAGTGCCATTTACGGTCATAACTAATAGTGGGCCATAATTTGTTGATTAAAGTCTCAAATAATTTTACAACATCTAAGTTATTCTCCTAAAAGTTTCCTCTGTTAACCATCCTTAGACTAATGATTAGGTCAAGATAGAAACTAGTTCATTCTCAACCTCCTAAAAAATAAGGTCAAAGGCACCAAGGGAAAATGGATGAAACTACTTCCATTAGCACTATGGGCACTCAGAACAAGCCCATTAATGTCCATTTAGTCATACCCCGTTCTCACTCTCATATGACACCAAGGTTGTACTCCTAATAGAACTCAACTTATATAGCCAAAAGGTGTTAATTGCATCCAATGATCAAGACACTGAGTTTGGAATGTGGGTGAAATCCAACCAATAAGCTCTATAAAAAGTCATCAACTTATTGGAAGAACACATAGCGCAAGCACACTCTATGAAAGAAATAAAGAGAATAACCATTAGAAATTATAATTCATATGTAAAGAGAAATCTTCCTACGAGGAGACCTCATCTTGAAAAAGGTAGATGCACCTGCTCATCACTCTATACTCGACGCACTAGAAAGGACTTCGAAAGGCCCTTACATCACTAAAAGATAAGTTGGCCTATGAGTCTACCAGTCATAGACTCATGATCAATTAGAATACCCAAGACATGGAGCTTCGATGAACTAAAGTCATTTATCCATAAAGGAAGAATTCATCTTTATTTACTATATGTTCTTACCTCCATTTTTATTAAGAACCATTTTTCTTTTCTCTTCATGAGAAAATATCTTATAAAATAAAAATATAAAAGGGATCCATTTGTGACAAAGCCACTACTTCAAAACACTTGGGGAACTTGAGATGTCGAGACTGAACACTTGGATGGTGTAATAGGAACTCCACAGGAGGCCTTTCTAAGGAGGAACCTATCGAACCACAGTACCTCAACCATGAGATAATCAAGTGTAATCACCTGAGTAGCACGGGTCATTCAAGTCCCCTCAAGGTCAAATCTAAAAGAAAAGATCAGACTACTCCCTATGATGAACCGAGGCCCCCATGCACTAAAGATATAAGTGCATGTCAAATCTCCTAGTATGAAGGAACATCATCTTTCTATCAAGATGCACTCTTTATTTCCTATTGAGTGACTAGTGGTAGGTTATGCTTCAAACCCTAAAAAAGAAACCTCCAAATGAGTTCACCCAAATTCAAGAGACCTTTATAAAGAAAAACCTGCCAAACCATTGTACCTCAACTATATAATAATCAAGCGTGATCACCTAAGTAGTTATGGTTATTTGAATGCCCATTAAAGTTTGAGCTCAAGAAAAGGTTTGGCTACTCCCTGTAATGATCTGAGGCCCCTGGCCACTCAAGATCTGCATTCATGTCAGAGCATTCAATGTGAAGAAAAGTCAACTTTTTAGCAAGATCCACTCCTTACCCCCTATTAAGAAACTAGTGGTCGGCTACCCTTCAAACCACAAAAAGAAACCTCCAAACGGGTTCACCCATAATCAAGAGACCTTTTTATGGATAAACCTACTATATCACCATACCTCAACAATCTAATAATGAAGCATGATCACATGAGTAGTGCGCCATTTGAGTCCCGCTTTAAGTTTGAGCTGAAAGAAAAGATTGGACTACTCTTTAGGTGAGATGAAGCCCTTAGAAAGTTAAGACCTACACGTGCTAGAGCACCCAGCATGAAGAAAATTTATCTTTCTAGCAAGATCTACTCCTCATTCCTTATCAAGAGACTAGTGGTAGGCTACACTTCAAACCCTAGAAAAAAGAAACCCCAAATGTGCTCGCCCACGCTTAAAAATGAAATAAAAAGAATTTATTCATAAATTATTCGACCTATGCTTGGGAATCTCGGGCAAAAGTGTAAGATCTTTCATTATAAATATGCATTGATATAAACATATTCACTTCTCTTATAGGAACACAGTTTCATCCAACTCACCCTCGAGCAAAATTTATAAAGTCATTTGTCTGCATCAAGTAAGAACAAGTAAGCATCTAAACACATGCATTTCTAGGTTAAATATCTCAACAGAATAGTAAAGCAAATAGAAATTACAAAAATAACATTTATTTTATGCCTTTCATTATACATATTTACACTTATATTAATCCAAAGGGCTCGTTTTATTTCCCAATGAAATAGTTAATGCTCGAAAGAGAAACTCTATCATGTTAAGTGGAATGTGATAAGAAATCTCGACCCTTATTTCAACCCACTTGCCATCAAACATCTCTCCTTCAGTGAGTATTTCACTAGGAACACATTAGGACACTTGCATGTAGCTCTCTTTCTTGTAAACAAGAGCCCTGACATGCCTAAGGAAGTGAATTGGCTCCTCAACCTTTTTAGTGATAGATTTTAGCCAAGGTCTCATGTCAGAATAGCTTCAATTGATGTTATTTCCTTGAAGGAGAAAAAGAAGAGTAAAAGAATAGATGGAAACATTACGCAAGCCATTAAGCTACAGCACCCTATCCATCTTCCCTTTCACTCTCTCAAAAAATGGAGTTATTATTCAACTTATGTAAAAACTTCATTTACGCAGAAAGGATAACATTTGGAAGGAAAATGCATTTCCTTTCTCTTTCTGTTTCATCCATATGCCATAGGAAGTACCACAAAATTGATGAAACTTGCAGATATGCCAGCCATGAAAAGGTAAGCTTTCCCTAAAAAAATAGGCTGAAGGAATACCACAATCTCAATAGACACTACCAAGATAGAAGTCTATTCACACTCCAAATAACCCACTCATTCAATTTAAGGTAGATGACCGTGAAGCATCATGTCATAAGTAATAAATGGTAACAATGACTCATTAAATAGAAGGGATATCAGATAGATCATAATAAACTCACCACCTACAACTATGAGGTTATCTATTTTACCTCCCAAAATATCTATTGTTCCATACAAATAGAATAAACATCACCCTGAGAAGAAAAAGATCACATCATCAACAACAAAATGCCTAAAATACTATTGGCTAACTCCCCTAATAATGATAAGTTCTATAATGAGTAGTGCGTGAATCCCCAATAGAATGGAAGTATTAAGTGCCATATGTAAATTGATTTTATGTTCATTTGCCACATGATTTACTTTAAAATATATTTTTTTATCAAATGTGCATAGATTAACATTATACAAACTCGATGGACTGACTAATGTTTCACTATTGATTTGAAAAGAAAAACACTCAATTTATTTTCATGATCAAACATAGCATAAAGAATATTCAATTCATCCATCAGGATAAAAAGAATATTTACTTATCATTTTAATCATGAAACTAAATCAATGAATTTATTTTCATATTCAAATAACATAAGAAATATTTAATTCATCCCTAAAGATAAAAATAGTATTCGCTTATCATTTAATCAAGAAACTAAATCAATGAATCAATTTTCAAAATCAAATGGAATAAGAAACATTCAATTTAGACCTAAGGTTAAAAAGGAATATTTAGTTATCATTTAATCATGAAACTAAATATAAAAATCTATTCTCATAATCAAATAGAATAAGGAATATTCAATTCATACCAATGGATAAAAAAGAATGTTCACTTATCTCTTTGATTATAAACTAAACCAATTTTTAAAGCTTAGGTTTGCATCCATAGATTTTTCTCGTATCATATAAAGGAACTAAAGTAATGTTTATTTTAATTCTGGGCTCTAAACTTCCTACAAGGGTAAGCCCCTATAGTTAATTATATTCCCTAATAAAATTCGCTTAATTAAAGTGAAAACTAAAGTTTTCAAATTCATATAGATTTAAAGAAAGCTTGGGCTATAAAGATTTCAATATACAGGCTTTAGATTGTAAATTCTTATTTAGATTTGGATAGGATAGAATAGGAAGGATGTGTGGAGACTGAGGGATGTATACAATCTGGACTTATAATTTCCTAGAGTGAGGTGCCAACTAATAATCCTAAGTACAATCAATTATCACATAAATGAAGCATTAAATTTGCTTTATCCTAGAAATGAAGGAATTATAATTTAGAAAATATTATAATCAAGACTTTATAATATATACATAATCGCACTATGAAATAATGCATGGGCAATAATGCATAAATAAAAAAAACTTTTAATCATTAATAATTTCTCAGAGTATGAGCAAAGGTCTATTATAATGTAAAGGTGGTCAGGCTCCACCAATAATTAGCCAGGATTTCTATTCATATGCAAATATAGATTCGAATATGATTACTTATCATAATCTTCAATCTTCTGGCTTCTGAATTTTTTATATAATTTCAAAAAATAATAACCATCAAAAGAAGAAGAATCATTTCCTTTTAGAACATATACATGTATATTAAAATAATTACTATCAAATGTTTTACATCTCTTAACAATGTACAACTTAATCTAGCGGTATAATAATCTAAAGCATTTACATTTATATTTACCTTTACATTTTGCTTTACATTATTACCTAGGTACATTTTACTCTGTAGAAATATAAAAGAGCAATTTTTATATAAAAGAAATATATATATGTAATATAGTGTGACAGTATATAGAAAAGTAAAGAGGCTTAAGAGCCTTCTCCAAATGTGCACCAATAGAAATTTAAATATGACATCTAGAGTACAGAAAGTAAATTATCCAAATATCAGTACCCTCTAGGCAATGCACTATAAGCAAACCAAAAGAAATCACCAACCAAGTCTAAGCTAGAGTTGGTTGTGCTAGTAAACCACCTAAGTGTGTGTGTATAAGATTATGTGGCTTTGATAGGGCTAAGGTTTTATTAGTTTGAAGTTATTTATAAATTAAATTTATTTTTTTAATATTTTAGAAGTTTTGAATTTTTTAAGGGGTGTTTTAATTATTAAAGTTATTTAACTTTAAGTTTTGAAGAACATAGTGCTCAATAACTTCCAAGTGTTAAAAGTTTTTTATTGGCAAGTCCTAGCTTGTATTTATAATTTTACCAATCCTCTAAACTGGGGTAGAAAGCTTGCATTGAGTCCTGGCATTTTTATAAAGTGTTTTATTCCTTAGGCTTTCCAAACCAATTCATTTTTGACTTCCTAAAAAGAGTCAAGAATTAGGGTATAAAAATTATAATTTTGAAGTGTTTTATTAATTATTTTTAATTAATTTATTTTATTTATTTCTATTTTATAAAATTCAAATTTAAAATTTCTATTATGTCAATTCTTTTATGATGTTGTCACAATAGGTATGAGGAATAAAACCTCCTTAGAATACACAGCCTAGCTTCTCGAGGTAGTGCACCCTAAAATTTTCATTGATAGAATGTTAGTTATTTATTTATTTTTAATTTATGAACTACTAATTTATAATATTTATAATTTATCATTTATGTTCCATCAACTCGTTCGTGGCGCTGCACAAAGGGCACAAGAACCAAAGCCTCCTTAGGACATGTAGCCCCACAGTATGAGATAGTCCAGCCTAAAAACTTTATTTATTGAATGTAAATGTTGTTCATTTCATTTAATTCATTAAATTATATATTTTGTAAATTTTAGGTGATTTATTGAATTATTTAATGAAGTAGGTTTGACCAATTATTGACTTTTTCATTTATAATGATTTCAAAAAGTATTATATTTTTTATAAATACTAGACCCAGAGATGAGTTCAATGCCTTAGAGTTTGTGTGATTTTGAATTTTTTATAATTCCTTATGTTTTTTATAAGTTTTATACATTTTAATGAATTTAATTTGATAAAATGTTGAATTTTTAATATATTTTGATTTCTAGAAGTTTATATTTTTTATATATACTAGATCCATATATGAGTTCAATGCCTTTGGATTTATGCCATTTAGATTCTTTTATAATTAGTTCTGATTTTTATAAGTTTAATAAATTTTAATGAATTATTTAATTATTTAATTAGAGAGAGTTTCTTATTTTTTACCAAATCAACAATAAACCTTTTCAAATATTTCCCAAATGCCACTAATAGCTCCTAAGGATAATTACAAGAGTTTAAAATATTTTAGAAATTTTATATTTTATTAATTATTTAATTTAATTAATTAATTATTTTTTTTATTTTGAAATTACTTTATATTTTGAAAGAATTTCAAGGGGTTTTTAATTTTCTCTGTTAAGCTTTTAATTCTGATAAATATGACACTTACCACTTATTTTTTAGATTTAATTTGGATTTATTATGAATCTTTAAAATTTCTTGGTCAATTATGTGCATTAATCTTGGGTTCACTAATTGACTGACCAAATGACCTCTAAATATTGTGAACTTTGAAACATAGGTTCATCTAAACATATGCTTCAAACTTGCAAAATTAAGGCTCATCAAAGCCTTCCTAGGTGTCACAACCAATCATCAAAGGTAAATTCAACTATATCTTTGATGATTTAATTGAGAAAATCTATTTATTAGATTTTAGTGAAATCATAGGCATTATAACCCTTGCAAAAATAAAAATATTCCACAAAACAAATCAAAGAAAAATAATGTGTAGATGGAGAGCTATGAATTTTTAAAGTTTTGTGTCAAAATTTAACATAGAACTTTACAAATTCAATTGACTAAAATCCAATACTCAATAAGGCTAGAAAGAATTAAGGTATGTAGCAAACACCCCAATATACTCTGTCAAAATTTAAGCTCAAATGGACCATTGAATAATGAGTAATACAAAAAATCAATTTGTAATAAAACACAAATTACTCACAACCCACTAGTCCAAATCACATAAAATAAATTTTAAATAAAATTGGGCTCAAGACGGTTCCAATGAGCCTAAGAACACTCAATTTGGTTAACAATTTGATTTATGGTGAATTTTGGAATGTAATTAATCAACCCTTCAAAAAATTTTGGGGTGTTTATAAGAGAGAAATTTGAATGGAGGGACAACATATTGCCACCTTAGCAGTAGTCAATGAAAGTTCGTTAGGGATGTTAAGCCTTTATGAACTAGCCCGAGGCTAACCAAGAGGGGGGGGGGGGGGGGTGAATTGGTAGTTTTAAAAATTCTTAAGCAAAAATGATTTTGAATACCTTTTTGAATGTTTTAAAACAATTACAATAGCACGTTGATAAGGAGATAATTAATCAACCAAAATAATAACTTTATTCACACGATCATCCACAAAGAAGTAAAGTGCAAAAATTAAAAGCAGAACAGTAAAAGAACGAACACACCAGATTTTATAGTGGTTCGATCAACTTGACCTACATCTACTCCCTAGAGCCTCCCCTCTAGGTATTGAACTAAAACTCATTGACTCTCCTTCTGCTCCCACAGCATGGTGGAGAAGCCTTTACAAAAATGTCTTTTCACAAACCCCTGTGAGGTAGAGAACCCAAACTCCTTTTGGTTCCTCCTAAAGCAGGCAAAGAACCCAAACTCCTTTTACTTCCTCATGAACCAGGCATAGAACCTTACCTCCTTTCACTTTCTCCTGAAGCAGGCAGAGAACCTTGATCTTTTTGCTAACGATCCTTCCGACAAAGCCACCAAAGGATAAGGGATGATGACTGGAGAAGATGCCTCGAATCTTTGCTTGGAGTAACCTTTATGAACACCTCATAAACTCCCCCTCACAAGATTCTATCTCTCTCTCTCCCAAGCTCTCCCTCTCTAGACTCTCTCAGGTGAGGATAGCGGTAAAATATCTTAATAGTAGCAAATAAGAGATCTTAAATAAAAGGGCTAAAAAATTTACCCTAAATTTTAACTTGCCATCAAAGATCATCCAAGAGGATCCTGAGATCATCTTGTACGATCAGTGTAAATCAACTCCTTTTGGCTTGGATAATCTGGTTCCTCTGGATAATTAGAAGATATGGTTTGTTCTGATCGTCTGGGACGATTCTGCGATCATCCCGGATGATTAGTTCTAAATTAGGAATATCATTAAAGCACATAGTTTGGGACATCCCAGAGAAAAGTCTGGATGATCTAAAGAAAATGACTTGATCGTCCAGGATAATATCTCTATCATCCTGTACAATTAGTTTTAACAGACCCAATATCATCCGGCATATAGTTCGGGTCATCTGGGATAACTTTGCTAGATGATTTCAAAATAACTTATCATCTAGGATGATAAAGCTATAATTCTATATGATTAGTTTAAAATGGGAATATTGTCTGACACATAGTTCGGGTCATCCAGCTGAGATATATTAGACGATGAGGTTTTATAATTGATCATCCAAGATAATCTTGCCATTGTCCAAGATGATGTTATCGATCAATCAATCCTTAATTACTTTCTTTAATCAACTGACTAATTTAGACATGATTGTAATGAATTGACTAGGATGATACGTAGATCATCCTGTATGATTAGACAAAAGTCCTAAAATAAAAACCTTCCTAAATAAGTCTAGCTGCTGAGAAGTTTTAATTTGAGCATATCATCCTGGATGATAGGGGATCGTCTAGGATGATATGCTTAATCAGACTAACTTAACATGGTTGCACTAATTAGGGTTTTTATTAACAATGGATCATTAAGGATAATATTTTAATCATCTAGGATGATATGATCAAAATAGAACAGAAACTCTAATTCACTAAAAATCTCCCCTTATGTGTGTGTGTGTGCAAGGTTACTTAGCTTAGGGATCTATTACATTATATTTGACTCAAGAAAGGAAAAAAATATATTTGAACACAAACACACCCAATCTTGAGCTGGCTTGAATTGCACTTGATCTTGTGGACCTGAAAGATTAGGCAATCAAATAGAAACAAAAATATTTGTTATCATCAAAATCATAATCCTTAAATCTAGATTTATAATAATTTCCCCTTTTCGATGATGGCAAGTATTTGTTAGATAATTTCTAATTCAACAAATAAAACACAGAGTAAGGAAAACTAAGCAACATAAATTTTACTAGCATAGATAAACAGTACAATGACACCAAACACTAATAACCCAAAATAGTATAACAGCCTAAAATACTAATAACACAAACTACTCCCCATTTTGACATCTCAAAAAGGAGGAAAAAGAAAAACATTCAGAAGAACATAGAGAAGAAAGACACTACAAAACATCACAGAAAAATAAATAGGAAAATCCTTAATTTTTTTTTTGAATCGATCTGCTCCAGTAAATCATAATTTTTTTTTAATTTTCAATTCAAAAGTCAATAAGAAGAAATCAACGGGCTGAAATCTATAAAAGTTAAAAATTTAATTTTTGTACCTCCTACCTCGGATACCTTATAGGTTCAAATTCCTTTGAAACAAAAATCTAATTCAAAAAAGAAGAAGTTAGATAAGAAATATGAGCTTTTAATACTTCATTCTAGAAAAATATCTCACAAAATAGAATTTTAAATTAGAGAATTAGGAACATGATTTTCACTCTCAAGTTTTTGAATATATTAAGTGGTACATAAATTCTTCTAAGATTTTTAAAGATTTGAATGGGGAGGAAGCTTATTTCTTTGTTGGCTCATTTTGTGCATCTTTTTTAATTATTTGGCGCACTTTTCACATCTTTTGATTTTAATACACTTTGTGTATCTTTTCAATTTTATTGGTGAGCATTACACATCTTCTTAGTGTTGGGCTCATTTTGTGCCTTTTTTTTGCAAGCTTCTTTTCTTTCAAAACCTCTAAAAGACTCTCAGTTGTGAGATAATCTTCCAGATATAAGAGAAGAATAGAAGACTCGCTCTCTTAGATAAGGAATAGTAATCCAAAAAATAGAATCATTTTTATATGATAAATGCAACCACTTGATTAAGAAAACATGAAAGTGATTCAATGATTTGGAGCACTACTCATATGAGAAAGATTACTGTAGGAAGTTAAAAAGATCTCTATTTTAAAGTATAGCTTTTTAATTTTAAAAAAGATTTCTATTCAAAAAGAAAAATACACCAATAAAGGAGTTAGAGGAAGAGAAAATAATCATCAATATTTCTTCTCTTTAACTGCTTAGAGAAGTCAATCACTGCTTACAAGGTTCAAAACAAAAATAAGACAAAACTCTCATTTAGAAATTAAGTTTATCAGCAGTAGTGAGTAATGATCTGATTCTAAAGAAAATAAATAGTAAATAAAAAATAAGAGGAAAGCGCATAAAAAGAAACAATCAAATTAGGTAAATAGCAATAATAAAAGAAAATCAGTAGAGAATAAAAACCAAAAAGGAAATAGATAATCAAAAAAATTAAAAATAAAAGAAAAATGAAAAATAAAAAACAAGTGAATTTGAGAATGGGATTCTTCTCGATCTTCACTTCATCATTCTACGGGGCTCCTTGGATAGTTAGGTTTGGATATCCAAATGAAAAGAAACTCCCCCTCAAAAGGGGGTATTTTCTTTTCTCTTTGGATATTTGAAACTATCATAAATTAATCTTTCAAACAGAGGAGAACCCTCCCCTAAGGGATGTTCTCTCCACTTTTGAATTTAAGTTGGATACTTATGTATCCTCTCTCAAATATCACTTTGAACTACAACTCAATAATTTTGAATTATATTTAATGAAAATAAAAAATATAGACTCAAACAACCTATTGGGTTATTATAAGCAATTATATTTAAATCATCCCAAGCAGTCGATATAATGAAATTTAAAATTCTCAAACTAGCCACACTTAGCTATGCTCTTTTAATTTTTTTAAAAGGGGGACTTAGCATTATGGAGCACCTGTAGAAATTTTATCAATTTAAATCTAACTTTGCCCCCTTTAATTTCAATGCCTTGTATGAGCATAGCCAAATGTATAAGATTGTATCAGTATTTAAATTGCCCATGTCCTAAGGATAAATCTAATTCCCATCAATCACATCACAGAGTGCTTAAATTAAATAATCAATTAATCAATCAATCTAAATTAGCAACCAGCATGCAATAAAAGCTCAAAAATCTTGGCACACAACAGGAAAGTAAACACCCGCCTAGCCTAGATATAGAAGTATTGCCCTAGCAAACCATTTAAGTGTGTGTAGTAAGCTGTGTGGTTCGGATATGTCTTATATTGGGTAATTAATTAAAGTTGTCTAATGTATGGATTTATTGAAGGTTAAAGGGTAAATTTGATTGAAGTTCAAATGTGAATGTGTTGAGGTTTATTTTATAATTAAAATTTTAAGGTTGATTCATTAAATGGATTTAATTAATTAAAAGTTAAAGAACTAGTGTAATTTTAATTAATTGAATTAGTTGTTGATTTTAGATGTTAAATTAATTTGTTTTTTTTATCAACCGGTTTGTGGCGTTGTTCCACCAGGCTCGAGGAACCAGGCTTCCTTAGGACACTCAGCCCCGCAGCCCGGAGTAGTCCATCCTAAAAACCTGACTGATGTAGTTAAATTATAAATTTTAATTTAATTAAATTATTAATAATAAATTAATTTTAAGGTTTTACACTCCATTGAATTCTTTCATGGTATTGTGCTACTAGGCTCGAGGAATTAGGCCTTCATAGGACACTTACCCCGTAGCCCCGAGTAGTCCATCCTAAAACCTTCATCTTTGGAGTGGTTATTATGTATTAAAGGGTTGGTTGACTAATTAATTAATTAAATTTATAATTGATAGAATTTTGGCTGATTAATGAATTTTTTGGAATTAATTGAATTATTTAAATTATAATTAAAGGGGTTAAAAAGTAACTTTTTAATTAAGGTTAATTTCTAGAGTTTTGATATTTTTCTCAAATTCTAAACCTAAACATGAGTAATTAGACTTTTAGTTTGCTAGAATTGGATTTTTTTATAATTAGTTATGAATTTTTAAAGTTTCAGTTAAAACATGAGCTCAAGTTGACCAAAAAGTTGACTTTTTGATTTTAAGTGATTTTTTATGATCTAATATTTTTAAATAGTTACAAGTGTGTAAGGGCCGCTGCACCGTCATCCTGGTGCAGTGTTAAATAAGCAAGGGTTCCCACATCAAAGACGTATATGGGTAAAAAAAGCTAGTCCATGAAACTAAAATTAGGATAGGAACTTGGAATATAGGTTCCCTTACAAGAAAATTAATGTAATTAATAGATATTATGATTCATAGGAA